>OW285239.1:2400000-3000000 GCA_935421215.2 Melolontha melolontha | reverse complement strand
TATCAATTTTTTTAAAGACACGAAAGAAGCATGATATTATTATGAAAAGTTATTTCTTTACTTTAAATCGAAGATGTGGTTGTTTAAATTAATGATCTCCGATTTCAAAAGCTCATAAATTCATAGCAGTCCCTCCTTTTGATGGATATTTAATTTTGAACTTATTAGGGCACACAACCTCAGGCGATGAAATTTGAAAATCACAAAAATGACAAGTGTCGATTGTCCAAGTTTTGACACCCAACGTTTATGTAATCGGACCCGCTGATTACGATAATCCAAACCGGAGTTCGGTATCTCCTTTAGTTCTCGAGATATTCGCGAAAAATTGTCGACAGGTCAAAAGTCCTAAAAACCAAATCGCGAATTTTCAGCGGAAAATCGTTCAGACAGTCTTCTTTAGCGCCCCCGAAAACTTTAGGGTAGATTTTGAGTAGAAATTCGAGATTGAATATTTTTAAAAATCGCGAAAATTTCGCAGATAAATGACATTCAATTTCGGCACATCTCTGTATCTTGGAAACGAGTTGCCTCTAGACGACCTATCCTACACCGCCGGACGCGGTTTGACACGCTGAATCGACTGGTGCAAACCGTAAGACTCTCTGATGCCTACTTCTTGGGTTATGCCAGAAAAACCGTAAATTTCGAAATCATCGAAAATGTCAATTTTGCAAAAATTGGCGTCGCCGTAGCAGCCAAACAGTTGGTCCTAGTGTGGTACTTCTTTTTAAACCTCGTGACGAGCACTTTCATTTGCCGCAAACTTCGCGGCGATCGGATAAGAAATAAGGGAGTTATGGCGTTTTGAAAATTTCGCGAATTTTTTTAACCTCAGGCGATGAAATTTGAAAATCACAAAAATTGTCGATTCTCCCAGTTTTGACACCGATCCTTTATGTAATCGGACCCGCTGATTACGATAATCCAAACCGGAGTTCGCTATCTCCTTTGGTTCTCGAGGGTAGATTTTAAGTAGAAATTCGAAATCGAAAATTTTTCAAATCAGTTATTAAACTATCTGAAAATGAACAGTTTTTATTACACATTAGTATCAGGGTAAGTACGTTAGTGGGTACCTTAATATAGTTTGTTTAGTTTATTTTCTGTCAAAAAGCACGTATCGTGCATAGACAGCAGAACAGTATTTACACAACATTACAATATAATATTATTAGAGAACGGATGCAATTTCCATAAAACGCAATCGGCAATTGGAATTGTGTATAACGTCGCTCTGTACATCCCGGCGTAATTCAATGAAGTATTTGTTTGACTTACTCGGCCACCTGGTCTCGCAGCGATAACAATGGACAGCCCGGCTATTGTATTCGGAGAATATAGTGATTTCAGTGGTGTCGAGTACGTAGATAAAATAAATAAGTTTATCGTATTTCTTAAGAGAAATAGCACGTAACTATTGCTAGTCAATATTAATACTCCTTTACTCAACTTGAACGACAAAATGAACAAATAAAAATGTTCCAATTATAGAAATAAAATTAAAAACTTTAAAAATACAACATTTCAACAAATACATATTGCAGTGAATTGTGATGTTGATTGCTTATTTTAATTTGCTCACAATACACAGTAGCTTGGCCGGTCTATCTCAAGTCGGGTTCGCCTTCCAGAAGCTCTTGTATCTTCAAGGTTACCCTCACAGGTTCGGTAGTAAAACAAAAGGTATTAGAAAAGAAATAAAACTAGCATTAACACCACAAACATGTACTTTACAAAAAAAAAAAAGAAAATTCTACCTTATCAAGTATAAAGTAGTGTTGAAACACCTAATGTGCCTCAATTGTGAGGAAAACTTGGATAAATATGACTGATTCAAGATGAAAAACCTCACTAATGAACCCCGAACAAATTATTAAATAAATATTTAGAAAAACTGTCAGACTCAAATTACGTTATCCCAATTTTAAACGTCAAACAGCAAAACTATCTGAAAGCGCACGCAACAAAATTTTAATTCATGCGCACATTTAACATGATACAAATAAAATTTTTCCCACCAATTCCTGACCTTCTAGAATATTTTACTCATAAAAAAACTTCAAAAGAAATCTGAAAATTTTCCTTAATATTCCTCTGATTACAAAATATCTTATAAACTAAAATTACTGACTTTACTGAGCTCAACTATCTTACTAAATTATTTCTAAATACATAAATATAATTGCAAAAATATACATACATTAATTAATGTATACGTCACTTCACAAAAAACTCAGAGATTTCAGATAGGTCCCATAAATCAAAATTACAAGTTTACAGACTCGTAATTATCGCAAATTAATTTTAACACAACAAATATCACAAAGCTAACAACGCAAACCGAATTTAACTAAAATATCTGAATAAAAAAGAAGTTTCTATTCAGCGGCAAGAACTTGGACCTATCTCTTCGATAGCTGGTAAATCTCTGTCCTTCTTCCCTCCGGAAATGAAAAATATCAACATATCTAACATAAAAATCAAAAGAGCAACAACAGCTATCACTTCCAAAGTGGCGGGAACTGCAAACATCAATCTGTCTCGAACAATATACAGTCGTGGATAAAAATACACATTATAATAAATTTTTCGATAAATATTAAATATTGTTAAATATTTTTCTGGAATAAAATACACATAAATATATAGTCTTTTATAGTTTCTTTTAATTTTTTCTTCGGGGAAAAATTCACTGCAACATGTATTTCGTAATTTTATAGACCACCACCCGTTTGTTTTCCAATTATATAAATAAAATTAAAAACTTTATAAATACAACTTTTCAACAAATAATTATGTATTTCGTAATTTTATAGATCACCACCCGTTTGTTTTCCAATTATATAAATAAAATTAAAAACTTTATAAATACAACTTTTCAACAAATAAATATGTATTTCGTAATTTTATAGATCAACACCCGTTCGTTTTCCAATTATATAAATAAAATTAAAAACTTTATAAATACAACTTTTCAACAAATAAATATGTATTTCGTAATTTTATAGATCACCACCCGTTCGTTTTCCAATTATTTAAATAAAATTAAATATTTTAGAAATACAGCCTTTCGCCAGTACTGCACTGGGCTTTGCGTCATGTGGTAAGCGTGTCCGTTCTCTAAATATTATAAACAGAAAGCGAACTGAAGCGATTGAAGGACCAATTACCCCGATAAAATGTTGTGTGGTATAATATGCATATTATAACAGCTACGTGCTACGTGCTTGCTCGATTGAATTCGTCGAGCAGATGTTATTTCCGTCGTTATGAATAGCACATTGTGTGTATTCCCTTATAAATTAAATTCAACATTGGCGTGTAAGACGGAATATACATTTATGTACTACTTCGTTAGACTTCCTTGAAATAATCGCTTAAAAAAATATATCCGCTAATTTCCAACGTGTATTCTCGTGTTTACATGCTATTATACGTGCATATACATATAGGTATTTATTGTTGTTGAGATAGTATGTATATTTTCTATTCTCTTCTAGAACGGATTTAAAAAAATCCGTTTTATATTGTTATATTGTATAGTTATCCTATAACTTTTTATAAATATTAAGTTTAATTTACTACCTTATTTTTGGAGTAATTTTCGTTTTTTATTTTTAGTCTATTTCTTTCTGTTCTTGGTATTTCTCTTTATTTTCATTAACTATGGAGAATTCTCATAGGGCAACCATGGCAGGATGGATTAGAGGCCATACAGATTGGTTGCATATTCGTAATGATACCGAGATATATTGCAGTGCTTGTTCATTAACTTTAAACCGTCCACAAAAGTGTAATGTGCAGAGACGACATATTTCTTCGAGGACTCATCAAGATAACATATGACGATCTGCACGTGACACTTTCGACGAAGAACTGTATGAAGCTTTCATGGCGGCCAATATCCCATTCAAAAAGCTTAATCCTGTCCTCAAGAGGTTTCTTACAAAATATATTCATCGTCATGTACCAGTTGAATCTACTTTACGTAAATACCACTTACCAAAACGTTATTTGATAACCATTGAAAAAATACCACCAATGTGACTTAGTATTTTATCTTATTTTATTGTTTCAAAACCAAATAAAAAGAAATATTCATATTTTAGTTTAATTTTAGGTTTTTTCCGTGTTGAGAAAAGTGTGCAGACAATTTCACAAAAAAAAAACTCTCGACCTGGAAATATTTACGTTTAACTACAGCAATATATCATAACTATAAACTGTTACAAGTCACTTACAATGATCACACTTTATCAATTGTCCATAATAAACTAAAATTGTCTTATGTACGCACTACACGTTCGAATAGGCATAAAAACAGAATTACAAATGCGTTGCCACAGCTGGTGAAACTCAGCAATAGAGGGCGCTACCATACTCTTTTGTATGTTATGTATGTTCACATACGTGGATACTGTGAAATATAATATACACATTTCTTGCATTAGAAGTCTTAGAAATGTTTCTCCTCAATTGAGGACGCAGTGAGCGAAAGGGTTAAAAATAGATGGTTTAGTCAATAAGCAAAATCCTCGTGAAATCCTGGCGTTATTCATGAGAAATTGTGACATCAACAAAAAGTTACTGTTTGGTGTGCATTTTGGGCAAATGGTGTCGTTGGACCATTCTTTTTCGAAGATGATACTGGAAATATTTTTACTGTAAATACTGAACGATACCAATCAATGTTGAGTAACTTTTTATGTACAAAATTGTCTCATTTTGATGTGTCTGACGTATATTTAATTTCACGAAATTCAGATTTCAATTGGTGTCTAAGGCCACGGGATCTAACACCATTAGATTTTTTGGTGGGGTTTCTGAAAAGTCGAATGTGTGCTAACAGACTACAGAAAATTAATGATCTAAAGAGCAACATTAAAGTTGCAATTCATGAAATAACTCCAGCAACATGTCAAAAATTACTGAAAATTTCGATATTCGAATTGATGCCTGCAAACTTAGTCGTGGTGGACATTTGAATGATAACGAGCGATCATTAAAATTTTCACTCGTAGCTGGCCGTGTATATAAAAATTATGTCGTAGCTTTAGTCATTAAGATGTTATTTCAAACATCTGTCAGTGTCAAATATATTTTTTAAAGTTTCATCAAAAGAAAAAGTAATGGCCTTTAATGATATGCATAAAGCGTTTATGGTAGAATGTTACTTCCTGACATCTCAAAAAATTGATGGTATCTTGCGGAGTTTGAAGAGAGATATCCAAATACTGTTCCTAGCTATAAAACTTTCCGTGATACGCTAATGCATTGTGTAAATCTTTTTCGTCAAACAGGCAGTATTTTAAGGAAAAAAGGAAGCGGTCCTCCTCTCAAGAGAAGTCGCGGCGTAATTGAAAATGTCAGACAAATTATTAACGAATCTCCTTAAACATCTATTCGCAGAGTTTCGCAACAAGTAGGGCTTTCGTATGGAACATGTCAAAAAATTTTAAAAAAGGACTTGCACATGTATCTATATAAATTAACTTCTGTACAAAATCTATTACCTACGGATTATGAAAAGAGAACACAATTTTGGCAATGGTTTATTCAAACAATGACAGACAATATTTTAAATCATACTTTTTTCACCGATGAAGCTTGGTTTTATTTGAAATGTTATGTTAATTCGCAAAATACGCGTATGTGGTCCAGTGAAAATCCTCATTTCTACAGAGAAGTTCCTCTACATCCAGAAAAAATAGGCGTATGGGTAGGTATGAGTCGTCACCGATTAATAGGACCAATATTCTTTGAGGGCACGATAACATCGGAGAAATATCGTAACGAAATTCTCAGTGTTTTTACTAATCAATTGACTAATGATGAACTCCGGGTCGGATGTTTTCAACAGGATGGGGCTACATCTCACGTTACACTTGAAAATATTCCGTTTTTGCAACAATTTTATGGCGATAGGATAATAAGTAGAAATACAGCGATTCCATATCCACCACGATCGTGTGATTTAACAGTCATGGATTTTTTTGTTGGCCATATATAAAGAATATTATTTATGAAACACCAATTAATAATCTACAAGAGTTAAGACATAAAATCATAGAAAAATGTGAACACATCGATAACTCACCGCAAATACTGATGAATGTTTTCAATGCTCTACGAAATAGAGTGCGATTATGCTTGGTGGAGAATGGTCAACATTTTACACATTTTTTATAATAATCTATTACTTTGTATAAAAATTATAAATATATTTAATATAAAAGTCAGCATTTCAATTTATTTTTTAACAATCATGACATTCATGACGTTTGAAATTATAATGACAGATCTCTAATAACTTAAGTTAGGACATACTTTTTGTGTACATGGCTTACTTGAGCGAAAATTTTAATGATCACTCGTTATTATGTTACACGTTTTAATACAAAAAACAACTTAAATAAATTGCAAATAGTTTATGTTTTATTAAAAATAAGCATTTTTTAAATATGTATCTCCATAAATGAATCGACCTAAATACTTATTGCATAAGATCTTCTCTTCGTCATTTTCATTAACTTTTTTTATTCTTAACATTTTCGAGAAGAGAAACATCTAATTACTTGTATTGAATACAGAGCTTCAAACACATTTCGTTACGAGAACAGAAGCAATAATATTTAATAACTGCTGGCAATTTTCACCTCTCCCGGGAATTCTACGGGTCAGAGAAAGGGTTACCCTTTTCATATTTATGTATGTGGTATCAGTAAAAGCCGAATATTTTAACACCAAAATATTTTTACGTTTAAAAACATTAAAGTAAATAAAAAAAAGGAAATTGTGATGGCGTTTGTAAGTGTCGCAAGAGCATACACCAGTAGGCTATATACAGAAGTATCCTACAACAGAAATATTCTTAAAAAGCTTTCATCCGCACAGAAATGTACTTGAAAAAATAGTATATTCTTTCATTAGAAGTATTTTTTGTAACTTGACTCATAATAAACGTCCCAGGCTTTTATTAACGTGAAATTTGTACAGGAGCATTTCCTTTTTATCTTTCGCCTTCTCGTGTAGTATTTTAAAATACCTCTTTCACCTACATGAACAGTTAAAAATGTACAATTTACGAGACTTTTCAAACGAAAACTAGAACACAAGGTCATTACGATATAGCTTCTTTATACACGCATAATAACAGATAGTTTTAATGCGCCTGTTTTATTACCTCTGGCTCTGATGTTAGTATTTAATTGATATTGAATTTAATTAGCGAGTAACCTTTTCGAAACTGTTTGAACTATACCGTTGCAATTAATAGCCCGTGTGGATTCTATTCAAAAATCCTATGCACGTCATTTTTTGGATATACATAGTGCAATATTTAAGATTAGCGAAAATAAATGTAAACCTTTCCTGAATTTAATACAAATGTTTAATGCAAACGGACAGGCTTATTTTGCAATTTATTATACAAAACAATTATACTGATTTGAATTTGTTATGCGAAATATCAATAAAACAGGGAATATTTTGAAAATTTTTAGCTATAGTCATGGATCCGGACCAAAACAAAATACTTTCATCAGTTGATAGTCTATTCTTTTGACAGTGCTTAGTGCTTAGGATATATTAATAATTTCTTAATCCCCATTTTTAAATATTATTTACCGATATATCGAATTTAGAATATTAAAAGAAAATGATATTTGTCCATCCATTAGAGATAAATATATTTGTTTAGAAAATAATAAAATAAAATAAAACAATAACTTTGTTATACCACTTTATTCACATGTAATAGTGACCGCGGTTTAGACATACAATGTCATTATCAAACTGCAAAATTTACAGGCCTACATAGATCTTATAAATAGAGAACGGATGCAATTTCCATAAAACGCAATCGGCAATTGGAATTGTGTATAACGTCGCTCAGTACATCCCGGCGTAATTCAATGAAGTATTTGTTTGACTTACTCGGCCACCTGGTCTCGCAGCGCTAACAATGGACAACCCAGCTATTGTATTCGGAGAATATAGTGTTTTTCAGTGGTGTGGTGTACGTAGATAAAATAAATAAGTTTATCGTATTTCGTAAGAGAAATAGCACGTATATTCCTTTTCTTTTCATTTAAGCAACATCTTCCAATTATTTTCACGTAAGTGTGCATAAAATTTCTATTTATAAGGATGTACTTAATTCAAAGAGAACAAAATTGACAGAAGAAAACCTTGAGAAACTATTGCTAGTCAATATTAATACTCCTTTACTCAACTTGAACGACAAAATGAACAAATAAAAATGTTCCAATTATAGAAATAAAATTAAAACTTTAAAAATACAACTTTTCAACAAATACATATATATTTCGTAAGTTTATAGATCACCACCCATTTGTTTTCCAATTATATAAATAAAATTAAATAATAAATATGTATTTCGTAATTTTAGATAGATAGATCACCACCCGTATGCTTTCCAATTATATAAATAAAATTAAAAACTTTATAAATACAACTTTTCAACAAATAAATATGTATTTCGTAATTTTATAGATCACCACCCGTTCGTTTTCCAATTATATAAATAAAATTAAATATTTTAGAAATACAGCCTTTCGCTAGTACTGCAATGGGCTTTGCGTCATGTGGTAAGCGTGTCCGTTCTCTACTTATAAATGACACAAAAATATATGGGGGTGGTTTATGATATTATTTAAAATTACTACTATATACTTAACTATTATATACAACATTGGAAAAGAGGTGTATATATATAAGATCCAACTGGTAGTTAAGAACAATATCTATTGTGTTGTTTCCGCTTTTAAAAATTTCAAGTGACTCTAAAAGATTTAATTTACGACCATTCTCGGCCATATGCAATATTTTATGATGACCAAATGTATGCCTTTCTGTAATAAGATGGTTTGCGAATGTTGAATCTGTCTTCTTTAGTTTATATGACCTCATTTGTTCCTTTACCCGTATAATAAAACTTCGACCAGTCTGAACTATATATACACTTTTACAATCATTACAATATAATTTGTACACTCCTGATTTATTATTGATATCTGTTTTTG
The DNA here is from genome assembly GCA_935421215.2 of Melolontha melolontha. Taxonomy (NCBI): domain Eukaryota; kingdom Metazoa; phylum Arthropoda; class Insecta; order Coleoptera; family Scarabaeidae; genus Melolontha; species Melolontha melolontha. Next base: position 2,990,953 of record OW285239.1, on the reverse strand, counting down.
GTTTTGCGTTAAAAATGAAATTACTTGTTTTAACATATGGTTTGTAAGCTATACTAACATTACTATTATTTTTTGAAATTGTGTTTCCAATTAGCTCGCTTATTTTACCGAAGTAAGTTAACGAGACAAATTGTTTCAAATTAGCACTATCTTTAGGATATACTAAACTAAGGGCCACTTGTAACTGTTTTTTCTTTAGTATACTGTCAATTACGCTACTTTTAAAACAATTGTTAACCGAGATTTGTTTTATAGTATTGATTTCACGAACAAAAGATTCATTAGACAAAGGAATATTTAATGCTCTATGTATCATAGAATTAAAAAATGAATGTTTGTGTGTCTTAGGGTGTAGTGAATCTTTGGGAATAATGCAATCAGTGAAAGTAGGTTTACGATATATATCAAATTTTAAGGTCTGATCTAATTTGTTTAATTTTAAATCCAGGAAGTTAATACTGTTATTCTATTCTATTTCTACTGTAAAATTGATATTAGAATGGATTGAATTTATGTAGTTCAGAAATGTTTGTAGTTGTCTATGAGTACCCTTAAAGCAAGCTAGGATGTCGTCTACATACCGATACCAAAATTTAATATGTTTTTTACCTAGTTGTGATGAAAGAATTTTTTCTGTAATATGCTTCATGAAAATTTCAGCTAATAGAGGAATTAGAGGTGAGCCCATTGCCAGACCTTCTGTTTGTTTGTAGAATTTGTTGTTAAATGTAAAGTAACTTTGGTTGGTGACTAACTATATACGAAATCATATCTCTAACGGAGTTAGAGATATGCTATTTATTACTTTTGCTCGTCTTGGATTTATTATTTTTTATGAATTTCCCTAAAAAAATATTAGTTTTATAAGCTATTTATATCTGTTTCTCGTAAAATTTTTACTATTTTTTCACTTATCGGTCCTATGTATGTTACTAGTTTATAATTGCTATTTAATATTATATAATAATTTGGAATTATAAATTAGTAACATACATAGGACCGATAAGTGAAAAAATAGGAAAAATTTTACGAAAAACAGATATAAATGTAGCTTATAAAACTAATAATTCTTTAGGGAAATTCATAAAAATAATAAGTCCAAGACAAGCAAAAGTAATAAATCCGGAGTATACAAACTAACATGTAAAGAGTGCCCTAAAACATACATAGGCCAAACTGGTAGGAGCTTTGAGAAAAGAATACAGGAACATTTTAAAAGTTTTATTAACAAAAAGACAGATTCCAATTAAGCACTTCATTTGTTGGAAAATAATCATGGTTTCAATACAGATTTTGAAATTTTACAGTCACAACAAAAAGGATTAAAGTTAAATTTACTGGAATCCTTAGAAATAAATAAACTTAAATATGCAGATGTATTGTTAAATGACCAATTGGACCTTAATAATTCCCCACTTTTAAACTGGTTTCATCAAATATTAAGATAACAATAACTTTAGAAGATATATCGGTAAGAGACGATTCTAATGTAGACAAGTGCAACCCATTGAAATAGTTTAGAAAAGGAAAAAAAGCCATACATTTGTGAAGAGCGTGTTCAGTAGTAATGTAAGATCTGAAGAAGCTACATCGTAGCGAAACATGTCGTCAATTTATTAATACATATAATAAAGTGTAATATATACTTGAAATTAGTATAAGTGTTTTACTTAAATCCCATTTACAAAAAACTAGATACGCTTTAGCCAAACATATGTTGGAACTTGATCATAATCCACGTTTTGAAGATACATTTATCTTAAGTTCTAATAGTAACAAAACGATTAGGGAAATTTTGGAAGTGAATCATATTAATAATAACGAAAATAGTATGAATTTCAGGTAGGATATACAAAATTTAAACATAATTTATTCAAACTTATTAGATTGGTAATGATATTTTAAAGTAATCGGCTTAGTTTTACGGTAGTCTAGTTATTTTTCCTCACAATAGATGGCACTGCCAATTCTCTAGTATCTACAGGTAACTGTCAAATTTGTATCATTTTTTTAATTCGATTTTAGTATAACCATTACTATGATATTATGCTGGTATCTATTAGCACTTTGATATGTTTTTGGAATATTTAACTTAAACAAACTATAGTGATGTGTTATTATATTTAGTTGCGTAATTTTTCCACGTAGGAGTTACTTTTTTTGTTAGTTAACATTTTGTTTTGTGTGATCGTGATTGTATATCTAATTCATTTTGAATGATTTTTGCATTTTATCCTGGTATCCCTGAGGAAGCACTGAAGTATGTGCGAGATATTGGAATAAAATAAAAAAGACATCCTAAATTGAATATAGTGCTACTGTACTCCCCAATATACCTGATTCCAACCTATACACCAACGGCAAATATTTGATTACTCCAATAACGGTGAATACGTCTGTTGAAAACGCCATTATTGCTAAAAGTGCACTCATCGGACCAAATCACATTTCTATAGAACAGCCCATTCTGACCTAACAGGTTCAAAAAGTAAACACAAAACTGATGTCGTCTATTTTGATAGTTTTCATACAACGCTTGTACTTTTTGTGGGATCTACGGTTTAAATGTGTGTTTTTTTAAGATTTTATGAACAGTGTCCTTTGACGTGCCAATATTATGTGCGATTTCCCGAGTTGAAATTCTTGGATTTTCTTGAACACTAAGAATGGCATCTAACAGAACACTTTCGCGAAATTAGCGACCTGCGTAAACGCGCACTGCTTGACCAGAATTTTTGTTACACTCGAAAAACACTTGAATCAAATCAGTTAACACATTGTTATTCATAATGAAATAGCCATATGATAACAAAATAATAACAAAACTGTAAGAAATAATACAAATAACAATAAATGACAACAAGTTGACAAATATTAAATGACATTGGATTCCTAGGCAAACTTGAAAATGTTAGAAAAAAAGCTAAATTATTTATTAACTAACAAATCGGAGACTGTGGCTTATAAGTGAATAAAATAAAATTAAAAAACCCTTACCACAATAGAATTTAATGATTCTAAATTCGTCTTTCTACAACCACGCTGTCATCTTCAGTAGAAAAAACAGTGTAACACTTGAACGCAAAAAATCAATCATAACTATTTTTAAAAAAGACGAAGTTGTTTCTATATAAAATTCAAGCAGTTTCTGAACTCAAACAGGAAGATTTTGTTACGAGAACACAATATTGTCCATAGTTTTTGAATAACACAAATAATAATATACAAAAAGGTTTCGTACAAGCCAGTTGTTTATAACAGGTTTGTATTAATTTGTATACATTGCTTCACTAGCTTAACTGAGGACGCCTAGATGGCAGAAACATATGTATTAAGCAGAAGTAAATGATTAAAATACGAGGTGTATTGTCCATGTGCATAGTTACAGATATGTAAATTAGTTACATGTTTGATTCATATTGTACAAATGCTTTATACGTGCTTAACGTATTGTCATACTTAAACAAAACCTTTTTGTATATTTACCGCCGTCTGGCTGGTTGTTAATGGACTACATCTAAATACGTATTTTATCGTTTCCCGTAGCAGCTTAGCTGTTCGAACGATAGGTAGCCCTCCGGACAAAGTCTCTTTCGCACGTAAGATGTCAATTATTAAATAGTTGTCTTCTTATAGGACGGAACTTGCTTGATCTATGCGGGCTATTTCAGTAAATTTAAATACAGATACAAACCAGTTGTTTATAACAGGTTTGTATTAATTTGTATACATTGCTTCACTAGCTTAACTGAGGACGCCTAGATGGCAGAAACATATGTATTAAGCAGAAGTAAATGCTGATAATACGAGGTGTATTGTCCATGTGCATAGTTACAGATATGTAAATTATTTACATGTTTGTTTCATATTGTACAAATAATAATGACATTCTCGGCAAATGCTTCTTTTTGGATGAGTCTTGATTCCACCTTTCAGAATATTTAAACAAACAAAATATGAGAATACGGTCTGCAGAAAACCTTGATGAATTTGTGGAAGCTACACTACATCCACAAAAAATAGGCGTCTGGCTAGCAGTTTCAAGAAGCCGAATTATTGGGCTTATATTTTTTAATCAAACCATAACTGCTGAAAGATATCGAAATGAATTCTTAGAGCCGTTCATTAATGAACTTTTGATAATAACAGCCGAAACAAATTGCTGTGTAGTTTGATCCTAAAACGGGTTCTAAATATCTTAAAATGTGTATCGTCGCGCGCGCATATATAATGTTAGACTCTTAGATATTGTTCTTAGGATCTTTGTTTTTAAGGGTTCTGTTGTAACTAGGCCTAGCATCCAATGTAAAAAGGCAAGAAATAAGATGCAGGATATCAAAGTTAATACATTTATTGTCCTTAACCTCGTTATACGCACATGAATATCAACATAATGAACATTATTCATTTTTTATTTATTTAAAAAGGATCATAAACCTAAAAAAATAAATATTTGTGTATAATCAAATATATACATATAAATAACTTTGTTCTTAGAAAGTTCTTATTCAGATTTTATAAATTTTGCAATCACGCTTGTGTATTATCTCAGCTCTGGGAATATAATACCCTCCAATTACTGAAGTATAACACAACGTGTTTGATTTAATTTACAATATGTCGTAGTTTATGGATTTCAAATTTTACCGATACTATTGTGTTTTGAGAAAAGTGTGCTATTTAATATTCACATGACGAGAAATAATCCCTACCACATGAGATATTTATCTTGACACTATAAGTTTTGTTTGATTCTTAATTAATCTTTAATTATAAACACAACACACAACAGTGTTAAACTAGAAGACGTTCAGAACAATCCTTCTGTGAGTGTTTTTGTGCGTTCAAGTATTACACTGTTTTTTCTACTGAAGATGACAACATGGTTGTAGAAATACGTATTTAGAATCATTAAATTCTATTGTGGTAAGGGTTTTTTAATTTTATTATTTAAGATTTTTTTGTTTGTTTTGGTTTATACCACTACCTATTTAAATATTTTGCACGTATTTTTTAACACCTGGTATATATATATATATATATACGAGTTCAATGTAGATTGTAATAATTATATACTGTAGAGTAGCTGCAAATAAGGAACTAATTGGAAAGATATTTATATCGGAAGCGGATAAATGCGTCGTTCTTAATGTAGGCTCTTTTTCCCAATTCTTTATTTTCTTGTTCAGAATGAGTTTGTTATAGGTATAACGTACAAATTTATTACATAAAGAGAATTTATTCATTAAGAAACTAGTTTTCCGATTCAATACACATTTATATAAAATTTTAACATTTAAAGGATAGCTGCTTACTTAAGAACTTCTTAATCACGAGCGAAATTGCAATTTAATTTTATTTTATTTAAATTATTTATCAAAAACATTTTATAAGATCAAATTAAAACACCATTCGTATTCAGGAAAAAAATCTCTATCAAACGAATAAAAAAATATGTGTTGCTATTTAAAAGAATCGCTTGACAAAAATGAGTATTTATACACCTGTCTCGTGCGGTTTTTTAATTTCTGAAATCGGATTATAAATGGCAGACTTATAACGTGGTGCGTTTTACTTAAGACAACCCGTATAATAATATACGACATTACTATTATGTTCCATTTCATAAAGATTATAATAACCTGCAAAATTTCAAATACATTGGGTTTTCGAATAGGGGCATTACAATTTTGTTTTTAAATACAAGCGCATTCTTAATTTTTTTATGATCTGTCAATGTCAAAACGTCATTCAAGAATTAGATTTTTATCATGGTGACGTTCATGAATGAGCAACGCTTGGAAATTATTAAAAATTACTACCGGAATTCTGAGCCGGTGGTGGCAACTTTAAGAGCGCTTACTCCAATTTTCGGTCGTAATAATCGTCACACCAAACAGGCTGTGCATGCTATGGTGAATAAATTCGACTCAACACATTCGCTATTAAATGTTCCTGTGCCAGCGAGACAACGCGCCGGTTGAAGTACCGAAAATATCGCAGCCGTAAGTGCTGAAGTTCGAAATGAGCCGAATCAGTCGATTCCAAGACGTTCACAGGAATTGGGAATCTCTTATTCTACATTGTGGCAGATTTTGCGTAAAGATCTTGGCTTACACCCTTATAAGATCATATTAACTCAAGAAGTGAAGCCTCTTGATCATTTTAAGCGCCGAAACTTCTCCAACTGGGCTCTACAACATTTGAAGGAAATCCTGAATTTCATCGAAAAATCATCTTCAGCGATGAAGTTTATTTTTGGCAAAATGGCTTCGTTAATAAGAATAATATGCATTATTGGACGACAACAAACCCACATGTGCTTCAAAAGACTCGATTGCGTCCACAAAAAGTAACCGCGTGGTGTGAATTTCATGCCGGAAGTGTGCCTGGACCGTATTATTTCGTCAATGAAAATAATCGCCATGTTGCGGTCAATGGAGTTCGCTATCGTGCCATGTTAGAAGACTATTTTTAGCCAGAATTGTATGGAATTGATATCGGTGATATGTGGTTCTAACAAGTGGTACCACATTGCCACACAGCTGGTCAAACAATTGATCTATTGAAAGGGAAGTTTGATAATCGTGTAATCTCGATAAATGGTCCGGTTGAATGGCCACCTCGATCATGCGATTTAACGCGGTTGGATTCCTTTTTATGGGGTCACGTCATGTCGTAGGTTTATGCCAACAAGCCGACAATGTTAGATGAGCTCAGGAACAATATCGAACGCAAAATTACCAACGTTCCGGCCGACATGTGTGGAACAGTGGTCGGAAATTGACTCCAAAAAATCGATGGCTGAAAATTTGCTCGTCATATGAGCGATATCGAATTCCATACTTAAATTTAACATGTGTTCTACACCTGGAATAAATTTCAGCCCGATACCTCAATTATTTTGTTTTATTTAATTAGAAAATTGTTATGTCCATATTGAAAAACCAGTTATAATCTTGAAGAAACGAAACTAAAATGAAATTAAGAAATTGACTTTAAAATACGTTTCCATGTGCCCATAGTAACGAGTGATCATTAAAATTTTCGCTCAAGTAAGCCATGTACACAAAAAGTATGTCCTAACTTAAGTTATTAGAGGAGATCTGTCATTATAATTTCAAACGTCATGATTGTTAAAAAATAATTTGAAATGCTGACTTTTATATTAAATATATTTATAATTTTTATACAAAGTAATAGAATATTATAAAAAATGTGTAAAATGTTCAATCATTAGTCAATTGATTAGTAAAAACACTGAGAATTTCGTTACGATATTTCTCCGATGTTATCGTGCCCTCAAAGAATTAATTAATTATTAATCGGTGACGATTCATACCTACTCATACGCCTATTTTTTCTGGATGTAGAGGAACTTCTCTGTAGAAATGAGGATTTTCACTGGACCACATACGCATATTTTGCGAATTAACATAACCTTTCAAATAAAACCAAGCTTCATCGGTGAAAAAAGTATGATTTAAAATATTGTCTGTCATTGTTTGAATAAACCATTGGCAAGAATGATTCTTTTTTCATAATCCGTAGGTAATAGATTTTGTACAGAAGTTAATTTATATGGATACATGTGCAAGTCCTTTTTTAAAATTTTTTGACATGTTCCATACGAAAGCCCTACTTGTTGCGAAACTCTGCGAATAGATGTTTGAGTAGATTCGTTAATAATTTGTCTGACATTTTCAATTACGCCGCGACTTCTCTTGAGAGAAGGACCGCTTCCTTTTTTCCTTAAAATACTGCCTGTTTGACGAAAAAGATTACACAATGCATTAGCGTATCACGGAAAGTTTTATAGCTAGGAACAGTATTTGGATATCTCTCTTCAAACTCCGCAAGGCAATTTTCTATTGAATGCTACCAAATACCATCAATTTTTTGAGATGTCAGGAAGTAACATTCTACCATAAACGCTTTATGCATATCATTAAAGGCCATTACTTTTTCTTTTGATGAAACTTTAAAATATATATTTGACACTGACAGATGTTTGAAATAACATCTTAATGACTAAAGCTACGACATAATTTTTATATACACGGCCAGCTACGAGTGAAAATTTTAATGATCGCTCGTTATAATCATGTTTTAAAAACAGAACAGACAGAAATTGACATTAATTTTAAGTTTGCAACTTTCAAATTGGGTTTACTTATAATAACATAGCAATTATTTGGTGCCTATATGCTTGAACTATTATTTACTAATTTTAAATAGTTCAAATATTAGTACCCTATTCTTAACTTTCCCACTCATTAAACTATTTTAAAACTGTATGGTATCAATGTTTATATATATATATATATATATATATATATATATATAAAACAGCTCTACAGGCCCTCGAGGCCCTTGGCTTTTATTTCCCCTACTACTTTCTTCCATTTCTTTCGGTCCCTCACTCTTTTTCTCCAGTCATCAATTCCTTCTTCCTCTATATCCTTTAGCACTTCCTGTATCCACTTTTTCCTTGGCCGACCTCTTCTTCGCTTACCACCCTCTCCTCCGTGCAGCACTCTCTTCACAATTCTTTGTTCCGGCATCCGAGAGATATGTCCCAACCAACTAGCTCTTCGTGATCGAATTAATAGAGTTATATTTGGTTTTCTATACATTTCTTCTAACTCTGTGTTTGTTCTTCGTCGCCACTGTATGGTATCAATGTTTATATTTTAGTATATTTAAAGTTATCAATAGGAATATATCGGCAGAATATAAGTTTAAAATAACTATTGAAATGTAAATATTAGAGATGAGATGCTCATGGTAATTTCTCGAATGAGCATCATTGTTAAGAGAATATACTTCCTTGTAGACATAAAATTAATAAATAGTCCTTCAAAACTTTCTCGAGACATATTCGCAAGAAATTTTCCGGGTAACTGTACAATAGCTACCGACGATAAGCAAAACATAATTTCATTAAACTGTCACATCGTATTTTGCACGAAATATTCATAACTATTAGCGGTGTATATTTAGGCGTGTTCTTTATAAATTATAAATCTAGCTTAAATATGCCGGCAAAAGTGTATGATAAATTAAATCTTAAACAAGTTGTGTAAAACTTTTCCATCAAACACTTTAAGAATTTTAGACTTCACACCGCACAAATAAATTTCTAAATTCTGTAACGTGTGTTCATTTGAAAAGTCAATCTAGGTTACTTTGAAATTTTGATAGAATAAGACGCAAATATATTAGTATGTGTTTGTTGTTCCGTAAACGTAAATCCAAATGACATTTGATAATGTCAATCACAAATATCAGTTAGTGCATAAAATAATCGTGCGTCGATTCTGGTTTAAATAAATTGCTTCTCAGTTTTAAAATGGCTTTCACTTTAGAACATAAAATTTTTTTTATTCCGTACTTATTTTCGAAGTGGTAATAAAATTGATGGTTTATGGGTTCATTCAGTTCAAGATTGCATGGTAGAATTTCAAGTTGAGTTTCCACATTTTGTAATAGATTATATACAATTTAAGAATACTTTGGATAGAACTTTAAAACTTTTTTCTGAAACTGGTAGTCTCTTAAGAAAATCAGGCAGCGGAGCAGTTAAGAAACGTACACCTCAAGTTGTCAATCGTGTTGAAGAAATAATGGAAAATGAACCACAAACATCTGTTCGACATTTTAGTCTCAACTCACAAGTTATTATAAAAAGATATGCAACTTTATCCATACCGTGTCACTGCAGTACAAGAATTGTTAGAAATTGATTACCCACGTAGACTACAGTTTTGTAATTGGTTTGTAAATATGAACAATAAAGGAGAACTTTCGCAAAGACTCATCTTTACTGATGAAGCATGGTTTTATAAAACGGGATACCTAAATTCACAAAATACATGAATTTGTAATAGTGAAAATCCACATGTAATTAATGAAGAATCGCTACATCCAGAGAAAATTGGTGTTTGGGCAGCGATAAGCCAAAGGCGAATCATTGAACCAATATTTTTTCAGGGAACGTTAAATGCTCAAAGGTACCGTACTGAAATTTTACAACCATTTGTCAATCAGTAGCATGATGATGAAGTTCAAAATGCATATTTCCAACAAGACGGAGCACCTTGTCAGTACTGCAGAATCTTTGGATTATTTAAGAGAATTTTTTGACACAGTTAGACACAGTTTTTAATACAAAATCCAGATTTAATAATATTGCGGCAATTGTGAATGGGGACACTTCCTAAAAATCTAACTGCTAAATACGCTGAAATAAAAGAATATTTCCAGTATGCACCTATAACCAGTTGCGATATAGAAATGACGTTTTCTATCTACAAGGATGTATTTCATTCAAAGAGAACAAATTTGACAGAAGAGAACCTTGAGAAAGTATTGCTAGTTAATATTAATACTCCTTTAACTCAAATGCATTTCGTATTTTATAGATCACTATCTGTTTGTTTGCCAATTATATAAATAAAATTAAAAACTCTTAAAAAATATAAATTTTCAATAGTACGCCCGTGGGCGATTAGTGATGGGCCTCTCGTCTCCGGTCCTTATTAAGACAGAAATTATACTATACAATAACCTACATTTAGTTTTATTGCTGAAGATAGCAACATCGTTGTCGAAAGATGTTTATAGTTTAGTAGTATGGGATGTGTGAAGTGCTAAGTTATTAAAGCGTTTATTAAGACATATTCTATCATTAAATTATTTCCAATAATTTAGTGACAATTCTTCTTCATGTACCCTAATTCTTACGAGGGCAGTCGGAAAATTTCGGGAAGATCTAGGAAAAAATTATTTAATACGCAAATAAACTGGTATATTACTTTTCGAAATATTCACCAATAAATTCTATGCCAATTTTTCATTGGTGTAAACCAGTCATTGAAACATTTACGCAATTCTGAAGTTGACGTAGTCAAAATCTGTAACTTACATTCAGTGATGACCTCTTCAGGAAAACAGTGGTCCCGTATTTTGTTTTTATTACCAAGTCAAGACTATTGGCTGCATGAGTTATTAATTCGATGCCTTTACTTCGTTTACTTTAATGTTTATGAATTATTTCTTCACATTAAATGCATTAAACAAGAGAGTTCTTGATTAATTCATAAAGCTAACTTTTACACCTGGTCGAGAGATGGCTGTACGACTGAGTTGATTGAATTATCATTATGCAATAAATGACAAACCCTTGAAATGTGGCAAGTACGTAAATGTGTAAATGTGTTATCCATTTCCTCACAAAAGAATAATAATTTTATAGACCGTTGAGGTAACGACGTCAGCTTTCAGGTTTCTGAATAACATTTTAATTTATTCTTCTGCGATTCCAGAAGATATTATCTGGTTTAGCTAATCGTGGCTTACACGAATCATGTCTCTACTGTGTTTGATTCTCTAATAGCACGCGTTCATATATCACGACTAAAGCAGGAATATCCTCGCAAATTGTTTGTTCACAGAAAATCTAAATTGCACAATTACACAAAACAAGTTTTAAACAATATTAAGATAACAATTAATGCAGCTTTATTCTGTGAGTTCAAAATAAAATAATAAATACCTAAATCTATTACAAATTAAGTGCAAAACATTCTCGCAAGTTAAAATTGAATACAAAATCAAGTTTACGATTTATACAAAGTAAATATACGGAATTTTTGCGAGTTGGAACAAAATAAAAGTTATACGAACTAAATATTCGGAAATATTATACGTTCAAACGATATTAAACTTAAACTTTATATAAATTGGATTTTCGGAAATCATACAAGTTTGCACAAAATTAATCTTAAGAAGTGTACAAAGTAAATGTATGGAATCTTATGCTTCGAACCTTCAAAGTTAATGTAATCATTTCTATATTAAACAACCTTCGCGAAGACTATAAACTAAATTGATTAATTCTAAATCTAGCACTAATAAACTAAAGCTGAATACTATAAAAAGAACAGAAAAATTAAATAATGATTTAACATTGTATAGTGTTTGTCTGATTTTTTTTAATTGCAACGTGAAGGTTTATCGTCCTTATCATGGTAGTATTGTCAAACGTTGTGTATTTGTTTCGCAGAAAGACGGCGAAACGAACTAACGCAGTGATAACTTTAATGAAGATACGGTGAACGGACGGAGGCAGCTATCGCGCACGGACTGTCGGTTTATCGAGACGCTCTCGGGAAAATTGCGCAGAACGAACTTACATAGTCTATCGTGACGGATTCATATCTTCGCAAACGGATCCTATAGCCGCTTTTCCGAATGGCACCAGGACTTCATATGGATAAAATCAAAGATTTCCTCTATCGAAGAGAACAGGTAGGAGGAATATGAAACTTTAATATGAAGGCGTCGAGGTGGCTTAGCAAACGCATCCTATAGACAACCTTCCAAACGACACCAAGACTCCAGATGAGTGAAATCAAAGATTTCGTCCACTAAAGAGGACAAACAGGAGGAATCTGTCAAATACCAACTTTAAGAAAACCTACCACCGAATAAGCGATCCCATTATTATTTTTTTGAGCCTAAAACGCCTCCTTTTATGCAGATGTTCTCTAGAAGTACTTAATTATTTACGTGAAGATCGCGATTACAAACTAGGATGCATACATTTACTCAACAATTAAGTCTTTAACAATGGGCTTCGTTACACATTTTTTATCCTTATTTTTTAAAATTGAAAATAAAATAATTAAATCAATTAAACAGAAGGCGACTAGTAACAATATTATATTTACAAAAGCTGATAAAGGAAATACAGTTATAGCAATTCCGGAATCAAACTATATACATAAAGTTCATGAATTACTCGATAAAACTTAAATCTGATCCTACTAACAAATTTCAAAAACAGATTAAGCAAACTATAGTAAAATCAGGTTCTCTTTTTAACACTCAAAAACATATATTAACCACTATGAATCCCCTACCTCCCAAATTATACGGTTTAATTAAACTACATAAAGAAAATACACCTATACGACCAGTAGTATCGTACGTAAAAGCAACTTGTAGAAATATGTCCAAACACTTAATAGATTTAATTCTTACACACACTAATTCATTGAATATAATTCATATTCAAATCTTCAATCTTAAAGATTGAAGATTTTAGTGTTAAACTAGAACACGTTCAGAACAATCCTTCTGTGAGTGTTTTTGTGCGTTCAAGTGTTACACTGTTTTTCAACTGAAGATGACAACGTGGTTGTAGAAATACGTATTTAGAATCATTAAATTCTATTGTGGTAAGGGTTTTTTAATTTTATTTTATTCACTTATAAGCCACAGTCTCCGATTTGTTACTTAGAAACGTGCCTGGAACAAAATTATTTTCAATTTAAAAAGAAATTTTATAAACAAACAGAGGGTCTAGCAATGGGAAACCCACTGAGCCCCTTATTAGCGGAAATTTTCATGAATAATTTAGAAACTATAATTAGTACACATCCCTTGTTTGGTAAATGTGTATATTGGTTTAGGTATGTTGATGACATATTAATTTGCTTTAACGGTTCAGATAGACAATTAAATACTTTACATAATTATGTCAACACTATTCACCGAAACAGAAATAAATAAAAGCATTAATTTTCTAGATTTAACCATATCACACAAAACTAATAAACACGAGTTCGCTATATTCCATAAACCAACACATACAGATACCACAATATACGCTAATTCGTTTCACTCTATAACACACAAATTATCAGCATACCAATCAATGGTATATAGATTAATTAATGTACCTATGAGTAAAAGTAATTTCGACCTTGAACTAAATAGAATATACACAATAGCATTAAACAATTGGTACTCTATAAATATTGTCAATAACATCCTAAATAGCCAACAAAAATCTAAAACCCTTTTCTTAGATTATCCAAAATTAAAATACAAGATAATTAATTCCTATAATTTAATCACTTACTTATATAAGTTAACATGCGAAGATTGTAATAAGGTATACATAGGACAAACGGGGAGGACATTCAAAATTAGGATGAAAGAACACGAGAGAAGCCATGAAAAAAAGAAAACAGATTCAACTTTCGCAAGTCATTGTATAGATATCAATCATAGATCTAATATAGATTTCAAAATTTTCCACATTCAAGAAAAAAGTAAAAAACTTAACCTGTTAGAAAACTTAGAAATTAATAGATACAATAGTTTAGGATTAGCTTTAAATGACCAACTAGATTTAAACAACTCCCCTCTACTAAATTTAAGATTGTAAAAAAAATTTTTCCACCACCATTTCCCCAATAATTTTCACATAAATATTAAAACTTGTATTGTACATATTCAGTATTTCATCCACCTGATGAAGCCATTGTATTGCGAAACAATATGTTAGTGGTATTTACAATAAAAGAGTTTTTGAAACTAGAAGTTTAATTACTTATTTCTTAGCCTTATTTTTTCTTCCATGCATACTCTTAATTTTTTATTACTTATTCCTAGCGCATGCTTCTAATATTTTAATTTTTTTCCTCCGCTCCATTTTGTTTTTCCAGCTATTTACTCTAAAAATTAATTTCAACTGTGACAGTTAATTACTTTCGTATTTCTTTTCTAATGTGAATGAAGAAAGCAGGCTATAATTGATCTTCATAATATAAATATTATTGTGTTTAAGGTTGGCAAAATGTAAAATGTTATACTTTAAAAATGATCCTTATATCGTTTAGGCATTTTTAATAATTTATTTAAATTAATTGATAATTCTAAGTCATCATAGGCTATTTCAAAGTTCAATATTATCGTTTAATATAATTTATTTACTTTAATTGCTAATTATCGAACACCATATTTTTTGGTAGATAGACGTTGTGTATATCTTGTATTTTGATAACCTTGTCGTCACCTTGTCCCAATAAAAATTATTGTTATCCTTGAATTTTGGGTACAAGTCCCCTAATAGCGTCGTTTTGGGTCGATGTGAACCTCAGGGTTGTATTTTGGATTTTTGGTAGATATACTTTGTGTATATGTTGTATTTTGATAACCTTGTCGTCACCTTGTCCCTATAAAAATTATTGTTATGCTTGAATTTGGATTGTGAGTTAGAGTTTTGAAGTTTTTTTTTTGATATCGTGGTGGTTATTGGTAGTGTCAGGACTCATCAGAGATTTTTTTGGTGGTGTATATGGATACACATTTTTTTGGTTTCTTTGGACTCTGTTGTTAGTAGCTGAACTGCAATAGACTGGACGATTTGCCAGACGTTTGGACATTTTTAATAATTTATTTATATTAATTGCCAATTCTAAGTCATCATAGGCTATTTCAAAATTCAATATTATCGTTTAATATAATTTATTTACTTTAATTGCTAATTATCGAACATAACAGGCTATTTCAAACTCTAATATCTTCATGTAACGTTTGTATGTTAAAATATTTTGGATGTTACTATAACTATTTTTAATCCGGAGCATTGTATCTATTCAGGCGCAAGTCTAGTGCTTGTGGAGGCATATAGCAAAAATTCATATAATTTTTTTACGTAATCACATCATTACCAATTAATATTTAAATTTTATTACCTTTTTATAGTTCGTATTTAGCAACCAGTTTAAAACTGAAGCAGTAACAGAAGGAGTTCAGCTCATAAGGAAACGTCCCAAAGTTACTCGGTTTTATTCAACAAATTCTTGATATAAAATTAACACATAATCCCCTTATCGAAGTTCATATTGTTTGTGGTTTTTGTACATTAATCTCTTTGTACGTAATAATCGAATGATAATAATACACTAACCCACTTGAAGTAGACATATAGTTGTGTATTGTCACGTACTGAAAGCAAGTAAGGTTACCCTAAGAATAAATGGAACAATTTGTTTCGAATGTCTTGGCAGGAAATTGAGAGTGTTACCCTCCTAATTTGGTATATCAACGTTAATCCTGTAAGTAGACACGCAGGAATGATTTCTAACGTGCGAGTACTATAATGGTTAATACTATAAAAAATAATTAGTTATTCTTGTTTTAAATATATCGAAGAAAACCTAGAAAATTATTTATAAATAAATTTATGGTATAACGTACTAAAAAATTCTTTTAGTAACGACCTTAAAGTTAAAATTCAAATATATTTCAAATATTTAACACATTTTGCCGTTAGTTTGTTCTATTTCATATTTCATAAAATAAAATACACACACTATACTTTGTAATAATATCACTTTACTCATCTTAACCAGCGATTGAAGTTTCAACATTTAATAACATTGTCTTATTGTAAAAGAGTCAGTGATGCTAGAAGTTTGCTTAATCGAACTAAACGCTAATATTTTGCTTTGTTTTTCCTGATAATAGAGCAAATCAGTGTTATTAAATGAGTGTCGTCCTTTCTGACATACAGATTTTTTATTATTTCGAACGTCAGGTAGCAATCCTTCGTCTAAGAGTAAGCTGATCTAACTGTCCACCATTTTGCTTATGTGTTTTGAACTTACATGTCAATGCAATGTGCAATAAGTGGAAAGTACCACTTTGTCCTTCGTATTGGAATGCGGTACTGGCTAATATTTTGATGGAATCTGCCGATTCATTCTATACCTGTTGGCTAGATGGGGTTGCTGTGTATAGAAAAAAGCTGTTTTTCTTTTTATGGAACTTACTGGACATTGTCTGCATAAATTGCCTGATTGTTTCTGCATTGTTTTCGTGAGTACCTTTTTATTGAATGCAATGGGCTCTCTTGGATTTCAGACGCCTCGTAATCGTCGAAATGATCCGTTACAGGCTGTAAATCCTCTTAAATCCATTTTTCTCATCTATTTTTCGACAGTACCTGTTAACTTGTTGATTATTAAGGATTTCTGAATTTCTGAAGGGACAATATCGTTTTCGAGAACTATTTCCGTTGAAACTTTAAGCTGCGATCCGGGTAAATTATTTAGGCTCATAATATCTTCATTGCCTGAATCTTCATCTGTTAGCTCAGCAGTTGCAGTATTAGGAGGAAAAATCGTAATTTCTTGAGTTTTTCAACTTTCATCTTCTAATATAGCAAGCGCATCTTTAAGTGTTAAACTTCTAAAGTAAAGGTAATGTTCATATATTCATTCATATATATATATGAAGCGTTGTTCTTCGGAATATTTCGCCGCGTTTGGATGATTTCGTCCTGAGAAGGACAACTTTCTTCCTGACGTTTCGGTGACATCACTTTCACCTTTTTCTAGAGGATCTTCTCGTTGCGATGGTAACTTCAAGACTCTTGAAGTTACCATCGAAACGAGAAGATCCTCTAGAAAAAAGGTTAAAGTTATGTCACCGAAACGTCAGGAAGAAAGTTGTCCTTCTCAGGACGAAATCATCCAAACGCGGCGAAATATCCCGAAGAACAACGATTCAACAAACGACCGCGAAAACATTCGACGAAATATATATATATATATAAATATAATAACTTCGTGACCTTGGTATGATATGGTAAACCTAATCAGTAGGCGATTAAAGGTCTGTATATTACTTCAAAATATATTTATTTAAAAAACTCTACATGTTTCGGCTGTATACGCCTTTATCAAGAGAATACAAAATATGAATGACAGGATATAAATGTCAAGTAATTAGCAACTTAATTACTTGACATTTATATCCTGTGTCATTCATATTTTGTATTCTCTTGATAAAGGCGTATACAGCCGAAACATGTAGAGTTTTTTAAATACATATATTTTGAAGTAATATACAGACCTTTAATCGCCTACTGATTAGGTTTACCATATATATATATATATATATATATATATATATATATATATATATTAATATGATACTGTGAAAGTCTGAATGTGCTTTGTGATAATAAATGCAAAATTTAATGTTTAAATAAACTGGTAAGATAATTTTAAAAATGTGAATTATAAATCTCTATCTTAAATATGCTATCAAATGTTACACACAGATGGGGTTGTATAACGTTAAATCGATTACTTGCGTGTGATGCAAAGATACATAATCGTTAATAACGAAGTATACTTAACCTAAACAGCTGTTCATGTACATAACTTCTTATAAGTATATTCGGGTGGGCTAAAATTTGTATTATGTGTCCGGCTTCGAAGAACAATTTGACTCTTGTGTTGGGCATAGAAAAATACCCTTTAAAATGTAGGTTCGGTGACTACAATAGAACACTTACAAAATCAGCTGATGCCGATGCAATAAATAATGCTATTTTTATATTCAAATCTACTAAATAAAACGAGTGACATAAGGAATACTGTAAAAGACTTTAATGAAGTTGTTGAAAAACAGGTAAGTGATCAAATTAATTAGATTATTAATATTCAAACGTATCAGGTCACGTGATAAAATAAACATGAAATAAATTCTAGGTTAAACAAAACAACTAAATGAACGTGACATTAATAAAGCTAAATGCATAAATAATTCTATTATTAGATTTATTTATATTAAACAGGAAACTGTACTCTTCTAGACTTAACTTAAATTATGTTAATATTAAAATGCAACATAAGTTATATAACTATTAAAAATAATTTGATTATGGTTTTATTTGTTGAAGTGAATTACTTTATCATTTTAAAAAAAATTCGTAGGAGGTTTAAAAAATACTTATGTGGACATAGACAGGAATTGGTTATTCTGGACTTGGCTGGTAGATCCGTAAATGCAGGATACAAGTTTGAACGGGCAATCGGATGGCGTCCCCGCTTGGGTTTCGATCTAACGGCAGGCTTTCCCGGTGAAATGGAATTTTCGTTTTCTTGGACACCGGTTATCGTCTGGACTTGCAAAATGCGTCAAACAAGAACTGGATATACAGGTAAGGTTTGACTAGGTTTGATGTATAGGTTTTCTAATTTTATTAATTATTTTTCTTTTAATTTGCAGAGGCACTTGAATACGTCGAGGTGTTTAATGGAGATTTTTACCTAGTGACGCCAACTCTCATTTGTTTTGAATCCTAGCTTCTTATTCGTCCAATCTGTATGTATTTCTATAATCTCGATGTTTTTTATAATGAAATGATAATTTAATCATTCAAAATATACATATGCTTAATATAAATTCCATAGTTTATTTTAGTAAATAAATAATTGATGTGTGAATGTTGATAATTGTACATAATGCTAATTTTATTGTTGGGATAATTCCCGCTGTAGTTATTTTAAATTAGTACAGTCTCGCCTAAATAATTGGCGTCATTTATTATTGATCAATTAAGTTTAAATATCTTTGGAAATACAAGATATCGGAATGAAATGACAAAGGTAAATGAAAAGGTAAAAATAAATAAATATGAGAATTAATTTTAAACAATTAGAAACGCGAAATCGACTTTATTGATATTATATAAGAAGAATTCAGTTTCAATATTTTCTTATTATTCTAATGATTACGTATACATGTTAAATTTCTGTTCCTTGCTAACTAAGGCATTCTTATGTGTAGGCTTGACCTACATCAATATATATATATATACATATACATATAAATATAATATCTTCGTGACCTTGGTATGATAAGGTAAACTTAATAAGTCGGCGATTAAAGGTCTGGTTCATTACTTCAAAGTATATATATTTAAAATAACTCTACATGTTTCGGCAATGATGCCTTTGTCAAGAGAATACAAAATATAAATGACAATATAAATGTCAAATAATATTGTCATTTATATTTTGTATTCGCTTGATAAAGGCATCATTGCCGAAACATGTAGAGTTATTTTAAAAATATATACTTTGAAGTAATGAACCAGACCATTAATCGCCGACTTATTAAGTTTACCATATACATATACATATATATTTGCCTAATGTACCATATGAGCAAAAATTATTTAGGTAAGGTATGGCCATCTTTGGGAGGATCACTATCTTTGATAGGTACAACCTGTTGTTAGTTCTACATGCTGGTTGAATATCAATTTCGATTAGAATTTTTATTTGACATGAATTAAATGTCAACTTCGATTTGAAGTATCGTATGATCAAAAAGTCTTTGGATCGCTATTGCCATGGAATTTACGAGTTATCTATGAAGTTATTTATTTCAATTAGTTTTGACATTTATTTGACAACTTTCAAATCAGCTAGTTATAAAACAAAAAAAGATGCAACTAATTACCATAACCTAAAATCTATTTTATTTGAGACTTATGTGTACATACTTCAAAGTACAGAAGTAAATAATTCTATAGATGGTTTTTACACTTCATGACTATCGCGATCCAAAGACTTTTTGATCATATATTATTATTCGACATGATTTAAATGTCAGTTTTTTTAGCTAACATAACCAATATAAATACAACTACTTCAAACCAAAACTAACATTTAATTGGCAACAACAAGCCGAACCTATCATAGACAGTAATCCTCCCAACCATGGTCATCCCTTATCTAAATAATTTTTGCTCATATGCTACTATATATCGTGCGTTCAAAAAAAGATGTAATAACTATACCAGGTCATGTATTCACAACATACAATATCCGACTTATTTCATTTCATCAACATGACCTAGTTAGTTACGATTGTTAACATCTTGTAACCAGAACACTAGGCTAGGAGGACACACTCAGATGGTATATAACGAGAGACTATGAAGTCTCCACAGGCAGAGTCACTGTAAAAGCCAGAGTGAGTACCCGTCTAGTGCATCATATTTACCATGTATTATTTACTGTTTTTGTATTCGCTATTGCATTGAATATTATTGTTTAATCGTTCCGACGTTTATTATTTGTGTCACTGATAAACCTGCTGTATACATTACATTGCCATGAAATTTTTGGGTATGTCGTAACTTAATCGGACCGTTCTGAATTGTCAAATGTTAATGTCATTAGTGTCATCTAATAAAAACAATAACACGGAATTTTATTTATTTATGACAGGAAGATTATAACCTTGCAATTTTATAACCTTGAAATTTTCTAAAGCCGCCTGTCATTTAATAAATTCATGTTAGCAAAGTTACGACATGCTTTTTGATGTTACTTAGAAATCATGGCTCACTAGAGGCGGGTTTTTTGAACGCACAATATAATACGCCTTACTAAAACACAAAAAAGTATCTTTGTTTGTAGGTAATAAATCACGCATCTACGAGAGGTACCTCAAAATTTCCGAAAATGACCACTAGATGGCACTCGCTGTATATTATAATATGATTGCACCATTGATAAATAAACATTCGGTTGCGTAGTTTTATTAGAAGCGTCTCAAAGAAATCAATTTAGTGAAAAAACACACATTTCTCGTGTACATTTTCGTGTGATGATTTTTTACGATTTTAAATGTGGCCTAACTTAACAACAATGCATCGATCGACTTCATTCTGCCTTTGGTGATGAAGCACCATCCAAAGCCAAAGTTTATGACTGATTTCCAGAATTTAAGTGTGGACGTACTAGTGTCAGTGATAAATTTCGTGAGGGTCGTCCATCAACTGTTGTTCTTCCGGCAAACATCAATGCTGTGCGAGAAACAATTGAAGCGGATCGACATGTGATTTATCGAAAGATAGAGGCATTCTAAGACATTAGTAAAAATCAAATACAAACGATTTTATTTGAGTATATAGTAGTGAAGATATTTTGCAGTCGTTGGACTCCACACAATGCAGCCAAAACTCAAAAATAGCTCGTGTGAGTTGGTGCAAAAAAATGCTTCAAAAATTAAATCGTGGTGCTTCTGCCAACTTATACAGTATCGTAACAGGTGACGAAACCTAGATATATTCATACAAACCAGAAACAAAACAACAATCGACTATTTGGGTGTTCCGAAGTGAACCAAAACCAATAAAAGTTGTTCGTCCACGAAGTGCTCATGTGATAACTAAACCAGGTCATGTATTCACAATATCCATTTTATTAACGTAACCTTGTTAAAGTTACAACCTTACGCCACATTGTTACCATCTTGTAACCAGGCCACTAGGCTAAGGGAATACACTCTAATGGTATATAACGAGACACTGAGAGGTCTCTACAAGCAGAGTCACTGCAAAAGGCCAGAGTGAGTACAAGCCTAATGAGTCTTATTTACTATGTATCATTTATTGTTTTCGTTATTGCATTAAATATTGTTATTTAATCGTTCCGATGCCTGTTATTTGTGTCTCTATTAAACCTACCGTATAAATGGAACTGCCTCGGCAACAAAGTTACCTACGGGACCAGGTGACATTACACTCACGAAATGATTGCTTTTTCCTTCCGTAAAAGTTGTTGCTACCGTTGCTCTTAAGGATAGAAAAACAGTAAACGCTGATTGGTATAAAATTATTTGTTTGCTTGGAGTCTTCGATGAAATCAGAAAAATCAGCATCGCCGCATCATCCTTGACCACGACAACGCCAACTCTCATAGAGAACATCAAACAAGCGGTTATTTAAAGAAGAATAATATTAAATTAATGACTCATTCTCCATATTCGCCTGACTTATCACTAGAGCTGAGGATGTTTGCGGTATAACCATGGTTATATCATGTAACCATAGTAATTTACTATGGTTACATGATATAACCATGGTTATACCGCAAACATTCTCAGCTCTACTTATCACCTAATGACTTCCCTGTTCCCTTTTGTCAAGAACAAATTGCGTGGTGAGCGGTTTTCGACGCCGGAAAAGGCCGTTGAAGTACTTAAAAGGCATGTTACTGAGATACCTATTTCAGATTGAAATAAATGTTTCGACAACAGGTTTCGTCGAATGCAAAAGTGCTTAAAATTTAAAGGTAAATACATTGAGAAACAATAAAATTCAATAAAATATCTGTTTTTTTTTTCTTTTTCCGGAAATTTTTAGGGTTCCTCTCGTATATAAAAATATATTTTGATACCTTTCAAATCGAACTCCATTTTTTAAATGTATTTTTTCAACGCACTAATATATTTTAATTTTTATAGAACAATACACACTGTGTTTGTTCGTATGCACTATCAGATGTATACTGAATCTAACGTGTCGTATTATACAATGATAGTCCGTTGACCGTTTACAAATTAAGAGACTTGTTAGAAGTGTACTGTATGTAGTTCATTAGGCATATCTGGGTTAAAATCGTCCTCATATTACATGTTTCATCACATTTTACAATCTAACCATCTTATTTAGTCAACCATTTTTGTTTAATCCTTCCCCTAAATGAGGACAGTCTTTCAAAATGACGTAAAATAAATATTAAATGAATTTATTTCAAGTATAGGCTTAGTTACGGCAGCGCAGGTCAGCCCGTTAATCTTCATTTTGCCTGGAAATGCGTTTAAACCAGTAAATAATTTATGGGCTTGTATATAGAGTGTATTACACATTAACAGTTGATAAATTGTTCTTCTACACAGATAAATCAACATTTTACATTTTACATAGAATTAAAAATGCGTACTGGAGTAAAAGGGCCGTTTCATATTTTTTATATGACATACTGTTTGGCTAAACACCTAATGTGTATACATGCAGGCATGTATATTACGCTGCTTTCTCTAACAGATAAAGACACTGGCAAATATCATTCATTAATATCCTTCATGTGAGGCTGACTTTGATACAAATTATCTAATATTTACTACAGTCCAAAAATTTTCATTATATTGTTTGCTGTACTGTCAAAATATAACGACATCGTTTTTATTCTTTGCACACTTTTTGTGAGTCTCTGAATATCTAGCAAACATGAGCAAAATCTCAAAAGTAACACGCTAGTATCTCATAAATGAAAACTTATTTCAAAACTTTTAAAATACATACAAAAGGGCCAGAACTAATTCGCTAGTGTATGGTGCTGTAGTGCCATAATACCTATTTTACATATATTAGCATCAAGGTCGTTAAAATACAACACTACTTCTGCAGTAAATTAGTTGTCTGTCTTTAATTTCCTTCCGGAGATAAACAACTTGTCTTTTTGGGGATAAATGTAAGACCGATGAGGCTAGATACTGTGAATAGAATGGTTGTTTCATAACTTGGAATCGTGATTGATTTTTTCCTTAAGAATGCGACTGGTGTGGGACGGTGCATTATCACAATGGAATTTCCTTCTAGCAATTGCAGGTCTGTTTTTAGCAATGGCAATTTTTACTTGAAGATCTGCATAATGTATTCGTTTATAGTTTGGCACTTTGTGGGATACTAGAAGATAACTATTTCTTTCGAATCCCAAAATATTGTTGCCATTAACTTTCCAACCGAAAGAAACGCCTTAATCTTCTTTGGTGAAGATTGCCAGGATGGCTGTAGTGTTAAGATTGTTGTTTCGATTCTGGCACATAGTAAAGTTTCATCGATCATAACGAAAAGAGACAAAAAATCTGTTGGGATGATGTTAAATTGTTTTAAATTGTCCTTACAAATTTGCAGTCTTTCACATTTTTGGTCTACATTCAGTAAATGCGATTCCCACCTAGCAGAGCTTAGACTTGCAAAATATCATATGCACGTTCAGCAGATATTGGATAATCTCTTGCATTTTTACTTTATAACCATTTCTGGAACGGAAAGTTTTGGTGGTCCAGGACGTTCTTCATCTTGGAAACTCATGTCTACATGTTTAAATCGAGCAACCCAGCAATAAATCGTGGCCTTTAGGTGTAAATGTTATTTTGGGTTGAATGGTTTTTTTACAGCTTTTAGAAATGTCCTTGGAACAAAATTATTTTCAATTTAAAAAGAAATTTTTTAAATAAACATATGGTCTATCAATAGGGAACCCACTAAGCCCCTTACTAGCCGAAATATTCATGAAAAATTTAGAAATTAAAATAAGTACACATCCATTGTTTAGTAATTGTGTCTATTGGTTTAGGTATATGTTGCCGACATGTTAATTTGCTTTAATGGTTCAGATATACAATTAAAAACTTTACATAATTATACCGCCTGGAAACGTGGTGAGTTAACGGCGGAGACCTGATCAGATACGTCGACGATAGATACCATAGAAATACGAGTACATACGGAATACATATTGTCGTGAATTTTTCTAACCAGAGAGAGAGAGAAAAATTGGTAGAATTAAGTTTTGAACTACATTTGAATAATTTGGGATTTAAATGTATTTTTGAATTTTATTTATATTTATTATGTTTGTAATTATATTTTTGACCGGCCCTGTATGTATTATATTAGATTGGTGGGTGCGGCTAAATGGTGTACTATTGAATTCGATGTAGGAGATTTTCGCGGTAATTTATTTAGAGATACCAGATCTAGCAAACCAAGTGGTCATAGAGTATAAGAAATTCATTTTTATTCTCTGTTTTTGAGTAAAGTCGGGTTTTTTATTTAGTTGGTGCATTTATTTTTGTGCATTTAAGTTATTGCGATTTTTGCGAGAGTTTGAGATCTCGCATTTGATATTTTAATTAAATTATGGTATCTCTCACGTAGTTTTTTGTGTTGATTGTGCTTAGATCGATGTAAGTAAAAACACTTAATTATATTATTGCTTATATGATGATTTGCTTATGTTTGTAATTTTAGTGTATAATTTGTGATTATTTTGACATATAAATCAGTATATGAATATTAGAGAAAATTGTCATGTTTTTTGTAATGGAGTTTTTTCTTCAAGATAAAATATTCTAGATCGTTTAAAATTCAGGTTGATTTTTTTTTGTTTATGGGTTTGATTTTGTCATGTTTTATTGCGCATGACTGTAAGGCTGTCACGCGTATTTGATAACTTTGTAGTTGTTGACATTTGATTTATAGGGGTTACAGTAGAGGTCAAACTTGACAAATTTCTCAATTATTTATTAATTTTATGTTTGCTCGAGAGTCACAGGGGGTTTTTCTCTTTGTGCGAGTCATATTAATAAAGAGTCTTTCCTCCTAAGCTACTGTTTAATCTGCTTTAGCTCCCTGTACATTCAGTAAAGGAATTTTTTTTTTATTTTTATTAAACTTGTAAACAAACTAAATCTGATTTTTATTAATGCTTGTCGTTTTACTTTAAATATAACCTGGCCCATATCCGCAAGGATCGACCCGAGAGAAGTGATCTCAAGGAAATCTACGAGACTGAACAGCCGGAAGCACAAGTTGTAGTGTGAACAAAAAGATTAATAAGCAATCAAAAGCACATTCCACTGCAATATGTGTATACCACACCCACTTCACCTACTACCTATCCCTATTGCTTATACAATCGAATGCTACACTACACAGTGAATAAACATATCGGGGAAGTAAAGTTGGCGGGGCGCGTTTTGCCCAGTAGTGTCGTTAACTTACCACATTTCCAGACGCTATAACAATTTTCACCTCAAAATAACATTTACAATAGAAACAAAAATAAATGAAGGCATTAATTTTCTAGATGTAACTATAACACACAAAACTAATAAACACGAGTTCGCTATATACCATAAATACATACAGACACCACAATACATGCTAATTCATTTCATCCTATAACACAAAAATTATCAGCATGTCAATAAATTGTGTATAGATCAATTAACGTACCTATGAGTAAAAGTAATTTCTATTACTACTATTAGCCTTATTTCTATTTTAGAAACAGTTTGATTAGATACAGTAAAAAATCTGTACTGTTCTTTAGTTAGTTTGAGTTAATAGTTGTATTTTGCCTGCAATTGCAACAATTATAACTATTATTTTTTATACGAAAAGGAAAATTGTCTGTTGTATTCTGTTAGAACTACAGTATATTCAATTTATCTGCAATCAACAACTCACTGCAAAAATAATAACTTCTCTAAATTTCCTCTAACTATTTAATTAGCTTAAGAGACACTTCAAAATTGTAAATTAAATGGTATTAACTAAACAATAAATACGTCGATGCTTTCGTAAAGTTACATCCTTGTTCGCAATATATTATCGTATGCATAATAGGAAAATATTGACCAATTGCCAAATATTTACTCAAGTTCGAATACTGTATATGGAAAACAAATATACATCCTTTCAGTGTCAGATATCATTTGCCTTCGACAAATTTATGTGAACGCTGTTAACGTGCACGTTGCTTTTTGGTAAATATTCAGCATACAACCAATATTTTATGTAACGTCCCTGTTCTGAGCAAGCCTTTAAAGTGATCTTTTGTGAATTTGGAAATACATAAGTACTAAAAGGCTCCGGTTCCTAAATTAAGTCTATTTAACTATTTAGTCCCTCTATTATTATAAAACTGTAGAATCATTAGCATAGTTGATTTAAAGGGTTTAGCTTAAATTAGGCAAATATTAATGGAAATATTTAGTAGATATTTTCTAACAAATAAGCCTTCCAAATATCGTATATTAAAATATTATAAGAAACAATTTTGTGCATATAGAATTAAATAAAAAATTCTCTTCTACCTATCTCATCTCGTCTATGTTCCTTGTATTTCATATAAACTGTCAGATCACCTCCAATGGTTCTATAAAATTCGAATTTACTGGAATGATCAGAATGTAAAGTATATAATATTTAGATATCTCCCATATTTTTGACATTTAATATTGATAAGCGACTATAAGAGAGCAATAAATATATTTTTAAAAGAATTATTGCATCGTTTCTCAACCTGGGGGTCGCGAATAATGAAAATCATTTTATGAGAAAAAATCATTTATTATAAATATTTTACTTCTAAGTACGGATGTAAAGAAAAAAAAATAATATCATGGTTGCATTTGTTAATTCCAACTGATTATTCCAACAGAGTTCAACTTGCCTAATGGTACTTGAATAAAATTAACGACGAACCAAGATTTCCTAGGAATACATTATGGACAGTTGAGGCATGTTTTGCAAGAGATGGCACAATAGTCATATTTGAAGCCAAGAAAATCATCACACCGTTCACAGGTTACATCATCAATGGAAGTTTTCTGTTAATATTTGATCTGGGATTGTTGACTAGGCTGGATGTAAATTGGGCACTAACCTACCTGAAATTTTAATCTCGTTGGTAATTCGGGCACTAGCTAAAAATGTGCTCGCAGAGGATCTATGTAAACTGGGCACCGTATAAAGCAAACAAAAACAATAATATAGAAATAGTGTATTTCAAGTTGAAGTACAGCAAAAAGATAGAAAATAAAAAATATGTACTCATATGAAAACAATAATAAAAGCAAATACTTAATTATATAAAAGCTATAATAAAAAAATAGTGTATTTGAAGTCATACTGATGAATAAAATGATATACACTGCACAAAGTGTAATCGTGATATTGTTCCATTATTTAGTTGTTCACACAGTTCATTTAGAGTTCTTAATTTTTGTTTTGCGCGTGTGTCTTTAACTCTTGCTGGTGTGTGTACACTTTGAATTTTAACATAAGTGTCTATTTGAAATTCCTTAAGCTTTTCGATAAAAATATAAATAGATGGATGTGTTGAATAAAATGACTCATTTAGTTTGGAATGAAACGCTTCGCATGCGTTTGTGGTGTTAGTGATCGATGGAGTTGCAGTAGCCCACATATGTGGAGGAAAAGGAGCATCGTCTTCTATGTATGTCTCCAATAAATAATCGGCGTATTCATCAGCCTGTGCATGAGCAGGCTTTTCGGCAAACAAATCTAAGGCGAAACAATCGCCTACTTCGTCAGGATTCAAATACGTTAATCCAAATGTATATCGCAGCAATTTTCCTACTTCGGAATCTGTGTTCCTAAATTCTGCTGTTAAATCCAAACTTTGGATTTTCCTGAACCACGATTGGTGCAAATGTAAACGACAATCATAGATTTGTGCTGATGGCCATATAGCGCGAACCGCTGTGTGAATGCTTTTCTCAAAATCTAGAAAAACTTCAGCTGGTCGTAATATTGTAGAGTGACGTCGAAAGATTTCTTTTGTTAGCATTTCAAATAATGTTGCATACATTTCACTGCGTTTATCAGGCAACAAACAAAACATCAATGGAATATAATGTCCATTATTAAGTCCGTGAATTGTAAATAATTGTAAAAAACATTTTGTACAATACGAAAATGTACCGTCCATGTACACTTTACGCATTCCACATAAACTTCTAACATTCGTTTCACAAGAAAGCACTATGATATTGCTCACTGGACAGTTTATAAAAACGAAACTTTCATCCTTGCTTGTTTTAACATTAGCAGCTTCCACTATATCATGGACTTCTGTCTTATTTTTTGTGGTAACGGCCCAGGAAGAAATGTTCTCCTTGCATTGTACAAATTTCTTCGGATATAAGTGAAATCTGTTATCGTTATTGTTTCCGGCAGTTTCTTAGCTAGTTCACAACAAATAATTTTACGGCTTCACGTTTACACGCAGTTGAAATCACTTTTCGGTTTAATTTACTCTGAGTCTGTTCATGATTATGTTCTAGCTGGCTTCTGCTCACTAAATTTTCTGCACCAAGCGTAAACACTTTTGCGGGACAATTTAAGGATTTTTTTGTACAACGCCAAAAGACTTCGCCACTCTTCAACACTTTCTATTTTGAAACGGTGTACTTGTTAACCACTAGCAAACATTTTCCGTTGTTACTGTCCACGAAAGAGACCTCCATAATTCTTAACAGTGTGCAACAAAACTCGAGACTGAGACGCGGATCTAATTTCTTACTTTAAGCAAACGCCGCAAACAAGATAGAAATAACTAAATACACCAGCTAAATGTTTCCTTATATATAGAATATATTATAGCATAATACAATAGAGGCCCGCCCACAATAGATGTACAAATAAAAATACATTTGAAATAATCTATTTGGTCATTAGGAAATTCCTTAATTTATTAACGTCTAATTTCTTATTTTAAGCTTTAAAGCGATCATTACCCGAACGGTACTGGTGCCTAGATTACCTGTAGGATTAAGCAATCCTTTTTGCAGGGCAGGTAAATCCATATACTTGGTGCCCAGTTTACATCCGCCCGTTGACTATTATGTAGTGGTACCATATTTACTGCCTGCCCGGTTAGATAGTCATGTGTAAAGGATTTTTCTGGAATATACTTTACCAGAATTGCTTGAACATGTCACACTTAACATTCGAGGAAATATTATTTTTCAGCATGATGGTGCACACTTTCGATTAAATTGCCGAAATGATCTAAATGCACAATTTCCAAATGGATGGATTAGAAGAGGAGGGCTAATTTCTTGGCCTGCACGTTTACTAGATATGGCTCCTGTTGATTTTTGTATTTGAGGTTATATTAAATCACTTGTTTATGAGACACCTAGTTAGTACAGAAGAAGAGTCAATGGCTCGAATTATTCTAGCGTTTGATGATATTCGTGAACGTCTGCAGCTATTTCGAAGAATTCGGCAGTCGATTGCACTTTGAACAATTTTTATAAGGTTCGATGTAGTATTATTTCTAATAAAATGTTCCTTAACTTAACTCTTCTTTGTTGTAATTTAGATTGTTTATAAAAATATCAGGTTTCTTGACACCAAGAAATTTCCAGACAATAGTTTATTAATAAAAAAAATATTTATTTAAGTGCCTTCTATCATTTCGGAAAGTTAGGAATAGTTATTCTGCGACACCCTGTACACAGTGTAGCAAATACTTGTTATTTTGCGATAGGAATTTCATGAAAATTATTTCTAAATTTCATTACAGTATCATATACTCGAGCACATGCCAAACTAATGTAGAACTAATTACGGCAACGTTTTACAAATTGATATTTTGAAATAATATTTATGAATGTATGGTTTTGAAGTGGGTTGATATATATACATATATTTGCTGTTATTAGAGAACTACAGTAAACAACGGGAGCACAGAATTTAATAGGCAAACTTTATTGTTATTTATGTAGGGAGGGAGCAATATCCCAGCGTCCAATTTGCACTAACTAAAACTGAACTTGAGGGATAAAATTATTACTTATTGTTTACTTTGTTCATTGTTTGTTTAACAATATGAACTATGCTATAATACTGATACATTTAATTATTCTACTTAGCAGTACCATATATACATAAACTGTATTTTATGTAGCTTAAATTAATTAATTACAGGCAAATAGTAGCATATTTCACCTGTTTTTGTTATTTCGAATTCAATCTGTTGAATTATTACTGTATATATGCAATGATACTAAACAAAAATAGGTGAACTAGGTTGCAAAATAAAGTAAAATTTAAATGTACGAATTTACTAAAATTATTGTCTTAATTAAATATTGAGAATAAATTATTGTTGATAGTTTCGAATATTTAGGATCAATATTTAAAAGAAAATTCAAACAAGGCCAAAATGAACAAGCAGATGTACAGTGACGTCTGAGTGATGTCTGAGTTTTTTATTGAATTCCAAAATTATAGAAGTCATTAAGAGGTTTGTTTTATTTAATTTTCTATTCTATTAAATACATTAATTTCATATTTATGAACGAAAGTTAATTCTATTGTTATTAAAAATCCTCCTCAAACATAATTCGCATTTGCTGCAGGTATTTATTATTTTCAGATTATACTATGAACGCTATTAAAACTGGGTACATTACTTTGTGCACCTATTTTCGCTTATAAATCAATCATATATTACTAGAACTATATAATAAGTAGAGACCGGACACATCGGGCTGAAATGGACGTCATTACGTTGGACGATATAAATAGTAAGTAAGTATAGATCTCGGTATCCGGGTTGGAACCGCAGTAGAGGGACATAGCCGATTCTAGCACCTCCTCATGTTGAACCTCCTCATTGCCCTTGACCTTGCATGTGGCACAGCCCAAGGGCAATGAGGAGGTTCTACATGAGGAGGTGCTAGAATCGACTATGTCAAGGTCAAGGTCAAGGTCAAGGTCAAAGTCAAGGTCATATCAAGGTTATATCAAGGTTCCATTAACTTCCAAACAATTCTAAAACCTCCTCATTGACTTTGATCACCAATAAATATTGTTGAAAATAATATAGAAGCTTAGTATACTGAAACCAGCGATTAAAACAAAATGTCCCAACACCTAGAATTAATATTAGAAGCAGTCAAGTTTGTTTATGAAAATTATGGTCATCTATCTGGTATTAAAACAAATCTAATAGAATATATTCCAATAGATTTATTTAAAACGAAAGTAGCCCCAGAATGGATAGAGGAGTTCTGGCATTTAATTTCACCTGACAAACAAATTGAACTAGAAGAATATCGACCGTGTTTTAGACACTATAATACCGGTGAGGAACAAATTGACGGTCCAGCCCCTTCAAAGAGAAATTGCTCAGTTTGTAAAAAGAGTATTACCCAACAATTTAGAAAATTTGGAATACCGAAAAAGAAAAAACTAAAACATTAAATATGATTTAAATAATATATTTTAAATAAGGTGAACCTGTGGCACAGCTCAAGGGCAATGAGGAGGTTCTACATGAGGAGGTGCTAGAATCAAAGCGCAGGTTTACCGATGAGAGGTTTATAAAGACGCAGTTGGTGTTTGCCAGCGGCAGTTCATAGGGGCTACTATATAAATCCAGCGATGTTAAGAAGTCAGTATATATAATGGGAACGCTGAAGCGTAAGTGTGGCTGTGATCGTTTAGATAGTTTAGAAGAAGGTGAATTAAGAATTGTGAGTGCTAACGAAGAACATTTTAATAAGGTAATGGAGAAAAAAGTGCTCGATCCTATGATAGAAAATTTTTTTGCGGAAGTGGGAAAAATGGATAATTTTTGGAAAGAATTTGACAGATGTTCTGAAAAATTAGTTTTCGAATCTTCATGGAATTTACCTCTAGTAGCAGAGAGCATATATTTTTTAAATAAAAGTCATTCAAAGTGGGTATGTGTTGGTTTATTACCAGATAATTTTTTCAAACCGATAGTGAAGATTGTTGGTGTGAGAAAGCAATGCATATTTTTTAATTCTGAAGAATGGGCAGAATTTATGATGCAGAGCGCGAAATTGAAGAAGTATTTCGATTATTGTGGTGGAAAGTTTCCAAGTATGCGCATATCGAATTTAGAACTTTCTAGCGAATGTTTTGATGGGGAGAACAGAATATTAAAAATTGACAAAGACGGAGATTTGTTGTATTTATCAATTGAAGGTTTGTTAGAATTGTGGCGTGTGAGAAAGGTGCTGGAATCCCGGTTGGAATCGTTAAGAAACTTAAAGTATGATGAATTTTATAAGGATGTTATTCAATATCTATCTGTAAGTGGAGGGGATCTGAATATGGAAATAGAGAAAGTTTTGCAGGGATCAACTCTAGAATGTGTGTGTATAACAAAAGAGATGTTGGTAAATCATCTTCAAAAAGTTTATCAGGATATTGATCTAATAAGAAGAAATCGTAATTGAAATTATATGTACATATAAAAATTAATAATAATAAATTATGTTATGAATACAGTCTTTTATTTTATATTATGAGTAGAAATTAAGGAACTAAGTATATTGAATTATTTAAAGTGTAGAGGTTGTTGTATGATAGTTATAATTGCAAATTAAGAGAAAAGAGAGTGTGTATAAATATAAAAATCGAGAGCGTTTTGTGTTAAAGTGTGAACCATCGCTTATGATAGATACATTAAAACGTTTGCATATAAAAGATGGGGAATTTGGTTAAACGGCGTAGTTTAAATCGAAAAGGCAGAAGGAAAGGTGGTGGCCTATTGAATACAATAATAAATAAGCTTCCAGTAGAACTACATATACCAGGGTATAGATTTTGTGGACCAGGAACGAAATTAAAAGAGCGATTGGAGAGAGGTGATAAAGGCGTGAATGATTTAGATGAGGCTTGCAAAGAGCACGATATAGCTTATTCAAAATCTGGTGATTTATCAGAGCGACATATAGCGGATAAAAAATTGTATAACATTGCTATTAAACGATTAAAGAGTGCAGACGCTCGAGTTGGAGAAAAATTATCTTCTGTTATAGTTGCTGGTGCTATGAAAGGTAAAACAAAATTAGGTATGGGTGTGAGGAGACGGGTTCGAAAAGGAGTGACTCGACACAGTAAACCAGTTAATAAACAAAGAAGTAGAAACATGAAACGGAATTTTGTGGGTGGTTCTATATCATTTATGCAGGCAATGAGAATTGCACGCAATGCAATAAAACGGGCGGGCAGTAGAAAAGGAATGTTAGAAAATGCAAAACTGGCATATCGGAGTTTGAGGAAGTCTGGAAAGAAAATTTTATTACCTCGTTCAAGAATTATTCCAATACCAAAGAAGGGTGGCTTTTTACCATTAATTCCGTTATTTGCAGCTTTGGGTGCCCTGGGATCGCTAGGTGGAGGTGCTGCAGCTATTGCGAATGCAGTTAATTCATCTAAAGCTGCAAGAGATCGATTAGAAGAAACTAAACGCCACAATACTGCTATGGAGTCAAAAGCTGGTAGCGGCTTATATGTGAAACCATATAAGTCGGGGTGTGGAATACCAATTGGGAGTGGGTTATATATTAAACCATACAAATCTGGTTGTGGTGTATATTTACCCAGTGGAAATGTTTCAAAAAACGGTTAAGCAAATTACCCCGAAGACCTCTAACTGAAGTCGATTTATGGAAATATGTTAGAGGATGGAAAATAAGAAATTTTCGGGGTATATTTAGTAGAGATGTCCTACCAGCAATCATACGCAAAAGAGAAAAGGGAATAGTTAATTTGGACGATAATGTTGGAGAAGGTACTCATTGGGTAGCTTATATGAAGCATGATGATATAATAAAGTATTTCGATAGTTATGGTGATTTAAGACCTCCGACTGAGGTCGAAAACTATTTATTATCGAATGCGGGTGGCGTTATACGATATAACTATAAGAGATATCAAGACTTGAATACTGTGAATTGTGGACATTTGTGTTTATTCTTTTTGAAAGGATTCATTAGTTGAGAACGAGTTTCTTTTAGTAAATAATTTAATATTGTTGTATGTATATAAAATGGAACGTGATGGTGATGGAGGTGCGGATAATTTGGCTTTTGTTTTATCAGGAGAAGGACCACAGTTGACATGTGTATTGAATCCGCCTGTATATTTAAATGGTGAATTTGAAATGTGTATGTTGAGTTTGCAAACTTATAATTCTATTTCTAATGTTACATCGGAGAATAATGTATTTCGATATTATGCTATAGCCCCGGGTAAGCCCGGGAATTGGGAGAATATATTAGTTCCACAGGGTACTTATGACGTAGCAGATTTAGAGAAGTATATTGAAGAACAAGTGCGTCTCGGTACAGATGATAAGAATTTTTTTAATTTAAGCGCAAATAATAATACCTTGAAAGCAACTATTAAGTCTTCAGTGGATATCGATTTTACTGTAGAAAATTCAATTGGTTCTCTACTAGGCTTTGGAAAAGTTAAAATACAAGGAAATATTCCGAGGACCAGTGATGAGGTGGTTGATATTAATAAAATGAGTGCCATCGATATTATGTGTAATGTAGTTGCTGGTTCATATATTAACGGGGAGTTGTCGCATGTTTTATATCATTTTCATCCGAATGTTCCACCAGGGTTTAAGATAATAGAAGTTCCGCAAGAGAACATTTATATGCCCGTGAATGTGAACATGTTAACGAATATTATAATTCGAGCCGTCGATCAGAACGGACGATTAATTGATTTGAGAGGTGAAGAGTTAACAGTTTATTTACGATTAAGAAGAAAACAGTGACTACTACAAACAAATTTTAAGCAACATGAGAAGTAATACTAACAATAAATTTTGGAAGCAAGTTCGACGATCTACAGGAAAGTCATCAAATAAATTGAGGAGCGGGATGGGGCGAATAGTGAAATATGGTGGTTTATCAGGTGAAAATAGAAAATTTTTGAAAAATTTGGGTTACAGAGTTTTGGTATAAATACGGAGGAGTATAAAAATAGTATTTATAGAAAAAGGATGAGGATATTTTGTCAGTGTAAGAATAATTTGTGTTGCGAGAAGTTGCTTGTCACTGTGAGGTAGAATTACTTTAATTATGGAAGTGTTAGATGTTTTGAGAAAAGTTCGTGTGGATAATTCAATTATCGAATTGGAATACCACAATCATGCACCATTTGGCTCACCAAAATATGGGAATAATGATGAAATACGAATTGTGGTTCCAGAAATAGATAAATATACTCTACCATCCGAATCGGAATTATTAATAGAAGGGAAATTACGATTAGCTAGTGATGTTAGTAAAGCAAGTGCTACAGCATCTCTGATTCATAATGCCGGAGCTTTTATGTTTAGTAATATCAGATATGTAATGAGTGGATCGGAGGTAGATGAAGTTAGAAATGTGGGTATAACATCAACTATGAAGGGATATTTTTCTTATAGTCCGAGTTATATAAATAAATTAGAAAATTGCGGTTGGGAATTTACTACAGGGAAGGCTCCAGTTTTAGATGTTAGAGGAAATTTTAGTATTTGTATTCCACTTAAAATGTTATTGGGTTTTGCAGAAGACGTAAAGCAGATTATTATGCATATGCCGCAAGAATTAATATTGAAGAGATGTGCTGATGATAGCGATGCGATAATGAACACTGTTGCCGATGAAGAAATGAAATTAATTATTGATAGTATAATATGGCGAGTACCCCATGTTAAAGTGGGTATGGCTCAAGATTTATCCCTGACAAAATTAACAACGAAGAATACTCTGATGGAAATGTTTTTTAGAGGTTGGGAAATTCACGAAAATCCGGGAATTCCTGAGACAACTAAACATAGTTGGGCAATTAAAACTGCCCCACAATTAGAAACACCGAGGTATATAATTTTGGGTTTTCAAAGTGGGAAAAAAGGAAGTTTGTCTCAAAATATGAGCAAATTTGATGCAATTAATTTAACGGACGTGATGGCTTATTTGAATGGGAAGAGATACCCATACGAAAATGTTCGTGTTGATTTTGACGAGAATCGCGTAGCTGTTTTATATAATATGTACGCTAGATTTCAACAGAGTTACTATGGTTACGATCATAGCGAACCGCTTATGAAACTGAATCAGTTTAAATTGTGTCCGCTAATAGGTATAGATTGTTCACATCAAGAAGATGCGGTACATAAAAGTGGTGTAGAAGTAAGAATTGAGTTTACAACGAAGGCTAATGTGCCAAAGGATACCATTCTATACTGTTTGATCATGCATAATAAATTATATCAGTATTCACCATTTAATAAAGTGGTTCAACGAAAATATTAGCGGCACAATAGATATCGTAATAGGGGTAGGATGTTGTTGTTAAATGAGATGCGGACTGAGGTGATGCAGTTTGTGTAGTTGGTTAGTTAATCGTTACATGATGACTGCAAGACGTGGCAAAAAGTCTATTGTTATCGATTTTCAATGGTATCGTTCTGAAATACATAGGGTAATGCCGAAGGAGTTGGCTACATGTGACAATAATTTCAAAAAGAGTCATTTTGTTTTCAAACCTGTGCTAAGTTTTAATGCTTTGACAGATGAGGATAAACGTGTCGCGAGATATGCTTACAGCTGTCATCACGGGTTAAGGTGGGAAGAAGGATATATATGTGCGACTGAGTTTGAAGGAATTATTAAACGATTGTGTGCCGACGTGAACGTGGTGTACGTTAAAGGAAGGGAGAAGCTAGAATTTTTGAAGAGTATTTTGAAGAATAAACGAATAGTAGATTTAATTGATGCCGATAAAATAAGAAAAGAAGAACCAAGTTGCAGTTTTCACGTTGGCGATTCCGTTGTTTGTGCACTAACTAATGTCGAACGATTGCATAAGTATTTAATGTACCACAGTTTAGAGAGAAAAAAATTTTAATCGATATCGGTAAATGTTTACAAATAGTGTAGTCAGAATGGGCAGTATTTGGACTAGAATTGTACGGAATGGTGTCGAGAGGGTCGGAAATGTTATACATCAATATGAAGCAGAAGGATCATTAGTTGGTATAAATGCTTGGAATTTAATGTTCATACCAAAATCATTTTTAATTTCAAAAGTGAGGTGTATTGATTTGGAGATGGTCTGGCATCGGTTACCGAAATATTATCAATTGGATGAAGATTTAATAAAATGCAGGCCATGTATGGAACATCAGTTGTACGAGGGTGATGTCGTGGAGGGTTGTGTTAGGAGACGAGATTGCAGATTATGTAAATGTATAATTAAGTAAAAATATTAATATGATGTCGATTATTGATGTAATATATTAAAGAATGAAATAAACATAAAATTAAAGAAAATATTGTTTTTATTTTTTTACATTATTTATACGCCTCTATCTGCTATCAAGCTATTAAAATTAGTTATTTACAAAAATAAGTTTTCAAGAATTTTTTCATATTTACAAAATTAAGTAAAGTTACTCACCTAAGTGTTCATGAACTTTACTATACATTACTTACACGCGTCTGTGTGCTATAACGCTATTAAAACAAGTTGTTTACAAAATTAATTCCAAGAAAATTATTTTTATATGGTAATTTTTTTTTATTGCATTTTTGGATCGCTCGCGAAAATGAGGGGGGGAGTGGACCTATGGTTGAAAAAAAAGGGGAGGGTGGGGGGGGAAGGTCCGGAGGAGGCGGTGGGTGGTGGGTGGGGGGGGATGGTGGGGGGGGCCCAAACACAGCTCAAATCCGAGTAGGTTCCGAGATAATCGACTTTTTTTGTTTTTTTGTGTTTTTCGGTTAGTAAAGAAAAAACAAAAATTGGAGGGGAAATTACCCCCCCTCCAAAAAAAATGCGTTAAGAGAATCAAAATTGAGTACAACAAATAAAAAAAAATATAGAGAACAAAATGGAATGCGGAGGGGTAAGATCGGAACTTTAGAATAACAAAAAATGTTACCTTTTCCAAAAAAAAAATTTCTGTTGTTTTTTTCACATGTTCACATCTACCACATCTAAAAAATGGCAACTAAATTTAAAATCCTTCACAAATTGTGTAAACAACTTATTAACAGCACTATTACACTTAAATAAAACACCTTATTACATTTCATGTGCACTGTACAAACTCTCAACAGTAACTAATTTAAAAATGTTATTAGCAGACAGACATAAATAATAAAAAACCGTAACCTTCACAAATTATGTAAGCAACTTATTAATAGCAGACAGACGTATAAAAACCTTTAACCTTTCATTTCTTCTGTAAACAACTAAATTATCCATATTAAGTAACAGACGTATAAAAAATTGTTTTTCAAGAACGTGACGTATTCTAACATAGGTATTTTAAATTGTGTAAGCAACTTATTAATAGCAGACAGACGTATAAAAACCTTTAACCTTTCATTTCTTCTGTAAACAACTAAAATTTCCATATTAAGTAACAGACGTATAAAAAATTGTTTTTCAACGTTTAACGTATTCTAACATAGGTATTTTTGATATATATACAGCCTGTATTTATCTTAAAAATCATTCAAATAATCAACATAATGGTGAGTACACTAAATTAATTTTTCTTTTAATACTGTAAATAATAAAAATAAATTAAAATATATATTTATTTTTAAATAATATTAACACATATTTGTATTTTATTCTAAAATAATGTATACAGTTCAAATTAAATGCTTACATCCACTAGATTCTTGCGTTTACTCTTTTATAATAATATGAAAGTGCACACAAATTCAAACTTTTGTCTATTGTTAATATATTATTGGTAATATCACTATTATGTAAAAAAAACACCAAAATTTAAAATAAATTAAAAATAAAATAAAAAAACATTAACCTTCACAAATTGTGTAAAAAACTTATTTTCCATAATAGCAGACATACGTATAAAACATTGTTATTCTTAAAGCGTGACGTGTTTTGACCTAGAGATTTTAATATATATACTTCCTTTATTCTTCTTGTAAACCATTCACATATCATCTCTTGCAGAATAATGGTGAGTATTATTACATTTATTACATTGTATTTCTTGTATATGCTTTTTACTTATTATTATCCTATATATTCCTGTATTTATTCATAATATAACTGTGCACACAAATTCAATCATTTGCCTATTATTAATGTCACTATTATGTCAAAATAACATTAAAATTACAGCTACAATTGACTTTGAGTTTTTGTATTATGTTCCGATTTTACGGAACGATGTATGGTTAATACATTAAGCATTGAAATAATTTTCTGGGTGTGAGTAATTATTTATTGCAGTGAGAAAATAATTTAAATAGTTTTTGTAATTGCATAGAGAATATAATTTAAATTTACAAATTCTTCACATTCATTTGTCATAGTTAATTATCTTTTTTATTTTAGACTAATAACGATGATTGCAACTGTTGTTTAGAAAATGTTGAAAATGTTGTAAATGTAGAAAATATAGACTTCGAAATGATGTTGTCACTAGAAAGACAACTGGG
This sequence comes from Melolontha melolontha, assembly GCA_935421215.2. NCBI lineage: Eukaryota > Metazoa > Arthropoda > Insecta > Coleoptera > Scarabaeidae > Melolontha > Melolontha melolontha. The sequence goes on along the minus strand of OW285239.1, from coordinate 2,950,645 downwards.
TGAAACATCCCGTCAGACAGACGTTAGACGACAATCGGAGTCAGTTGAATTACCTTCTGCAGTTCCATCTACTTCTGCAGTACGACCCCTACCGCATACTGTTGAAGTAGGTGTTGCGGCAGAAGTTAATCCACCTGCTTTCGTGTCACAATTAACTACCGTTCCACCTTTGCAACCTCCTCCTTATTTGTCGAAGGACGAGTACTACAAATTGGATAGGGTACAACGACGCGAACTGACTGCCCGACGACGTATGTACAGGAACTTGACAATCTCTACCACAGGACAAGAACACACTACGAGGACCGAAAGACGACGAGGGCAAAATACTAAACACTATGTACCTTTACCCTATTCAACTTGTAGTTCTAGTGTTCGAGCGGTTCGAGCGCCGAATCTGCGAACACTGCTCACGGACGATACAGTAGGAAGAAGGCAAAGGTGTGATGATGTAAATGTGACACGAGGGGTGGCAAGAATACCACAGATTGTGGAGACGATTAATCTAACCACAGAATCTGTAGTAATCTTGTCTCAGTCTCAGACTACTCATTTTTCAGCGTCCCAACCTCAAATGAATGTTTCCGGCTCTTTTACTGAACCACCTGCAATTCCTCAAGCAGCTCCTGAAATAACTGATCTTCCTCAGTCCCCCACACCTTCTCCCAACGCAAATATTCCTGAACACTTTTCTTCCAATGCTTCTCCAGTTCCTCCTTCAAATGAATCTCCAGCTCCACCTTCCAATGCTTCTGGGTCGTTGTTTGCCTCACAATTCCACTGTGGGCAACAACAACCATCCGAACTCGCAACTTTCTCTGCGGATTGCAAACAGTTTTCTGACACATGTGTTAGATATTTGGCGGGCAATTCGTTAGCGGATAGTTTCCTTCAGCAGGTGATCTCGCTAAAGGGGCAGGCTAACGGTTATTCGTTAGAGCAAGACAAGGTTCTTCATTTCCTAACTAATGTCGTCAGTCCATCCGATGACTCATATGTAACCCGCCAAAGGGAAAGGAAGGATCTGCTGAATCGACTTGGAAGCTTGATTGAAGACATGATTGATTATAAAAAATCATATCCACCACAATGATTTGTATTTTCGATAATTAATTGTTTCATTGGTCAAGTTTCATGAGCGAGACTACACTGATACGATACGAACCATCGGACAACCTATTTTCAACATTTTCAACATTTTCAACCATCTAATACATCAACTTGTCATCACATTCGATTGTAAACAATTCTGCATCGACCGGGTTAACACCCACATTGCACGATACTAATGTACTAGTTCCTACAAAATTATCCAGACAAGGTAGGGGCTGCAAAATTACACCTATAACTGTTTGGCAATAGTTTACATGATATGTAATAACTTTAATGCTTTACTTATTACAGGAACTTGAAATCACGATAAAACGTACTTTTTATCCGCTGACAATCAGTATATCAGCACCGCTAGACCCCCTTTTGGACGTGGACATTGGCGATTCCCCGGACCCGCCACCGAGGTACGAGGAGCGTCTGATGACTCCTCCGCAGGCGGCACCGCCGAGGAGAACCCTGCAGCAACGGTTCGCCGAATCGTTCCAGCGGGCTTCCGACATCCCAGCGTCCCCAGCGTCCCCCGATCTGGACAATTGATCGGGGGCGTCGGCACGGCCGGTCGGGGGTCTGCGGTTAGGAAGACGCCGCCACCTTCCAAAAATAAAAAATAGTGGCGGCACAAAAAAAAACATAAAAAAACTAAATAAAATAATAATAATATTCTTTGTTTTATTTGTAATATTAAGATAATCCTAAACAGATAATATAACGCACACGGAGAAATAATAATTCAGTCGTTATTGTGAAGTCAAATCGATTATGTCGATCGAATCGAGTGGAGCTGAACCAAATATTGCACAATTGGAACCTCAAGAATTATCCCTACAAGTGCACAATTATGATTCCACATCAATTACGAAGAGTTTTATACGACACAGTAGACTCTTCAGTGGCTCATCTAAGCGAGGATTAATTGTGGGACCTTCTGGGTGTGGCAAAACAAATGCCCTTTTAACCCTATTACTTCATCCTAACGGGTTTCGCTTCAAAAGTATTTACATCTGCTGTAGATCTCTTCATCAGCAAAAGTATGAATACTTAAGAAATATATTGAAGAATGTTCCTGAAATTGGTTACCACGAGTATACTGATGTTAATCACATGCCTACTCCTAACCAAATGGCGGATTATTCTGTCGTTATCTTTGATGATATACCACCTGCCGACTTGAATATCGTAAAAGATTTTTTCTCTTATGGTAGACACCGAAATTTAGATTGTTTTTATTTAATGCAAACATACAGTGCGGTCCCAAAGCAACTTATCAGAGATAATACCAATTTGTTAATACTATTTCGACAAGACGGTACAAATTTGAAACATATCTATAATGATCACATTCATGATTTAAGCTATGAACAATTTCTATACATCTGTAGAATTTGTTGGAAGAAATCGTTTGGTATGCTGTTTATTGATAATGATTCTGTATATAATGATGGAAGATATCGTTTAGGTTTTGATACTTACATACACCTATAAACAGATTAATGAGGCTGTGAAGAGTTGACATATTTCTCCCCATCGTATACAATTTGATGTGCTTTAAGTTTATAAGTTTTAATTAAGAGGAGTTTGTAACGTACATTAGGGTTTAAACCATGTATTACTGGAATATTTATATCAGTCTACAGGTATTCGTTATAGAGTGTACATGGAAAATAAAATCATAAGAGATTTAATACAAGCTCGCGAAGCTCTTAAACAAAAGTTAAGAACATTACGGGCTGACATTGCACAATCTCAGAGAGAAACAAATATTCTGTATGCGCCCATAGCAAAACCGCTACTTGAAATCGCTAGCAAATTAGCTCCCAGTAATATAACTCGAGGACGAACTGATTCTGCGGACGCTTCTAAAGAAGTAGAAGAATCTTGGTCAGACATCATATCAGAAAAATCTTATGTGGCAATACCAGGAACGTCAATTTTACGACAACAAAGTACACCGCGTAAACGACAGCAGCGACACGTGTCATGGTTCAGCCCATCCACTCATTCATCTCCGACAAAACAACGAAGTGTGTATCTCGCCGGAACACCTCCACGAGAAACCAGTCTTACAAATTCATCAGATTTGAAAAAAAAGATTCGAATGTCTGAGACATTCAGCCAGCCCTCATTTCTAGAAGATGAATATATCGGGGAACAATTGCCAGAGACTCCAAAGGGTGGTGATGAAGGAGAGGACCGAAGTGATGAATTAGATTCTAGTGAAAGCCTTGAGTTAGATAAGTCAAGGGCTCACGCTCTATCGCTTTTGAAAACGCGTCCGTCAAAGTCAATAATTACTAATAAGTCGTTAAATAAGACTCTGTTAGAGACGGATGTAGTTAAGGCAGCGCTAAAAGATCATGACCCCGCTATACGACCTTACCTTATGGGGTTAATGACGGATGAGAAAGAAGAATTCGATGAGAAGTATGGTGTACGCGAAGTTGATGGTGACCTGATGATTGGAAACGCAAATATTAGGTTTGATGGACCCAACATTATCATCGGTGAATTTACTTATAGGGCTACTAAGGGATTACTAGAGCTACTGTTTATGAAGAGACCGGGAAAGTTTCAATATGCTGACGCTAAGAATTATAAATTCATTTTAAATGATACTCACGCCGCTAGAGTTGATTACGATCCGGATCGGAAATATGCAGCAAGTAAATATTATAAATATACGACAATTATTAAACCTATTGTACAAGGTAAAAAACCAGAAGTTTGGTGGACCCGCACTTGGAAAACAGGATTGGGTTTATCAACAAAATTACCGTTGCGAAAGATCGTTGTTCCTAAGAGTATTGTGGAATATAAGTATTGGGATGATGTAAATGAATTGTGCGACAGATTGAAGTTACTGATGGCGTCCAAGGATGCCGGACATACTGGTCATGATAACGAAATCACTGCAATAATTGAGGAATTGCAGGAATCAAAAATAATTAAATAGGTTGAGCAGCATAGTTATAAAGCAGTTAGTATATCGACACCGATAGAGTATTACGATGACAATAGATAAATTTGGAAGGCACATACATAAACATATCGTCAGAAGACATTTAGCGGAAGAAGATGCAGTAGCAAATTTTTTAAAACACCCTAAATTCAAGAAGGAATTGGAAAAGCTTACTCGTATATTATATGTTCCTTCTCCAAAAAGGGAACCTTCAAAATATGTTTTTCAACTGCAGAGTAATGGACGTATTGGGCAGGATGCATATTACTTTATAACTCCTGCGCGTCGAAAGCAAACGCAGTTATATAAGAATAAACTATACAGTGGAAAGATTATTGCAGTTAATTATTCCGACGATGAATTAGTGAGACTGTCCGTTAACGCTCACAGCATCGTTCTTAACCATCCTGTAGTATCAATAGACATCAACGCGGAATTGCGATTGAAGTACATTGGTCCATATCCTGTACCGAAAGAAACAGAGCCAGTGTTTGCAGAAGTAGTCGTCGAAGGAAATGTCATCACTTAAAAGGGATGTCGTTAATGAACTACACGCGCCTGCGCGACGAAATTTTAGACGACGGAGAGTCATAATAAAAGGACTACGAGACTTATTCCAGATCGATCTGGTTGAGATGATACCTTATGCTCGAGAAAACGATAATTTCAAATATCTTTTCGTATGCATAAATACATTTTCAAAGTTTGCGTGGGTGATTCCAATAAAAAATAAAACAGCAGCAGAAGTGTCAGCGGCTATGGAATCCATACTCTCCTCAGGAAAGAAAAACATTCCAAGGAATATTCAGAGCGATCAAGGGAAAGAATTTTTTAACAGGCTGTTTAAGAAGATCATGGATAAGTATAACATTAATCACTACACCACTTACTCCAATTTAAAAAGTTCTATTGTTGAGCGTTTTAATAGAACGATTAAAAATAAAATGTGGAAGGAGTTCAGCTTCAACGGTAACTACCGGTGGGTTGGTATGTTGCAAAAGTTGGTCAACATTTACAACAATACAGTTCACAGAACAACGGGATACAAACCTGTTGCAGTAAACCAAAGGAATGCCAAAGCAATTCAAAAATCGGTGTACAGTCACATAAAAATTGGTGACCCTAGAATTGGTAAATTTGAAGTGGGAGATCATGTGCGTATCAGTAAGCATAGACACGTTTTTTCTAAAATGTATACTCCGAACTGGACCTATGAAGTATTCACGATAAGCAAAGTCCAGAATACATATCCGAGAACGTATATATTGCAAGATTCTCAAAAGCAGAATGTTCTCGGAGGTTTTTATGAAGAAGAATTAAAAAAGGTTCGACATCCAGATGTTTATCTGGTTGAGAAAGTTATACGTCGAAAAAAGAATCAAGTCCTTGTCAAATGGTTGGGTATGCCTGCATCACACAACTCCTGGATATCTAAGGATAATGTATTGTAGAACGTAATTTTCGAATGAAATTAGGGAAATAATAAAAAAATAAATAAATTATAGTGTTTTATTTTACAAGAAGTAGTAATACAGTTCAGAGTACACATGAAACAGTTATGAGAGCTAATTACAAAAAAATTAAATACAGTATTATATTTCTTATAAGTTATGATACAGTTCATAGTATGCATGTTATGAGGTAGAACAGTTTAAGAAGCATACATATGAGAGAACTAATTAGAAAAATAAATCAAATACAGTGTTTTATTTTACATAAGTAATAAGTTCAAAGTACACATAATGGAAAAAGTATAGATAGGAAAGCAAATTAGGAGCTAAAGTCAATTGTAGGTTGGTAATCCATCAATTCGGTAATCAATTTCTGCAAATTTGCTTCACGTTCTAATTCTTCTATTCTATAATGTCCCCACGCTAAGGTGGAAGCTCTATCTGGGAGAATATATCGTTTATCATCTTTTGATGTGAGCGCTACTTTATTTCGCAATTCGGTGTAAATCGTGTGAAAATCCGATCGAAATACGTACATCTTCCGCATAAGAGTTTCATTTTCTTCAACAACACTTCTATAATCTGCAACGGACAATTTCTTATCAATAACATATTTTTTGACTCCTTTCGCCGTCTTCACCGTTTTATTTTGGACTTTCAAGCAATAAGCTTTGGCCCCTGTACCATAGAAGCATTCAATAATACCTCCGCCGTATTCATCCTTCATTTTACCGAGCCTAGGTGAACTGCGTGGTATTCCGAATAAGTTCCCTTCAGTAAAAGTTGAAGTATCAAACATATCTAAATTATTTTTTATGTCATTATATACATTATAATTTCGTACACTTATAATTAGAGAATCTGTGTCTGTGTAGAGCAGTGTAATGTCCGAATCATACAAAGGCTTAAGAAAGGTATAGAAAAAGTGATACATTATCTTCTTAGCTATTTCCAGGATTGTGAATCCTACGTACACAGGCTTTACATAATCTACTCGAACTTGAGCCAATTCGATAGCTGTTAACGTGTTGCAAAATACTTTACTGGATTTAAAGTTTGGCTTTGCAATATATGCCTCCGCACCCAATCTGTTTCTAATTGTTTCCCAATGGGAAACCAATTTAATATTAACATGATTTTCAACATTTTCCATAGTTTTTCCAAATATGCTATTCACCATTAACTTGTAAAATTCTTTGTAGAATGCATTATTCGATTCACTTCGTTTCTTTGTATTAAAATCAATATATCCCTTTAACCAATTACTTTGTTTAAACTTAATTCCGCGTCGAATTCCACTTAGTTTCAAACCATTATTCAAACATTGTTTCAAAGTCGTATAGTGAATAATGTAATTCGATTTATTTGAAAGATTTGGAATCAATTTAGGATGTTTAGAATTAGGTGGTATAACGTGTTCCGGACAAAAGGGATAATCATTGTGGAGGTCGTGAAGAGCTGTTGGATATTCTAAATCAACTTCGAAAACGTACCCTCTATCCCCATTGTCTTCCAAAGTTTGAACATCCAGCATCATTAACTCCTCATTCGTTAACCATTCAAATTCACCGCTTGGTAATTTGGACGTCATAGCATAACCATACAAATTCGTCGCATCGAGGTATAATATATATTTCTTAGGTTCTGATGGATCAAATTGTGATAAGTATTCGTTATTTGCCACCTCTATTCTTTTAGAACACATACTGACACCTCCACGTATGCCCTGTTTGAAAAAATGAAACATATCCGCATCTGTTAATAATTCTAAATTTACGTCTGTCATTCGTAGCATCGCTTCCCAGCTAAGACCTGGTGCCGTAAAATAGTGTGCTGGATCTAACTTGTAATTGTCCATACAAATATTTCGAAAATTTTCGAAAACATCTGCAAGTAGCAAAACATCAGATCGTAGATATATATCACTATATTCCCCCAGAGATTGACATTCGAATAAATCCCACACTCGAACGGCTCTACTATAATCCTCATCGCTAATTTCGCTATCAGATAATATATCATAAAATTTATCTTTACTGGGCAAATCTGTCACAGATAGACTTTCAAATGATGTGACATAGTTGTATGGAAAGACACCCTTTCGTCGTAATAAATTAAATTTTTCACCCATATAATATCTTGACACTTCTCTACACTGAGAATCCTCTAAATAAGATGATAATTTATCTAAAGAAGAACTCATAAATCGAAATGAATCTAAAAATCTCAATTTATGGAAGACTTTCCTCTTCTTACCATTACAGTCAATTCTATCGCCAACATATACTTTCTTAGAAAATGATATATACTTTTCTTTATTTTGGGCAATAACATCTATTTCTTCCTTATCCAATGCTAAGGATTTTACAAATAAATGTGTATCGTAATTCGATAAATTGTGCATTATGATTGGAGTATAGCGAGGTTCTTTGTAATTTATATTACATACCATGTGTGCTGCACCTCGATATAATCCAGTCATGTGATCATGGTCGCATACTTTATCATTCACATCTAGTGCTTTTTCACAAATATGACAACTTCTCGCTTGCTCATAATTATAACACTCTTCTTCAGTTAAGGGTTTCATTTCCACAATTTTACTCAAATAGTTTTTATATAATAATTTTACATCACTTTCCAACTCTGTCATGAACGTTTTAGGTGTATTTTGTCCACGGTATGTGCGCAGTTTACACAAATTTTCATCGAACGAACATTTTATATAGTAAGCGAAAGAATGTGGCTGATGTTCGAAACATTTCACACTATAAGGTTTTACATGATCCGGTTCTACCATATCAATAGGTTTTAATATTGCCTCAAAATCAGCATACACAACAAAAGGAACTCTTAACTGCTTTTCAAATTTTTCAAATTTTAATATATTTTCCGGAACTTCTTCACCATATTTGTTCGTCTTCAGATTCATAGTTGGAAACACCGCCTTCACCTGCTTACAATCTTCATGTTCATGTCTTTGTAATTTTTCTAACGATGTAAAAAAAGTTAGACATCCTTCACAAATATATTTTTGGTGTCCACGCTGTGATTTTTGAGCCGACACAAGTCGAGACAAGTTCTTAATCCAACAATAGTGTAAATTCCCTTCTTTCGCAGAAAGAAGTAATAAATTTATATGAGTCATTTTCCTTTGTTTCGTAAAATATAAAGGTCCCACTATATCATGCACCGTCACAGCACCATCGAAATACTCCTCGATACCATATACGTTTACAGATATATTATTCTTTTCTTCAAACTTAACAATGTCTTTTAAATGGACAGGGAAATCTAAACCAGTAAAATCAGCCACGGTATCATAATGGGGATAGGAAGAAGGTCTTTGGGGAAGTCCACCTGGCACTCTTAACGCTGAAGTAATCGCCCAAGCGAAACATGCATTGTCAACATTTTGAATATTTATAATGGCCTTCTTCTTCTTTATTGATGGTGGTAAGTCCACATAACTTGATCCTCTCATAGGATTGTATTTATTTATGTTCACTTCCAAATGTATAATATTGCTCAAAGTCCAACCTGAAATATAATCAGAGATACGTAAATCACTATAATAATATAAGTTTATACAATTTTACCTGAATTACGCTCCTGGAATTCGCTCATTTTATTCTTAATTTCATCAATATACTCATTGTACAAGCTATATAATTCACTTCCTTGCGTTATGATCTTGTTCATAGTATTAAATGATTTGATTTCCACATTATCTTTTGTCAGCAAATAATACATACCATATAATTCAAAATTTATTTTAATCGAATTATGTACATGTACGACACTCTCTATTAATGTCAACACCTTTTCTCTGATGTTATTTGAAAATTCTTCAATATCAACATATATTTGAGACGAATCAGATATTTGATAACTTACTATTCTTCCTGCGAATGTGGATACACTTCTTCTTACACCATCGTCAACTATTACAAACGCTTTATTTCGATGCGTGGCACTACGAATATGTGCAGTATAACAATTCTTCTCCACGTATACATCACAGATTTCACATTTCCATAAGTCTGGATTGTTATCACTGATTTTTATTCTCTTGCCTTTGCAAGAACTTAACATATGTCGATTTCTGTTATCTCCACGAGAAAATTGTTTACCACAATACTCACAATCAAACATCTTAGTTTCTTTAAATGAACACTTTGAAATGAACTGCTGCAATGAACTGTTGCTGGCATACACCAACTGTCTCTTTATAAACCTCTTATCGGTAAACCTGCGCTTTAGCACGATTTCGAGGGTGGGCACCTCCTCAAGCTTACTTTTAACTGTAGAACCAACTTCTGTACTACATCTACTATCCTCCGCAAATTTATTTACTACTACTGTATTTAACTAACACTAATAATAAAATAAATAAACACTAATAATTGGTCATCTTAATTATTTTCAAAATCACTGATATTATCTAGTTCTGCTAGAAGTATCACTGTCTCTATTTCAAAAATATCGTCGAAAATTACTTCATCATCATCATCGAAAATTACTTCATCATTATTTTCTTCATTATCATTATTTTCTTCATTATAATTATTTTCTTCATTATTACTTTCTTCTTCCTCACTTTCCTCATCTTCACCAATACTTTCCAATACTTGTATTATTTCATCTTCTTCCTCTTCTGTTAACTCACTCACAGAAAAAATATATTTTCTATGTAATAGTTCCATAATATTGTTAAGGATTACACTATTTGCGAATACGTTCTCCACGTTTCTTAAATAGCACCTTAAACTCCCTCCACTTGTCGTACCCTTCACCTTGTTGTGCCATTGACCTTGCCGTACCCTTGACCTTGTCGTGACCTTGACCTTGTGATATCCTTTACATAACCTTGATATAACCTTGATATAACCTTGATATAACCTTGATATAACCTTGATATAACCTTGATATAACCTTGATATAACCTTGATATAACCTTGATATAACCTTGATATAACCTTGATATAACCTTGATATAACCTTGATATAACCTTGATATAACCTTGACCTTGACCTTGACCTTGACCTTGTCATAGCCGATTCTAGCACCTCCTCATGTAGAACCTCCTCATTGCCCTTGGGCTGTGCCACATGCAAGGTCAAGGGCAATGAGGAGGTTCAACATGAGGAGGTGCTAGAATCGGCTATGTCCCTCTACTAACCGCGTCGAGTTAGGCGTAATTTCCAACGTTTCGTCCACTGTTTCAAGGAATATCTTCAGGGCTGTACGTAGATGTTCGTCATTTCGCAGTAGCTTGAAGAATCCTTCAAGGCGATTTATTGTCGTTAATATTCATTTTAGGGATTTATGTTCAATATAAAAGCTTGTTAGGATATTTTGATCTACATTTGAGAATATTTTAATTTTTTTTTTCTTCAATTGTTTTTTAGTTACGTCTGTCCGCGCATTTTTTTTAAATGGGAACTAGTAAATTTGACTCTACCATTCGATAGAGAATTTTTTTCTCATTACAAATTTTTTTTTGTTTTTTTAAAAATTCATTTTAATAACTTTTTTATAAGAAAAGCCCATTCATGTGTCTAACAGATGTTCGGTACATCGCAGATAGACAGAAGCGTAGCGATAAACAAACTTGAGCGACATAATTTTATCAGTGGTTATTGTGTACGTCAAATCTTTGACAGAAATAGTTCATTTGTGCAATTTGTTGCTGTTAATATTAACAATGGCGAGTTTAAGTTAACATGAACGAATTTAAATACTTATGATGTTGGGTTATGGAGATAGCAGAAGTTTACAAGACGTTAGTAATTTATTTAATGATACGCATCCAAATAGAAATTCAATTTCTAAATCCGTTGTTAGTAAAACTTTAAGACGCTTTGAACAAACGGGTAGCGTTAAAGATTTGCCAAGGAGTGGTAGACCTAGAACAGCAAAAAGCGATGATAACAAACTGGATATTTTATTGGCTGTATCTGAATATCCCCATTTATCAACCAATCAATTAGCGGCCAATTTCAATATTTCACAGTCATCGATCGTGTCATTTTTAAAAAGTGAAAAGTATAAACCTTATAAGGTACACCTTGTACACGAGTTAACGGAAGATGATTTTGATAAGAGATTACAATTTTCTGAAGAAATGTTAAATATTTGCAATAATAATGAAAATTTTGTCATCAATATTCTTTTCTCAGACGAAGCTACTTTTTGCCTTACCGGTGAAGTAAACAGACATAACTGCAGATACTGGTTATCGTAAAATCCCTCTTGGTTTTTGGAGCACCATAGGCAGTACCCCCAAAAGGATCATGTTTGGGTTGGCATTCTAGGCGGTCATATTATCGGTCCCTTTTTCACCAATGACAATTTAACTTCGGCTCTGTATTTGCAGTTATTGCAAAATGAAATAATACCTGCTAGTGCTACGCTCTATCCTCATGAAAACTATGAACACCTGCCCAATGACAGTATCTGGTTCCAGCAAGATGGCGCCCCACCAAATTATGGTGTAAATGTTCGTCTATATCTGGACAACGTTTTTCCCCACAGATGGATTGGAAGACGAGGAACCATTGAATGGCCAGCCTGTTCGCCAGATTTAAGTCCTTTAGATTTTTTTCTTTGGGGATACGTAAAAAACAAAGTTTACAAAGATAAGCCCGATAACGTCGAAGATTTACAAATCCGAATTACCAGAACGATACAAGAAATTCCCCGAGATTTTTTACAGAACTCTGTTCGGGGTTTTGTAAATCGATTGGGTCATTGTCAAATTACGAATGAACGACAATTTGAACACTTACTTTAATTTACTTTGTTATTAATTTGTTTAATTTTTCTTGTAAAAAAAATATTAAAATGAATTTAAAAAAACAAAAATATTATTGGAAAAAGAAAAAAACCTCTATCGAATGGAAGAGCAAAATTTACCAGTTCCCATTTAAAAAAAATGCGCGAACAGGCGTATCTAAAAAAACAATTGAAGAAAAAAAAATCAAATAATCTCAAATGTAGATCAAAATATCTTAACAAACTTTTATATTGAAAATAATTCCCTAAAATGAATATTAACGACAATAAATCGCCGTCTCCATACTTTTAACTAACCCGGTATATTATTCTTATCTAATTCACATTAATAATTAATCTAACTAATTTCGTCCGTCTGCCAAGCATCGCTTTCCATACTTGTCCAAGTATATCTTCGCACACCGCGCGGCCGACAAACATACGGCTCAACAGGTAACTCTTTATTGTTCTATTTTATATCATTCACAATTAATTCACATGTAATTTGCTGCTTAATTTAACCTTATTTTCAGTATCTTTTTGTGTGTTAATTTTTAATTACTTATTTACCTCTCCTTGTGTATATTATTTTTATTTAATTACTTATAAATATATCAACCTTAAATTTCTTTCTTGTAAATAATAAATACAAGCTTTAAGGACAACGCTCCTGTGTTTTATTTAATTAGTAAGCTGTAATATATTTATTTAATTTAAGTATTATCACACACGTCCTGTACCTTTGATGAAACTTCACCAGCTGCAATTATTTATTTCAAATAATTAATTGTTGTTAGCAACCACAGCCGAATCAGGGCAGTAATACCGGCCATTCGATACTTCCTCGTCGGCCGTTCCATCGGTCTGGGAAAGTAGCGTTACGAAAATTTCTAACGTTAATGGCATAGTGCGCTAGTGCACCATCTTACTAGAACCATATTTCCTGGTTTTGATTCAGTTGAAGGATGATATTTTCCTCCAATAGTTCTAAATACTAATACTTATCTGTTGTCGCCTTGCCATCAATGGAAAAAGGTGCTTCAATATTTTTGCTGCTAAATCCCATCCAAACATTTCATTTTTGTGGATACTTTTAGGATTTATGAACCTGATCCATCCAGCGCGGATGTGTATCAGCCCAGTATCAACAGTTGTGTCTGTTAATATGACCATTTAACAAAAAACAAAACAAAATTTGGATTCCTATTTATTTTTTCCATTATAACTTCGCAAAATTCAATTTTACAATCGAAATCATCTTAATTCTTGCAGTAATTGTGTTTTGTAAGTATATCTTTTATTATTATTTTTTGAACTGGGCGTCTACACATGTCTATTATAAGTCAGTTTTTTAAATTTATTTCTACTTTATTAAACCCAATAAACTTATTTTATGTTTGTACGTTTAGTAAAATTAATATTAAAGCTATGCGATAAATTTGTATTTTAAATCCATTAAATTTATTGCATTGTGTATAAATTAAAATATTATTGTCTCTCTGTTATTTGCAACAGTAAACTTTATAAAAGCATAATAACAAAATGCATCAATTACGCTTTCATTTCTGTCAATTAATCGTCTTGCATTCTCAAACAGATTTTATATGCTTCGCAGGTTGTTTTCCCTATGTATTTTATTTCCTCTTCCGGAGTAAATTTTCTCACGTAAATATCTAGTATGGTGTATGTTTATCGTGTATTTATGAGGCTCATAAAAGGCATGCGATTATTAACTAAGTGAATTACTGCAGGACAAGCTAATGAAAAACTTTATCATTTAAGGTCGTTGCCATTGCAGTACACGACAGCTTTTATGAGAGGATTGAAGTACGAAAGTTTGGATTAATTTACATTGGAGCTCAGAGAACAAGCAACAAAATGTTCTTAGTGTTCCTTTAGTTACCAAGTTTGTAGTGAATGTAAATATATAGATTTATCTTCATTATATTTGTAACTACACTTCCAGACAAAAAATAATGATCGCACTTATTACATTAAATTCGTCTTTTTCGCCGTGAAATTTCCCACTTAAGTAATATTGTCTTTGATATACATGAATCAAATTGATAATTGAGTAAAGTAAGCCTGCACCTCCACCAAAAATCTCAGGGACTGACATAATAAGATAAACAATATTTATTGTTTTAATTTAGATGCTTTTATTAAAATATAATTCTATTCATTCTCATGCTTTCATTTGCTTGATCATATACGCACAAGGTGCCCCGTATCGTTATGTAATTTTAGGAGTGTAAAGTAGACTTCATGTCAAGTAACAAAAACGCAAAACTTGTATATCCATTTTTATTGTATACGATCCAACAACTCTTCTCTTGTGTTCGAAACTTGCGCGTAGACTAAATTTTTTATGTACCCCATAAATAAAAGTCAAGGGGATTAAGATCGGGTGATCTGGGTAGCTATGCAACAGGAACACCTCGACCAATACATCTTGGATAATTGACGTCAACCCAATTTAGGACAGCAATTCCGAAATGTGGTTGGTGCCCCATCCATGTGAAACCATATGTCTCGTCGAACATTCAGTGGGACATCCTCTAAAAGACCTGTCAGTTCGTCAATAATAAATTGAAGGTAAACGTTAATAGAAAATTCATGTTGAAATTTAGATGGGCGTGTAGCTTTGGGATCTTCTGATGACCACCTGTGCAGGTTTCTCAGATTTGTAACACCAATTCTCGTGAACGTAGATTCATCTGTCCAGAGGACTGTTCTGCGGAAAGTAAAATGAAGCCATGACTGTCTTAATATCCAGGTAGGATAAACTAGACGAGCATAGTGGTCTGCCTCCAGCAAACCGTGCCCCCTGCGATAGTAATATGGATATAAGCCCTCATTTTTTTAAATTCGCCAAACTGTCGTTCGTGGCACTCCTAGTTGTCTAGCGATTCCACGTACACTGAGAGTTGGATCCCTTGTAGCAATAGCTACTGCTTCTTCCTCTAAGTCTGCTGGCAAATTTACTCCTCGTTCGGAAAGATAATCACGCAGTCTGTATTCCCGAAATTGTCTGTGTACTTCCAGAAACGTTCTGTAATGAGGAATGCGCCTATCGGGAAACCGATGTCGGTATTCAATAACTGCTTGACGTGCACTGCCGTTACATTAGCCATATACAAAATGCATGTCCGCATACACTTGAGAAGAAAATCGGTAAGACATTTTGAATAAAGAAAACGTGTCCACTCACTTATAAGCTGTTGTATGAACTGAAACGTAATGTAATCCTTTATTAAAAAATGCAACGTTAACAGTCATCTGAACATTTGTTTATTGTATGATATTCATGGTTCAGCACTTAAGAAATAAGTAAGAACCTTCTTTATCATAAATCAATTTCCAGTACTCTTTTTTGTAGATCTCCAAGAAATTACTGTTTACTTATTTTAGGACAACATTTTATTATGCGATGCTAAACAATCACGGGCCTGTTATTGAATCGTATAACTTTTTTTAAATAAAATCAGTTTGTATTGACTTTAGGATTACATTTTTTTTCATGATCTGACAATCACATTCATAGATCTGTATCTTTAAAACAAATAAAAATGTATATACAAGTTTTGCGTTTTTGTTACTTGAAATGAAGTCTACTTTACACTCCTAAAATTTGAACATAACGATACGAGACACATTGTATATAATATATATACCGCCTAATTCTGAGCAAACGCAACGATGCGAATGTATGAATATTTCTCCCGCATCGAATACAAATCCCCTGAACGCGTTTAGCCAATCACAAAACTGTCTGTCGCGCAACGATTTGACAATTAATGTCACAAATTAGTGTCACCACTGTCACCCTATACGGAGTCTCTTAAGCGTTTGAATAGTGATCATGCCGCATTATACACTAGAAGAGAAAGCCGAAATGATGAAATGGTATCACGCTGATAATATAATTCTTATCAAAGAGTATGTGACTTATTTGCCGGAAGGTATGCCGACAGGCCCATCCCGAACTAAGCTACAATTTGTAGACTTAAAAAGAAAAATAGACATTACTGGTTCTGTACAAAATTTAAAACCATTATTTCCAAATCGCAGGGTTCCTAATGATACGTTCATTTTAGTATGCGCTGCAATAGAATTAAATTCAAATTTGACACATAGCGATATTTCCAACGATTTAGGCATATGCTGCTCTTCCGTTAACCGCATACTAAAATTAAATGGTTTTCGTAATTATAAATATTCCAAACATCATTATGAAACAAAATCATTATGAAACACACAATCATTATGAAACATCATGATACATCATAATTTTGAAATAATATCATGAAATAATCATGAAACAATCATTATGAAACAATCATTATGAAACAATCATTATGAAACAATCATCAATCAAACAATCATTATCATCAAACAATCATTATGAAACAATCATTATGAAACACACGGTGATGAGTTTAAACGGATGAATTTCCGTTATTATATAATTAATTTCTCATTATGAACAATTTATTTTATTATCTGTAAGAGTAAATTTTTCTTTACATTACTAGAATTTAATTTAGTTTTTATTTATTTCTGAAGTTTATTTAGTTTACTATGAATAGTTTTTGTTACCTTTATTATTAAAATTTAATTTATTAAATCTCTTGATGCCTTATTTGCAATTTTCTTAACCGCTTATTAATAATTTTATTAGGCTTTGTGTGACCATCGTTAGTATAACGTATTGCAATTTATTTATTATAAAGTCATTACAATAACACAGGACTAAACAATTTATAGTCCTTTAATAGTAATTTGGTAATCAGATAATTTTTCTTACGCGGCTCCATAATATGTAAGTATGTATGACATATGACATCGATGTTGACACGCCTACAGCATTCAGGGGAATTCTATGTGGAGCGGGAGAAATATTCATACATTCGCATCGTTGCATTTGCTCAGAATTAGGCGGTATATATATATATATATATGTTTTCTTTCAAGTTTCCGCGGGTGGTAGTTTTTGTTGTAATTGGATTCCGGGTTTTCTTCCGCGTTTCCATTGTTTGGTCATTGTAAAGACCGGTGCTGGTTTCTGGACGACGTTTCGGAAAAATCACATTTAATATGCCATATTAATTAATATGGCATATTAAAGTAATATATGTCGACATGAACTGACATTTGCGTGTATGATAACCTATAAAATTGTATTAAGTAAATGTATCAATCTATATCAGACATGACTTCATATTTTCAAGGACTACTTTGACTTCGAATGTTTCTGAACACCCGTTATATCAAAAAAAAAAATCGAGAAAATCAAACCGTTGATCCCTGTACACGGACTTTCAACCTGTATTGTTCTCTATGGACTTTACGCGAACTTAACGAATCTCTCTCGTAGTTCGAAGAGGCAATCTCATCTTTTTACTTGTCAGATGTACGTCAACCTTATAATAAATATCTTTAAATATTAAAACGAGATACTTTTTTCTAAACAGAAGAGAAACGGCAATTTATTTTGTTAATATAAGCATCTAGTGGCGTCTTATTCGTATACACGATTTATTCCCATCAAAAGAGTCCCTTGACAGGCGAGAATGCGCGTTCGAATTTCTTCATCAGTGGTTTTCTTTTCCCCCTGTAACGCACCATAATTGATCAAATGTTAGGCGTCGAATCAGACCGGACGTTTGACATGATATATTACACACGTGAACGTCGTCGTAAAACAAAAGAGTGCTGCGACAGTGATGTTATGCCAATGCGGTATCGGCGATATCGCGTCATTCCGTAACACTTCTCGTGCTTTCAGACCTTCACGTGTTTACCTCCGATATCGATTCTGTTGACTATAACCTTCGATAGTTAATTACATTTTAATGTATTCAAATATGTGACACGCGTCCTTTTGTTTTTTATATAATCCGCTTGACAGACATCAAATAGAAATAAAGCAAGTAGAATAAGGAATAGACTGGTAACAGGGACATTCGTTAATACCCAGCTGGTTATTGTACGTAAAAGAACGTAAACGATTTTAATTTGAATCGATATCATGTAATTCAGAGCGAATGGGAAACAAAAGTATTCATTAATTTTCTTTGCAATTTGTGCTTTGTTCGGCACGAAAGCAACAGAAGGTAATTATAAAGGGCAAAATGTAAAATCCATACATGTATATTAACAAAATTTCATATTCTTTTTGTGAACTATTTTTTTATTAAATAATTTAGAACAAATGAATTATTTGTCTACACAAATGACACAATCGTGCAACTGTTAGCTTCTAATTTAGTTGTGTTTAATTTAAGACGAAAAGATTCATGCAAGGGCTTATATGGTAATTTTAAAATAATGCCGTACCTTGTATTTTTGTAGTTAATTGACGAAGGAGATACTTGTTGAAACTTCATTATAACGCTAAGAAATAAGTAATTAAATTTCTAGTTCCAAAAATTCTTTTATTATAAATGCCACTACAATATTGTTTCGCCATACAATGCCTTCATCAGGTGGATGAAATACTGAATATGTACAATACAAGTTTGAATATTTATGTGAAAATTATTGGGGAAATGGTGCGGGAAAAATTTTTACAGTCTTAAATTTAGTAGAGGGGAGTTGTTTAAATCTAGTTGGTCATTTAAAGCTAATCCTAAACTATTGCATCTATTAATTTCTAAGTTTTCTAACAGAACGAATATTGCTATTCAATAACTGCGTGTTGTACTTAACGATGTTATAGACTATTTATGTGGTCCATCGTAATTTCGGCCCCATGCATCCGGTCTCTAGTCATTAATTATACCGCCTAATTCTGAGCAAACGCAACGATGCGAATGTAAGAATATTTCTCCCGCTCCAAATAGAATTCCCCTGAATGCTGTAGGCGTGTCAACATCGATGTCATATGTCATACATACTTACATATTATGGAGCCGCGTAAGAAAAATTATCTGATTACCAAATTACTATTAAAGGACTATAAATTGTTTAGTCCTGTGTTATTGTAATGATTTTATAATAAATAAATTGCAATACGTTATACTGACGATGGTCACACAAAGCGTAATAAAATTATTAATAAGCGGTTAAGAAAATTGCAAATAAGGCATCAAGAGATTTAATAAATTAAATTTTAATAATAAAGGTAACAAAAACTATTCATAGTATACTAAATAAATTTCAGAACTAATAAAAACTAAATTAAATTCTAGTAATGCAAAGAAAAATTTAATCTTACAAATAATAAAATAAATTGTTCATAATGAGAAATTAATTATATAATAACGGAAATTCATCCGTTTAAACTCATCGCCGTAAAATAATTGATGATGTTTGGAATATTTATAATTACGAAAACCATGTAATTTTAGTATGCGGTTAACGGAAGAGCAGCATATGCCTAAATCATTGGAAATATCGTCAAATTTCAATTTAGTTCTATTGCAGCGCATACTAAAATGGACGTATCATTAGGAACTCTGCGATTTGGAAATAATGGTTTTAAATTTTGTACAGAACCAGTAATGTCTATTTTCTTTTTAAGTCTACAAATTGTAGCTTTGTTCGGGATGGGCCTGTCGGCATACCTTCCGGCAAATAAGTCACATACTCTTTGATAAGAATTATATTATCAGCGTGATACCATTTCATCATTTCGGCTTTCTCTTCTAGTGTATAACGCGGCATGATCACTATTCAAACGCTTAAGAGACTCCGTATAGGGTGACAGTGGTGACACTAATTTGTGACATTAATTGTCAAATGGTTGCGCGACAGACTGTTTTGCGATTGGCTAAAAGCGTTCAGGGGATTTTTATTCCGAGCGGGAGAAATATTCATACATTCGGATCGTTGCGTTTGCTCAGAATGAGGCGGTATATATCAAAAACCCAGTGTCGGTTAAGTACAGTCTAATCTAAATAATCCACAAAATTTCTCCATAATGTTCGGTTACTGGCCAGTGATTTAGCTTCTTTCCAGCTCTTTCACCTCTTCTGGATGCTATTTCCAATGATATCCTCTCATACTTGTCGCCGTCTTCCTCTTTTCCTTTTATACTGAACTTTGGCTTCATATATTAGCTTTACTGGTCTAGTTTCGCCCATTCGTTGTAAATGCCTGTTCAATAAAGTCCATTATCGATTGTATATTCAGTTCCTCTCGTATTTGTGTATTTCTCATTTTATTTTATCTTTTCTAGTTACGCCTCTCACTCTCCTAGGATAACTCATTTCTGCAGCCTGGATTTTGCTTTTTTGTCTATTATTCAGTACCCATTATTCACATCCGTATGTCAGAACTGCTCTGTAGACTGCTTTGAATACTTTTATCTTGGTGTTTCGTGATATGTCGTTTTTCATAATGAAGTTCTTATTCATTGCGTAATACAATTTGGTTACCTTTTCAATTCTTTAATGAATTTCTGACTCATTTTTCCCAGTGTTTTCTATCAGAACACCTAGATATATAATAACATATTTTTATATTTAACACAGATTCTGTTTTAAATTAAAGGTTTGTTCAATAGTACATTGTATATCTAGTAGTAAAAGCGATACATTCCCGGACGACAATGTAAATTGTTGGCCGAGGCGTTAAGCCGTGTTCAACAAGCATTGAAGTCAGGGAATGTGCTTTTACTACGAGGTACACATACTATTTTTTCTGAAATCGGAATCAATATTATTATAAATTAAAGAATTTCTATAAACGCCTAATATTTCATTACTACCTAATTGCCGATGAAATCGTTTCCTTGACAATCACTATTTGTTGGTCTAAAAAAGGTCCAGAGATTCATTACTTATTATTTCGCTTTAATACCTACTTATCGCTAAAAAGAAAATTTTAATGGACAGTGATGACGATGGCCTAGTGTGCGGGATACCACCGGAGTTAGTAAAAGCTGCTGAAAATGTTGTCTGCGTGTATTTATTTACTGACTAAAATGTATATAAAGAACCAGTACGGGAAATAAAAAAAATAATTTTTTACTGCATAGTATTTTAAGCAGTGAATCTCAATTATAAGAGGCGCCCCCTAACGTTGAAAATCACTGGATTAGAACGGGGCGCGTCCGACAGATTGATAACACAGGCCTGCATTTTTCAACTCTTTGAATGTTTATTTAAAAATTTTAACTGTTTTCTAGTAATTGGGTAGCGCTGATTTCAAATCTTCTTTTATTTTTTTCAAACCAGTAAAATCAAAAAGAATATAGAAAAAACACGATTTATTTCATTTATAAGCTAGTTTTATATTATATTTAAAAAAATACAAAAATATACACAGTTTCTAATAGAAACTATTAGAAATAGTTATTTATTCTTTATGCTTCTTAACAAAACGTTTTCGTTTTTCAGAAAAGCTTTGTTTGGTTGTTTTTCTGTCATATTCAACTAAAGGAAGATCTGAAGGTAGTTTCTGGGGCAAGCAAATTTTTTTGTTTCAACCTAGACCCCAGTACTTCAGAAAGATCTTTTGAAAGTCCCAAATCTCTTACTAAATCATTCAGTTCGGCTTGTGAAAATAGCTAAGGTTGGTTTTGACCTGAGGTTGATGGTTCAAAATCACTATCCATCTGTACGGAGCCGGAAGTTGAAGAGGTTTCAATATCTTCTTGTAGTACTTTGGGAGATATAGGTATAGGGACATTATCACTGTGAGGAACTGGTCTGATAGCTGATTTAATATTGTTTGGGTACAAAATATGTTTCAAAGTTTTTCTATTATGCCTCTTAATATCACAAAGACAAAAGTAGCAATCTTCATGATGATTTTGCGGTTCTCTCCAAACCATCGGTATTCCAAAAGGAAGGCTTTTTCTATTCCCTTTGGTCCAATGTCTTAAACCTTCTTCACATACCTTACAAACAACGTGCGGTGCCCAATCTTTATCTTGATCTCCTAATTTGATTTTGAAATAAGCATAATATGCATTTTTCACAAATTCACCAATTGGTCTCTTAAACTTTTTCAAGACGAAATATCCACAAATATAACAGAAATCATCTGGTTTGTTTTTGCAACACCGGCTAGACATATTTTTAAGCAATGTTTATTGATCAAATACCACGCACAACACTAAAGACAAATTAATTTTTCTTGTTTACTGATCGACACTCAGAGCTATAATAAAGTAAATGACATTAAAATATACATTTTGTTTGGAGTAATAACTTGAAATCCTTCTTCGCAGTACTAATAAAGTGAAAGCATAATAAATAGGATTTAGCAGGTAAAAATTCCCGGAAATCTTGTCCAAAAGTAATACAAGTAATAAAAGATTTACATCAGGTAATGAGAGCCTATTTAACAAATTTCTTTAAAACCACAACAGAAAATCATTTTTAGGTTAATACCTGGAATTTGAAGTAGTACATTCATTTTAAAATGTATTAAAACGCCTATTATAAGATTTTTTTAATATTTTTTTCTTTTTCTTTTGTGCAAAAAAAAATCTATAGGTGATAGAGACCAACTGCATTTTAATTAGTTATTGCTATATAAAAACTGAGCTTAACAAACAAAAATCACGTCATCACAAATTTTATGCAGGCCTGTGTAATTATAATCATTGATCTGATTTAATCCCTCTAGATTTTTTTCTTTGGGGGATACTTAAAAACATTGGTCTATGGTACCCCTGTAAAGAGCACCGAGGAGCTGAAGCTAGGAATTAATCAAAAATGCCAACTAATCCGAGCCAATGAGGTGATTTTAGAAAGAGTTCAAACTTGCTTGGAATAGGAAGGAAGATACTTCGAACATCTTATGTAACTTTGTTTTTGCTAGAAACTTTCTTTGTTTGTTTGTAGATAATAAATAGGTAATAAATGTTGCGAAAAAGAATAACATTGCATATCTCCGAAGCAGTTACTTTGCGGACCCATGTTTAGTAAGCATTTTTGGTTTATTTTGATTTATACTACTACGTCCTTAAATATTTTACACTATTTTTTTAACACCCGGTATAGATTGAAGAATATTTATCAAAGAAATTCAAATATTTCGAGGGATAACGGTGATAATTATATTTCATTCCCATTAAATGCTGACCATCTTACTCCAACCCATTCCTCAATAAAGTCTTCACAAAGAACTCTCGTATTGTAACTACAAACATACATACATCCAAACATTCAACTTAAACAAAAGCAAGGAAAGAAAGACAGGTATTCGTTCAACTTCCCACTCAATAATGCCATTTCTCGGACATTAATTCTTTCGCGTAAACCGTATTCATTTCATTAGCGATCATTATTTCTGCAAAAAGGCTTTTGTTTTATAAAGTTCTTGTCTCTTCGCTCTGCATAATATAATTATGTATTCAAAGTGCGTCCCAGAAATCCGCTTTTGTACTGTCAAAATAAATTTTTTTTTTGACAATAAATGTTTAACATTCTATGTTTGTAATGTAATACATGTTTTTATGTATGGTATGAATAATTTAGAATAAAATATATTATATAGAACATCAAAAAGCAATCAGAGCGCGCCTCGAAGATTAAGTGAAAAATTATGATGTTCTTTTTTCCAAAAAATGTACGTTTCTTCTTGAAAATCTAACGTTCTCTGAGTATACATTGCAAATTTTATAAAGAAGTTCAAATAAAATTACAGGATTCTAAATAAAGCAATGCGCTCCCCGAAGTCAGTTCAAATCGTTCGCTTTTAGCGCTAGATATTACGGATGTAGGCGCAAATAAACCATGAATCAGTAACTCAGGTTTTCTTTGATGAAACCGAAGATCTCGTTAGCGTTGCATAAGCTTTAAGTGTACCACCATTAACATGAAGGGTTCGGGAAAGTTTAAAAATACTTTTCTCAAAATTTTTCGTATAAGGTGCTACATATTTTAATCAAACTATACGGTTTATTTCGTAATTACGTAATGCGAAAGGATTTTATAGAAGTATGTACTTATAATAACCAAAAAGCGGACACGAGCAATTGATGATTCATCCGGATTTAATTGGTCCATATTTGATTGATAACACTGTTACTGGTGTTCATTTACATATGCTGTGGGAATTAATTCGGGTGAGTTTCATTATAAACAAGATGGAGCACCTGCTCCCAGTTCACTTTTCTAGAAAAATATGTTCGTTATTTACATTTCTAATTTATTGCGTCATCCTATTGGTCACAATTGACCTTGGCGCCTAGATTAACATAACCAAGCTTCAGTAACCTATAGTTTGCTTTTTTCCTATGACCATGAATTTAATCTTAATGTAACTTTGTATTCCCATCAAGCTCTTTGTCCTTTATGCCAAAAAAAATTAAGAAATAAGTACCTTTTTCAATCTTTGAAAAACTTTAACAAATCAATACAGTTTGTAAAGACATTATTTTGAACTAACGTCACTTCGCTTTCAATAACAGATCAGTAAAAAGTGAAGTGCAGACGCGTCTTTTCTTTGGATTGATGTTTATTTCATTTAATCTTTTTCCCTGATGAAGGCATAAAAACAAAAACCTTGGAAGACTTTACTTTTCTTTCCTCCCTTTGACTGCTATGCCCACGAAGATTGTACGACTACAGAATTACAGTCACAAAAACCCCAAACTGTATATATGTATATATATATATATATATATATATATATAAGTGTCGCGTATCGTTATGTTCAAATTTTAGGAATGTAAAGTAGACCTCATTTCAAGTAAAAAAAACACAAAACTTGTATATCCATTTCTTTTTGTTCCAATGTGATTGTCAGATCATGAAAAAAATGTAATCCCAAAGTCAATAAAAACTGATTTTATTTAAAAAAGTTCAATTAATAATATTTTGGTGAATACGATCCAACAACTCTTCTCTTGTTTTCGAAACTTGCGCGTAGACTAAATTTTTCATGTACCCCCACAAATAAAAGTCAAAGGGATTAAGATCGGGTGATCTGGGTGGCCATGCAACAGGACCACCTCGACCAATCCATCTTGGATAATTGACGTTAACCCAATTTCGGACAGCAATTCCGAAATGTGACGGTGCTCCATCCATGTGAAACCACATGTCTCGTCGAACATTCAGTGGGACATCCTCTAGAAGACCTGGCAGTTCGTCAACAAGAAATTGGAGGTAATTGTCCGCATTTAACCTCCCAGGAAGAACGACAGGACTAATCAACAAATCAACGATTGGGGCCGCCCAAACTTTAATAGAAAATTCATGTTGAAATTTAGATGGGCGTATAGCTTTGGGATTTTCTGATTACTACTTATGCAGGTTTCTCAGATTTGTAACACCTCTTCTTCTGCACATAGATTCATCTGTCCAGAGGACTGTTCTGCGGAAACTAAAATGAAGCCGTGACTGTCTTAATATCCAGGTAGAATAAACTAGACGAGCCTAGTGGTCCATCAGCCTCAAGCAAACCGTGCCCCCTACGATAGTGATATGGATATAATCCCTCAACGTTTTAAAATTCGCCAAACTGTCGTTCGTGGCACTTCTAGTTGTCTAGCGATTCGATGTACACTGAGATTTGCATCCCTTGTAACAGTAAATTACTGCTTCTTCCTCTAAGTCTGCTGGCAAATTTACTTCTCGGTCGAAAAGATAATCAAGCAGTACGCATTCCCGAAATTGTCTGTGTACTTCCAGAAACGTTCTGTAATGAGGAATGCGCCTATCGGGAAACCGATGTCGGTATTCAATAACTGCTTGACGTGCACTGCCGTTACAGTAGCCTTACACAAAATGCATGTCTGCATACTCTTGAGAAGAAAATCGGTAAAGCATTTTGAATAAAGAAAACGTGTCCACTCACTAATAAGCTGTTGTATGAACTGAAACGTAATGTAATCATTTATTAAAAAAAGCAACGTTAACAGTCATCTGAACATTTCTTTATTGTATGATATTCATGGTTCAGCACTTACGAAATAAGTAAGAATCTTCTTTATCATAAATCAATTTCCAGTACTCTTTTTTGTAGATCTCCAAGAAATTACTGTATGCACTACGACACGTGTTTATTTATTTTAGAATAAAATTTTATTATGCGACGTTAACAATCACAGGCCTGTTATTGAATCGTATAACTTTTTTCAATAAAATCAGTTTGTATTGACTTTACATTTTTTTTCATGATCTGACAATCACATTCATAGATCTGTAACTTTGAAACAAATAAAAATGAATATACAAGTTTTACGTTTTTGTTACTTGAAATGAAGTCTACTTTACACTCCTAAAATTTGAACATAACGATACGGGATACTTGTATATATAATATAGACGAATCTATTTCTTAGCCGTGCATTTAATATATCATTTGATTTCATTAATATTGGAATTTCGGCTTATATTAACATTTAAATTAGAATGTTATTTCGCCAAGTAATGTGAATTGTAAATATTGCTATCTACAATTACGACGCTAATTATTCGAAATTTTTATTGACCGTTTTAAGCGCCTTCCAAGGATTGACAAACTGGAGGAACTCGATTGTATATTTTCAACATCAGGTTGCGTTTCTAAGGTTATTTCTGTGAGGAAAAATATGTTTATATTCGGAAAACGAGCGTTCTACATCTAGTGATGTTATATTCGCATAATCAAAATACTTTTTTAAGCAACATAACGCATCTGTAGACGTGCCCTCACAAATACGTGTTAAGGTGTCAAAGCTGCATTTCTGTCTAAAACACTTTCAAATTTAATTAGAACACCTTCACTTTTTGCGTCTTCTACAGCGCACAGTTGTGCCTGAACTTCTTCAACGATTTGTAGTGATTCCTTTAACGACAGCGACGAATTTTCTAATTTAGTTATTGCTTCTTCTAGTCCCAAGCAATTCTCACGAATACTTTATAAATCCATTTTAATCTGCGCATCTTGAAATTTTTTCTGGCTTGTATTGATACCTGCACTTTCTTTCGGATCGAATGATAAAACCACGTCCTTAATTTTTTCAAAATGTTCATGATAGTAAAACCCCGCCCCTAGCCATGTACCTCAACGTGTCAGAATCGGCTGTGGTGGCTCAGGGGTATGGGGACACAATTCGTGAAATTTCCGAATACGTTTTGGAGATTTCAGGAATACTGCCTTTGTACTGGATATTAAAGCATCTACCTCTGGATAACATCTACGAACCTGTTCTGCCACAAGGTGTAGGCATGGAGTTTACAAGTGATATGTAACAAGTTAGGACAATATTTTCTAAGAGACCGGCCTACAGAACACATGGTTGCGGCACCATTGGTCATAAACATTAATACTTGGTCTTTCGAAAGTTTAAATTTTTCCAAAGTATCTAATAGCACCTCTGAAATTTTTTCGGCATTACATTGTTCTAGTCGTCTGGATGCTAATAAATTGAAGAAGTTGGTTGATGTGGTTCCATATTACGCGCCATCACATTAACTACAGATTGTTTTTTGCTGTCAGTTGTTTCGTCCACACATAACCACAGTTTTTTATTTTTCAGTTCGGCTTTGATTTTATTTTTAACCTGTTTACGCACCGATGATAAATTCCTCCGTAACGTTGTCGTGCTCAGTAATGTTTGATTCGCGTTTTTATTCCAAAATGAAATAAATAAATCATTACTTAACAAGGTAAACGGCAGTGTACACACAACCATAGTTACACATAGTTCATGTATAAACTGTTGTCAATTAATTTTGTTATTATTGTGCTTCGAACTGCTTACGTGTTCTTTACAATGTGTTTTGGACCAACACATTAGATATGTATTGCACACTAAACATTTAATTTTTGAGCCATAGCATATTAAGTCCGGGAAATCCATAATAAACTTATTCACTTCGTCTGACGACGGTCGTTTTCTCGATTTATGTGTCGACGACATTTTATTACGTATGCTTACACTTACATGCAGTCTAAGCAAGTACCAAACACATACTGAATGCTTTTTATTAGTTCTGATGCAATACAATCATCCTCACATTGGCGCACATGGCGCGCATGGAAATTTGTCTGCTCTAGTTATTAGTATTAATTCTATAGCCTCTAAAAATGTTTTTAGAGTTAAATTTGTATGGACTCCTAATTTAATAATACATTGGAGAACTCTATGTTTATTTTTCTTATCTCAGCTCAATTAAATTTCAAGTGTATTGCACAAAGAATTCTAACTTAAATATTTAAATTCAAAATGCATTCCTCCTCTGAAAAGCATCATCAAGTATTTATCCGCTTTACTTTTGTTGCCTGCTACGTTAAATTTAAAATACACCCTCGCATAACTATTATAAGAGGAACGAAATAAGTTAAAATGGGAGGATTACGCTACTTCCGTAGAAAAAGAATAAATTTCACAGGAACTGTCTGCAAGAAACATATTAATGGAAAGAAAGGGCTCACTTCCATTGCCTCTCCGTCAAATAGCTTTTAGTTCGCAACACATTTAAAGAGAAAACGTAAAGTCTCGGCAATTAACAAACTAATCGAATGCTTAATGTTCTCATGTACACGTTCAGTTTATTGGGAGTTTAATCACGCAGGCGTTAGTAAATTCTCGCAATTATAATTTTCTTTCGGTATATCGACGGTCCTTACTGCTTAGCGGAAATTAAGTAAATATACAGGGTACTGGACTTTCTAAATTCACTATTTAAACCTCACAGCGTTACAACATTTTCCAAATTTCTTCTTCAACATCAAAATTTTATTCCAATTTTTCTTAATGCTCGTTAAAACGCAAGGCAATATCAAGTAATACGCTTCTACGAGGGTGGTTCGGAAACTACGTGATCTAACAAAGAAAACGTTTTTTTGATAATAAACATTATATTTTTGAATATAATCTCCTGTCCGCTCCAACGATATTTCAAATCAGTAATGCCTTCATTGTAGGTCGACGAATTCAAGTACTCGAAATAGCTATTTACAGCAGCGATTACCTCGAAATTAGACGAAAATGTCTTATCGTCGAGACATTTTTTCAGGTTTGGAAAGAGATGATAATCATCGGTAGCCAAATTTGTGGAATACGGTGAATGAGGCACAAATTCAAATCCCAATTCATGAATTATTTCCATTGCATTCGCAGACTTGTGGGTAGATGCGTTATCCTGATGGGAAAGCACTTCCTTCTTTGCCAAATGAGGCCGTTTCTCTTTGATTTTGTGGCTTAATTGTTGCAACAAATTGGCATAATACTCCCCATTTATAGTTTTCCCCTTTCCTAAGTAGTCGACCAAGATAATTCCATGAGAATCACAAAAAAAACAGTTGCCATAACCTTTTCTTCTGACAAAACCGTTTTTGCCTTCTTCGGTGTTGTTTGGATTGTTCTTTGGTTTCGAGAGTGTAATGGTGGACCTAGATTTTATCCACGGTAATGAAACGGCGTACAAAGTCTTTCTGATTGCGGCGAAAACGCGCCAAAAATTTGCGAGAAACACTTAAACAATTCAGTTTTTGCTCCGGTGTGAGTAACCGCGGCACCCAACGCACTGAATATTTTTTCATTTCCAATTCTTCAGTTAAAATTCTATGCACACTCTCATTTTAGGTACTTAAAATATCTGCTATCTCGTGCTCTTTTACTCGACGATTACCCAAAACGATACGGTAGACTTTTTCAATCACATCCGGAACAGTAACAGCTTCTGGACGTCCACTACGACCACGCTTAAATTCGGCAACCCAGTTTTTAACTACTGAAAACGACGGAACGGATTCTAATAGTGTTGAATTCAGCTCTACTTTGATTTTGGTTTGTGTTAATGAGCCTTTCAAATGAAAGTACTTGATCACTGCTGCTCTCAACTTCGTTTTTTTCATTATTACAAAATATCAAGAGACGTTCACTTTGGCGTACTGTCAAGAACAGTGTAATTGACAGATCGCTCTGTACTGTCATATTTAACCTATTAAAGGATGATTCTACAGAATGGTAAAGAAGATTCCTGCGAATTCGCGCCATTTCTAACGGGTGTTCAGAAACATTCGAAGTCAAAGTAGTCCTTGAAAATATGAAGTCATGTCTGAGATAGATTGATATTTGACAGACAACAGTTGACATTTAATAATTATTACAAATCAGATACTTAAGTAAAGATATACGATTTTTTTGTTCAGAGCCCACTTGACTTCGAATGTTTCTGAACACCCGTTATGTTAGCCTACGTAGTTTCCGAACAATTCTCGTATATAGCGTTAAAATCGAGCAATATTTCCGCTAATACTTCATTTTTCCCAAACCAGTCCTAAATTGCTTTCATGGCTTTTAACGAATGGTTAAAATAAAACGCCGCATTTTAATTTTGGGCTATTTTCTTGCTTCAGTATTGGCAGTAAAATCTGCCAAATATCTTCTTTGCATTTTTAAAAATTTTTTTAAAAAATTTGTCTTATATTTTAATTATATATAATTATATATTAATTATAGTTATTTATTCAGCGTATAGCATCCCAGCACATCTGTACATACCAAAAATACAGTGTGTTTAAAAAAGATGCGGCAATATTAAAGGGGGTGATTGCCCAGGTCATTTTTCAAGAAAAAATAGGACGCCTCTGAATTCTCTAAAAATACAAATATGCTTTTATTTATTGTTCAATTATGAAGAAAAAAGCTCTCTTAACTTTTTATCGCACGACTTACCGTTTTTAGTAAAAAAAAAACATTTTAGTGCATGTCCATTTATTACAGAAAAAAAATATTAAAGAACAAGGTTTTATTCAAGGGCAACAACAAATATTTTACCAAACCACAGTCCTCTTTTATTCACTGACATATTGAATGACATATTGAATGAGTCTCGTGATTAATAATTTGAATGTGTCGAATTTGTTGAAGTTCCTTATCATGAATCACGAATGCCGAGATGACCGACATGCACTACATTTATGGGCGTGCTGATGGCAATGCATTAGAAGCTAGGCGGTTGTATACTGAAAGATTTCCTGGCCGTATTGTTCCTGATAGAAAAACTTTCGAAAGTATTCATCGGCGTCTTTATGAAACAGGCACATTAAGACGAAATGGAGGAGCAGGAAGGCCAAGGACAGCAAGAACGGTAGAGCTGGAAGAGGATGTGCTAGACATGATTGAAGAAGATCGAGGTACTTCTACTCGTAAAATTGCTGACGCTTTGGATGTAAGTAATGGGACTATTTGGCACATTCTGAAGGAAAATTTGTTCTATCCATTCCATATACAACGCGTTCAAGCACTTCTTCCTGCTGATTTTCCTCCTCGCATTGCATTCTGTCAATGGCTTTTGCACAAAATGGTTCAAATCCCTCAACTCCTGATGTTGATTCTGTTCACCGATGAAGCGAATTTTTCAAGAAATGCAATATGGCATTTCCATAATAACCATGTATGGTGTGACGAAAATCCACATGAAATTGTTGTGGTGACTGCATAATTGGACCGGTATTTTTACCAAGGAGACTTACCGGAGAGGTGTATCGCAACTTTTTGGAAAACACGCTCCCTGGATTTCTGGAGGACGTACCATTAGCAATTAGAGATGCAATGTGGTATATGCACGATGGCGCACCAGCCCACTTTAGTCAAGTAGCTCGTGATTTCTTAACACAAGCATATGTAAATCGCTGGTTAGGCCGAGGTGGACCTCACTCATGGCCTGCACGATCCCCGGACTTAAATCCCCTGGATTTTTTCTTGTGGGGCCATTTGAAGTCCTTGGTGTACGCTACTCCATTGGAAAACGTGGAAGACTTAAGAAACCGAATCATTGCTGGGTGCAACTCAATTAAAACCGATCCTGGTGTTTTTCAGAGAGTTCGCCAGTCAATGAGGAGAAGATTGGATTCTTGCATCCGAGCTAGAGGTGGTCACTTTACACAGTTTTTGTAATTTTTGGTTGATAAAATTGTTGGTTTGGTAAAATATTTGTTTTTGTCCTTGAATAAAACCTTGTTCTTAAATATTTTTTTCTGTAATAAATGGACATGCTCTAAAATGTTTTTTTTTACTAAAAAACGGTAAGTCGTACGATAAAAAGTTAAGAGAGCTTTTTTCTTCATAATTGAACAATAAATAAAAGCATATTTGTATTTTTAGAGAAATCAGAGGCGTCCTATTTTTTCTTGAAAAATAGCCTGTGACGTGCCAATACGCGCGCCACAGGTACGACTGAAACATTGTGTTGTATTGCAAAGTATGTGTCTCCCACAGCTATTAACACGCCTAAAATTTCATTATGATATCTCAAGCCGCTTTGGAAAAATCAAGTTTTTACTGTTTCTTAAAATTAAACTTCAACACGCTGTAGATCGGTAACGAAGCGTATGCGGACCTATGTTTATAGGAACTTTTTGTATAAAATGACCTGGGCAATCACCCCCTTTAATATTGCCGCATCTTTTTTATACACACTGTATACATAAAAATGAAAAGTTACAACACAAATAAATTAATCACAAATATCTAAAGATTTAATATAGTCTATTGCATTTTTCAATTAAGAATTCCCCAAATACTGTTTTATATAGGATTGTTTCAGCATTTACTTGATGAAATTTCATTATAACTATTATCGGGATAAAATAATACAAACTTTAATAAATTTCACTACTTTTTACTTTACAAAATTACAATCGTTTCACTCACACAGGAGCCTTCGTCAGATATATAACGAACTCTATGGACATATCTTTACAAAATTCGTAAACAACCAAGATGGCGGCATTTTTAAATTACTACAATATATTAACGTATGGAACATAAGTTCTGAGAAAAAGTTTAGACGAGGAATGTTATTACCAAAAATGGTCCAAACTAATTACCACTGGGCTAAAAAAGATTCTCGTTCGTTAGTTACTATGGTGACATGTTAGATTTGTCAGAAATAGTTTTGAAAGATGTCGTACAAGATTGAAATATGAATGTCTATTTATAATTTAGTTGGAGGAGTACCTAAGCGCGAGACTGTTAACCTTTTTCGAGACCAAAATATTGTACTGTCAACCATTTACCGCACAATTTAGGAATGCATGAATTTACCGAAAAGTGGACCACCTCCAGTTTTGACCCGACATGAAGTAAGCAGACTCATCCAATCTGCTCAAGACATAGTTGGGACGTTTACGTGCACTTTAGGCCGTAGATTTGTGTATAGGACTGTTGGCAGAATTTTGATTAAAAATGGATTAGTCTTTTTCAAAAATAATTTGTAAATACTACGCCATTATGACATGCATTTTTATTAGATCCTGGGTACCGTGCACTGTTGCCAAGTCGCATACTCTTATAGTTAACTATATTTATTCAGAGATTTCTTGAAAATATGAGCAACTAAGTCCTTTTGGTGAAAATAACGCTAAAAACTATCTCATTTTCTTACCAAAACCTTCTTTGATGTTTGATTATAATCCTTTTAGATACTACAAAGACTTGGCAACAATACTATATTTAGTAAGCCATATGAAACCGTAATGCGTAACTACATAGACTAGGTCTTAATACACAAATTAAAAAAAAATATATTATATTTCTTATTTGTGAAACATTGAAATACATTTTATTGAAATAATTTCAATTCGACGAAAATAAAAGACAATAATCTTATTAGCTTAAGGTATTTTGATACAATCTTTTCTATTAATATAGAAAAAAGAACATCCAAATTAATATTTATGATAGCTTCGAGAGTTTCTGTAGATTTTAATTCTAAGATTCCCTACACATCGTTTTTCTCGGCACCTTTTTTTTGCTAACGCCTTTTTTCATAATAGTATAGCCTCCGAAATTCTATACACCTACGCGGACAGGATTTAGAATACAATTTCGGCAGCAATCGATAGAAAAGTATATATTTTTTCCCTCTTCGTATATACCTACGCTATCTAAGTAAAATATTTAAAACAAAAGATTATTCATTGTACAAAGTGCTTTTTGCGAACGGCGAAGCTGAAGCGAATATTTCAGGTTACGTATGGGATGATGTAATCTTCACGTAGATTATATATAGTGTAGACATACAGAAATAGGGAAGGATATATATAGACTTAGATTTTCTAAAAGTTATTACCATACTTTGAATCATATAGATAGCTGTCAGGGGTTATTAAAGTGTTGGATTTTTTACTTTCATTGTACAGTGCGATATTCATTGTCCTATATAATTAAAAGAATATTTTCTACAACGATGTCGATCCAAAAAGTAAAATTACCAAAGTTCAAGATCTGGATGTTTGGTTTGAGCATGTTTTGAGCGAAAACAACCCATTTGTACATCTTTGCTAACTCGTCAGTTAACTCGTCAACAGTTTGTTATTCCTTCTTGTTATTGGTGGCAAAAAATTCATTGTTCATTTGAACATCAAAAACAGAAAAGAATAACTTTGCTTTAACAAAAAGGTAACTCCTGGAACAAAAGGTGATGCTCATCAACATAAGCTGATATGCATCAGATAAACTTTACTATTTGTTCGAATTTCCCATCGGCTCGCAACAAAAGGCCGCAGGTTTACCACACATTAAATGGCCCATATGCTATGTCAAACCTAACAATATCAGTTGTATGTTGGCTAACCTCACGTAAATATCCTCAAATTTTTGCGTCTAAAAATTACCTCTCCAGCATTAATTGATCGTCAACATGTTCACGTATAAGATGCTATGTGATAGCATACAAACAAGTTTGGATTTGAGTTCGCTACCGGCCGAACAAATGTTCAAGAGCAGCAATAATATCTGGTCGACCAAGTTCACTACATATGACAATGTGTGTTGTTTTGAATGTGATACTCAGAACGATTGTCATATTCTACTTAGTGATGTCACCAAATAAATACTGAAAAAGCTACCGAAAGACGTGATCACGCTAAGTACGAATGAAACTCACCGAAGATCAAAAATCCACTAGGAGCGGGGATCTGTCATACACTAGATGCGGTTTTATGTTACAGGAGATGAAACGTAAACGCATCCTGTGACATTGGAGACGAAGTTGTTCAGAGTTTCTTCAATGGTGTGGACTATGTGTAGGTTCCATGACATTCTTATTCATATAATGAAAACATACATCGTTCCCACCATTCAAGAAGCGAAGAAGAACTGCAAACGCGAAGAAAGTTATGGCGAAAGTCTGTTGGTACTATAAAAACAAGTTTTTGGTTGACATATCACAAGAGCTGTGACAATGAACGCCACCAGTTATTTTAATACAGCGCCTCACCACAATATAATTTAATAAAATCTAAATATGTATTTCAGTAACTAAGTTCCCATATTCAGTAGAACAATCTGGAAAAGCATTAAACGTAGCGTCGTTGGCTAATGTACAACCTATGAAGATGGTCTTCATTAAACCGCCAGTGGGATAAATCAAAATTTCTAACATTGAAACTGTTTCTAATCACGCTGGTTCGGTTGTGGCGGCGTGCTAACAATAAAGGAAATTATTTAAAATAATTAATTGGTGGTGATGATGAACATCACCAGGTCCAGGACGTGTATAATGTTTGTTGAAATAAATATATTACAACTTATTAACTACAAGAAAACAACAACGGTGTTCTTAAAGTTTTTATTCAATATTTACATAAGAAATTGCGAGATTTAAGATGCATTAAGGTAATTACTTGTTCATCGCACTTGTATATATTGCTACTTTTATAGCAAAATATACAAGTGCGATGAACAAGTAACTAAAAATTGACATGCAAAAATTACTCTGGAAAGAATTAATGTGAATGTAAGTAAAATAAGATAATCTCTGCAGAACAGTACAGAGTTACCTTGAAAACATGTCGCGGCCGGACATGTCGTGGAAACAAAGAGCGCTGGACGGCGTGTTATATGCTGAACAGCATGTGCAGTAAGATGTTTTTCTTACGAAGGTTTAAAATAGAAGACGGATGAGTTTAGTGTAAAAGAACACTCGTCTAGAAAAAAGGTTTTGTTTTATGACCCAAGGTGCAGAAGGGAATGAAGCTGACGATGTTTTGAATTAAGAACTAATTAAAAGCGTGAGTTAAGAGTTGCGATATCGACGAAGCAAATATCATTAAAATATTCCTTGTGAAGAAATCTTTAAAATGATATGCGGCAATATAATTATAAAGAAGAGTACGTAATTAAATTATATAACTGAATTTAAGAACGAAATCTAAAATATTTGTAAACGTTAGATACTTTAGTTGAAAATCTAATCAAGTAGATTCCCTGGAATGGTCAACTGACCAGAATGATAACAAAAAAAGGCATTCTCTCTACCAACGAATATATACAGAAATTGTCTAAGTTTGAATTCACATTTTAAATTGGAAATATTTGAAGAAATATAATTTAAAATTAAATTAAAACTTTCTTATATATTACGAAGGGTAACAAGACAAACCCTTACATAATGCTTAAACTTAGCATAAAAATTGGAACCACGAAACGTGAAACATTTGAAACGTAACAATAATTACTACATTCACAATAAAGCATACAAACTGGACTGGGGAATTGGTCCATTGTCAGAATTCATTAAATTACTCTTATTTCTAAGTATAGAAATACTTTCGTAGCTATCTAATCCTCTATTATTATATATCGTTTTAATTAATCTAAGATTATTTGAAGACATGAAGTGCCCTATGTACCAAATATATCGGGCAATGCTAGATTTGTCAGGTCTATTAAATCTAAATTGAGAAATATGTTCTTTGTAGGAAGTTGAAATTGAGCGTTTAGTTTGTCCTAAATATTTTGGGTTGGATTTTGGGTTGCGAACGCTACAATTTATTTCATAAATACCAGACTTTTGTCATACTTCAATTTTATCTTTGGTGCTATCTAAAAGTGATTTTGATGAGTTAGATGATTTAAACGCAATTTGAAGAGAATGATTTTTGATGATGGCGTTCAAATTTCTAGAAGGTGAGTGCTGTGGTAAACAAACTTATCACCTTAACCTTTTCGAGGTAGTAAACTCGTGGTACCATGAATTAGTTTTTTAGGTCTATGTTTCCTAATTAGGTTAGTTACTATTTTCGAGTTGAAAATATAGAGTAGTATAGCTTCAGTAGTACAGATATTCCAACAGCTTATCTTCCAAGGTTGTACCTGAGACGCTATACTGAAGACTTTTCAGTTTATTTTACTGAAGATGACATCTTAGTTGCCGAAAGACGTATTTCGAGTTTACTAGGTTATGTTTTGATTTTAATTGCTTCTTGCTAACACTACTTTAAAAACTGATGATTTGGTAACGTTCCATCAACTCATAAAAATATAGTAATGAATAACGCAATTAATTCAATGACAATACAACCATAGCAACATAAACCTAATTTAAATGTGAGCAGTTGTCAGTTTACTTTGTTAATATTGCTTTATTGTAACGCTACTGTATTGTATACAAACTGAAAACTAACTAAATTACAATAAATATTGAAAGTGAAAACCATCTGCTGCCAAGCATTGTGCAAATCTGATAGGGTTATCTTCCTGTACCTTTTGCAGTAAATCTGGCGTGATTAACTGTACCGCTGCGTCTATTCTCTTTCAGATCTGGAGATTTTGCTGGCCACGGCAGTAGTTGACTATTGCGACCAATCCATCTTCCTAGCAAGCTAATATTAAGCCACTCCCTTACAATGCGTGCATTGTGAACTGAAGCCCCATTCAACATAAATATTACGTCCAGAACGGCAGTTAGTGGTAAATCATGAAACAAACTTTCAAGGAATTGTAGAAAATTTATCACATTTAATCGATTTGGAAGATAGAATTGTCCAATCATTCCAATCACTCTTCGGTTAATAATCTGTATCCAAACGTTCAGTGAAAATTTACGTTGATGAACAAACTTTCTAACGACCTTTGGATTTTCATCCACCCAGTAATGCATATTGGGGCTGTTCAACGTTCCATCCCTCGTAAAAATAGATTCATCAGTCCACAACGCTTTCTGATGAAAGTTGGGCTGATGCCGCAAAATATTTAGAAATTGATTGCAAAACTGATTTCTTTCTAAATTGTATTATCATACAGTGGTTGCAGTTTTGCAAAATGATAAGGATGCAAGAGATTTGCTTTTAAGACAATATGAACAGTGTTATTACTTGGAACATTCAACCATCTTGCGATTTCTCTAGTACCTCAAATCGGCTACTGTTCTACAAGGTGGTCCATAAAGAAATTAACTTTTTGAATAGAATTAAAAACAATACAAATTGATCTACTTGAACAAATTTATTTTTAAGGCTTACAAAAATTACGGGAAATTTATTTTTTAAAAATTACGTTATCTAAATGTGCCCCATTTTTGTCCAGGCACTCTTGAAGACGACCTCTCCAATTTTCCATAACGCGGCGGCAAGTGTCTGCAGTTATGCCTTCGATTTCTTGTCGAATATTGTTCTTTAGTTCCTCCAGAGTGGCAGGGCGGTTGCTGTACACTCTACTTTTGAGATAACCCCATAAAAAAAATCACAGGGACTCAAGTCAGGGCTTCGGGGGGCCACTCAATATCCCCTCTTTGAGAAATCAGTCTTCCCGGAAAAAGCCCCTGAACGACAGGCAAAGAAAGATTGGAAGTGTGGCAGGTGGCTCCGTCCTGTTGGAACCAGGTGTCCTGAGTGTATCCTTCAAATTCTTGAAGAGCAGGAGTGAGGAAAGTTTGAATCATGTCTACATAACGCCGAGAATTTACAGTGACTGTGCGACCTTGTTGGTCTTCGAAAAAAAAAGGGCCAATTATTCCGGATGCCGACATTGCAGCCCATACTGTGACCTTCGGACTATGCAAAGGCCTTTTATGTTTCCGTTTAGGGTTTTCACTACTTCAGTAGCGACAATTTTGAGTATTGACGTGGCCATTTAGGTGGAAATGGGACTCATCGGAGAATAAGATGTTGACTGCTGCTGGAATTCGGTTCCTTATTTCGTTAGCGAATAAAACTCTATTAGGGGGATCTGTAGCCTTCAGTTCTTGCACTATTTGAACCTTATACGGATGCATGCCTAAATCTTTGTGAAGAATGCGAAGCACCGAGGTTCTCGTCACATTTAAAGCAGCTGCGCGCTTTCGAGTTGATACGGTTGGTTGGTCGCGCACAGACTGACTCACTCTCTGGATGTTCTTAGCGGTTCTCGCCGACCTTGGACGTCCTAAAACGCGCTTATTTAACGTTGAACCAGTTTCCTCAAACTTATTAACCCATTGCTTAATCAGCTGAATGCTTGGACATTGCTGAATATCGTGCAAATTGAAGTGTTGTCGATATCTACGGCGCGCAATGGTGGCAGAATTGTTGTTACGGTAATATTCGCGCACACAAAACGAGCGTTCCTCTCCTGTGTAGCGCTGCATGATGACTAAGTTTCCCAGAGCCGAGGTATCGTTTAAGACCGACCCCACCTCTCTACCTTGCGTATAAAATTTTCTACATCACAAGCAAATATAAACAACTTTTTGGACCACCTTGTACTAGTTCCAATATTTGCTCCTCCAAATGGATAGTGCGTCTACTATGGATTCTACCTGCATCAGCTTGTTTAGAAGCAAGCATATGTTTCCCGTATAGGAGAGCGTGCTTTATATTCAATTTGTGCAGTATATGCGTTAGCTTGGCAAAAATCCAAAAAACATACATGTCCGCATACTCATTAAATGTAAATTACATTTTATTAAAATATTGTAACTACAAAAATTAATGTAAAAATTTAACAACTTTTAAATTAATACGTTACAATGACATGTGTCAGTCACAATATTGATGACAACTAATGTTATTCGTCTGGCTGTCTGCCTGCATCCTATTAGAAACAATTGTGTGTGTATTTACAAATTTCTACATTGATGTCACATTAAAACATTGTAGAACAATGATGTAAAAAATTAACATATTTCTTCAGTTATTTATTTATTTGAAAGATAATTTTGAATAAACGTTTAAAATTATAATGATTTACTGTTTACGGATGAATAATAACGAAAATTGTATTTTTGGTAGTAAAATATTCGAAACTTTGGCGACCTCGTCTAAAGTTATTATCAACCGTTGGAAGTTTATTTATAAGGAATATATCGATGAATAACAAAAGGAAAGAAGCCACATGTAGATTGTCCGCTAATTTATACACCCCCTATATTTGTTTATGTATCAGATATATTTTTATATTTGACTTGTTTTATGTTCTTTGCCTGATAGAACGAAATATAGTGTTATTATTATTATTCCTATCAAGGGAATTCCTGCAGCACTGAACTGGTTGAAAACTATACTGATTAAAAGTGGTTTATACACAAACGTATAATTTTCAATTTTTTTTTTGCTTCTCATACGGAATAAATAAATTTAAAAAACTTCGACAACAAATATAAATGATTAAATTGCCATATTTTGACAAATATTTGATGAATTAATAATGGCATAATAAGACAAATTGTATTGTTATAGAACGCCTAAATCTCCACACTCATTTTACAAATACAGGATTTTTTCTATATACATGATCACTAATAAATTACCCCGAACCCCTAATCCCGACGTGTGGCGATTAAACGAATTTAATTTTAATGTCAACAATTATTTTCAATAATGTGTGTTTCATATGAGGTATTCCCAGTTTAAAACGTTTTTAATATTAGTATTTGAATTCCGGCTTTCATTTTAATCCCTACTGCGGTCGCATCTGAACAGGCATAAATATTCAGAATGAATAATATGATGGCTGTTAGAATTAGAATGCGTTGTAAAATTTTGGTCCTTTAATTTCTTTCTTATGACCTTGGTTCATAGTTTGTTTGTTTTATGTTGATTTCTGTTAAAAAGATGAGTAAAAATTTAGTTCATAAAACTTTTACAGACTGTAAATAAACATCAAAAATATAAAATTAAAGTAAAGTAAGTTTCTCAACCCAAAAAAAATTTACTAGACAAACAAGCATGTCAATATGTAAAAAAGTTTGTTTGTCAGTGCTTATTCACAGGAGGGAATTAGAACCTAAAACGATTAAATAGCTTTCAGAACAAATATACCGTTTAAAAATATCGGCTGGGTTAATATTTACTCTCGAGCCCTTGAACATAATGTGCCTTCAAAAACTTTCCTCATTAGAGATGGCCATGTTTTTTTTAATGGTTGGTGACGTGCATATTATTAAAAATCCGGTGTGAAGAACCCAATACAAGTTCATATTATTAATATTTTTGTAAAGGTATCCTTTGAGTAGAATAATGTAGAGTGAAAACACATTAATACAGTTTCTGCAGATATGGCATTGCCATCTGATGGAAACACTTTGTTAGTTCTACACTTATGTAGACAGTGCTGGTTGTTTTGGCGTTTTGTTAATATG
The DNA here is from genome assembly GCA_935421215.2 of Melolontha melolontha. Taxonomy (NCBI): domain Eukaryota; kingdom Metazoa; phylum Arthropoda; class Insecta; order Coleoptera; family Scarabaeidae; genus Melolontha; species Melolontha melolontha. The sequence goes on along the minus strand of OW285239.1, from coordinate 2,909,104 downwards.
CAGCGCTGAGTGTTCTTATGTCTTGTCTTAATAATTTCTGTGAGATAGCGAAGTTGTTCTTTTTGTGAATCTATCCTTCTCTAGAAGGGGCGTACTGATGATTCTGTAGAAAGATAAAATACGTATCTGCGTTTCTGGAGAAGGATATTTTTACAAAATGTAGTGTCAAAAAAAACAGGTTTCTCTGAACATTGTCTAGACCACTTGCCAGATATCAATACCTGTAACCTAATACATAATGTAGTAAAAAGCAAAAGATTAGATCTGTTAGAAATTTTAGAAATTAAAAAAGCATGGAAAAATAATTTGTTAGTTATTACTACACTTACACATTACTTCCGTGAAGTAGGGCTTATTCAAATCACGAATTAACGTCTTCTATACGGTGAAACAGGTGAAAATGTTAGGACTACTAGACGTATTTATAAAGGGCGGTTTCCTAACCGAAGATGTCCATCAAACTATTTAATTTTACAAACCGTTTACAGATTGAGAGATCGTGGTACATTGCATCCAATTTATGAAAGCCGTGACCATGAAAGACGATCTTCGCCAACGTAGTTTTTAACCTGCATCCCATATGCGTGAATATCGAGCCGTGTTAAAGCGTGTACACACTTGTATTTACGCAAGTGACAGCCACATTGAATATCTCCTTTAAGTACGCCACCTGTTCCACACAAATTTGCTCTTTTTAGGGCAAAAAAAATCTCATAAAAAGGTATATAACTCCTTACCACAATTAATAATCGTATCCTAAGTACGTATTTCGACAACTAAGTTGTCATCATCAGTAAGTAAAACCACTAATCTAGGTGTCGCACAAGGAGCACAGTAAAGCTAGCACTGATTACGCAACAACTTTACACAGCGTATACACTCAGTGTATACGTGCACGCTGTGTAAAGTTGTTGCGTGATCAGTTGTACGTTCATTTAAATTTCAACATGAATTTTCTATTAACGTTTGGGCGGCCCTAATCGATGACTTGTTGATTGGTCCTGTCGTTCTTCCTGGGAGGTTAAATGCAGACAATTACCTTCAATTTCTTGTTGACGAACTGCCAGGTCTTTTAGAGGATGCCCCACTGAATGTTCGACGAGACATGTGGTTTCACATGGATGGGGCACCACCACATTTCGGAATTGCTATCCGAAATTGGGTTAACGTCAATTATCCAAGATTGATTGGTCGAGGTGGTCCGTTGTATGGCCACCCAGATCACCCGATCTTAATCCCCTTGACATTTATTTATGGCGGTACATGAAAAATTTAGTCTACGCGCAAGTTTCGAACACAAGGAAAGAGTTGTTGGATCGTGTTCACCTGGCTGGCGAGCAAATCCGACAAAACAATTATGAAATTCGGATAAGTACTTCTTCTGTTGGCTTGCGGGCACAAGCCTGCGTTCAACAAGGAGGTGGACATTTCGAAAATATTATTAATTGAAGTTTTTAAATAATAGGTATTTATGATACAAGTGTGTGAAGTAAGGCTTTTATGCACGAATTGCGAAGTTTAAAGCACGAGCCGAAGGCGAGTGGTTTAATCGCAAGGAGTGCATAAATGCCTTTCACACACGTGTGTCATACAATATTTGATCTACGACCTAGTTAAAAAAAAAATTTATTCATCATTTTTCGGCTTATAATTTTTTGATGTACGTTTTAAAATGGCAATCAGTTTTGTGTATTTGCTGATATCGATGCTCTTATTTATGTTGAAAGTCGCCTTGAGCATCGAATAGTGTGACCACAAGGTCGAAGCCTTCGAACTATTGGACTTCTCCGAAAAGTAAGCGATGAAGACGTTTTCCGTATAGTTTCTTACGTTTTTTCTGTTACACCAATCTAAGAAATCCTTGTACGTATTCATATATAACTTTTTAGATTTAACGGGTAACAAGTTTGAAGTTATGTTATTGGCTACATGAGCGATTTCTGGAGGTGTACCTAATAATTCTTCGTGATCCGTAATAATCTCTGACATTTCTGGTAACAAGTTTGAGGCTATGTTGTTTGTGGTTTCAGTAATTTCGGCAAATTCTTCCTCATCCATAATGATCTCTCTAAATAATCAAAATGTGTGTTTAAATATCATTGAATTCGCAATAAATTAGTTGTTTCTCACCGTTAGGACTGAAAAATTGTAATTTACAGACTGCACAATAGACAAAATCACTTTTGTTTTGTTTGTTGTCGCTTGGCGTCGTTGTCAACAGAAATCATTTAATAATGATAGGTTTTTACGCATGATTTAATTCATTTACGCATGATTTATTTAATGTAGCTCTTTACACATAAAAACTTATTAAATAAATTGTTAATTATAGGATGGTCGTAGATAAAATCAGTTTTTATTGACTTTGGGATTACATTTTTTCATGATCAGACAATCACATTCATAGATCTGTAACTTTGAAACAAATAAAAATGGATATACAAATTTTGCGTTTTTGTTACTTGAAATAAAGTCTACTTTACACTCATAAAATTTGAACATAACGATACGGGACACTTTTATACAATATAAAATATTTCGTTTTATGACGAAACATTTATAATTATAAATATTTCTATTAAAACGAATTTTACTTACCAGAAAAACTTATAAATGAAATAAACTGGAACAGCAGAAAATTACGATAAATATTAACCAATAAAATCGAAGTTGCTTGTGAAAAAGCCTATTCAAACCTATCCTTTAATAAATATTTGGGAGCTGTTGTTTCTACTGTATATATGCATACGCACATATATTATGCAGTAGATTATATATATATATATATATATATATATATATATATATGAATATATATTTGAATATATATACCTATATATATATATATATATAGGTATCGATTTTACATACAGAAAACCCTCACGAAAGATGGTTTTTGCTTAACATAAAATGCGCGATTACAGTAAAGCACGGTAATTTGGGTTAATTCATTCGCCTGTAACTAATTCGATACGGATATTAGTGAACATTAAACTCATCTAATCAATAATTAGTGTTCCTACGTACATAGTTACCGTTGGCAGGAAAAAAACTCACTGTATATATAAAACGATGGTACTTTTATTTTTAGTATGTAAAACCACTTCGTGGTGTGGCCGCATTATTTATGAGGAGGAAAAAAAAATAAGGCTTTAATTAACCTAAATGTTCTTCGAATAACGTAGTAGGCAAATTACCAAGATATAACTTTTTTAAATCGCAAACTCTGCTAAAATTTCTGCCACAATTATCCTAATGCTTTTCACTATTAAAAGTTAGTTACACGACAGAATTAATATTTTGTAATTACACCTATGCAATTACATCCGCTTTAACAATTTAAAGTTACTACTAGTACGATGGTAATTGAAAAATAAATGCTGAAATGCTGAGTTAATACACTCAAAACACGAAATTCGCATTTTTGCTTTATACATTTACAATCGATTGAATAAAAATGGAATTTTTGCGTTAGCTATTAGTAATTTAATGGAACCTATTCAACTAGGCTAAGCTATTAGTAAATGGCTTTATATGAATAACAAACTTGTACAAATCAATAATGAGTAACGTATATTGTCTTTATAAATAGAGCATAAGCTTTTTTTAAAACCAAGCAGCGAAAAATTTTAGAGCGAATAAACGTTACGAATCTAACAAAGAACGATATCATACAGATTATCCTCCATTGAATATCTAGAACAATATTCTCAACCTATGCCCGGTTTTTTCACCTCTAGAAAAGGTCCCTAATACGAGGATCACCTTTTATATTTTTACAAAATCTGGGAAGAAAACAAAATTTTTGGGAACAAATTATTTTATTTTTTTTTAAAATATTCGGCTTTATGGACTATACATTTTTGCATGCGTACGAACCAGTTCTAAAAACATTTTTTCCACTCTAAAAGTTATATCTTAGAAACATGATTTTCAAAGGCTTCGACTGCTTTTTGAGGTGTTGAAAATCGCTGTCCACGTAGTTTTTATTTCACAGTTGGGAACAAAAAGAAATCATTCGGCGAGAAGTCAGGTGAATATGGACAATGAGACATTATTTCAACACTTTTCTCCTTCAAATAGTCAACTGTTAGACGTGCTGTATAGGAACTCGTATTGTCGTAATAAAGAATAATGCGATGTTTTTGGTTGTTCTTCCTGATTTCGTCTATAACTTTTGACAAACAAATTACTGTATAGCATTCAGCGTTAACAGTTTTCCGATCGTCTAAAGAAATTGTTGCGATGTGTCCTGTACAGCCGAAGAAGCAAGCGATTATTTTGTTGTGTTCCATGCGCGAACAACTTTTGTGGGGTTCAGTTCGTCTTGGAACACCCATACAGTAGATTGTTGCTTGGTTTCCAGTTAATACACATATATCCATGTTTCATCACGTGTTACGGATTTTGCGGTTCCTACGTCGAATTTTTTGCGCATCTCTTTACACCAATTGGCACGAGCTGCTTTCCGTGCTTCGGTCAAGTTATGTGGAATCCATCTGGAACATATTTTTTTTACAAATAAATGTTCATGTAAAATCGAATGAATTGCAGTCTGCGATATTCCAAGAGATGCCTCTACCTCACTATAAGTCACATGTCAATCGTGTTCTATCATTTTCCGCACAGCATCGATGTTTTTTTTTGGAATCACAACAGTTTTTGGTCGACCTTTACGTAATTCATCACTCACTGAGGCACGAACATGACGAAATTCTGCAAACCAATTGTAAATTGTCTTCTCTGATGGTGCTTCGTTACCAAAAGTTGACCGAAGGAATATAATCCATTCTTGTGGAATTAGGCCTTTTTTATAATCGTAAAAAATCATCCAACAAAAACCTTCACGAGTAATCTCTATTATTTTACAAACTTACTGTCTTAAAAGTGTCACTGTCAACAAACTATTGACTCAATTTCTAAGCTATCGCGGATTTCTCATTGACAAATGTCAAACTTTAAGAATATAGTGATTACATATGTCAAAAGCACCATCTAGTGGTCGATTGTAAAAATATAAAAGGAGTCCCTCGTAACTATCTCCAAGACAAATATATCTGATAGATAAAATACATTTAAATTTCTTCACCAAAAAGTAAAAGTTCCTTGTCTGGTAGATAATTTTCTAATGCAAAATGCAATCGTATCAAGCGAGCCACAAAAGTTCCATCCTAGATAGGCCATGAACGACTAAGATGGATATGTAAGTCACGTTTGAGAGTCAAATTGACAAGTTGAAAGATATCTTTGCAATTTGCTAGTTATTTAATAATGGTTTTTGTAGTTAACGGACTACAGAAACGGCACATTGTTGAAATTTATTTTAGAAATGGCAGTAAAATTAACGGTGAATGGGTTTATTCTATCGGGGATGCATATCAAGATTTTTTAGAAGAATTTACAGATGTTGCTACCCCATATTATCAGTTTTCCACTTGCATTCGCAGTTTTGAGCAATTATTCAGGGAAACAGGAAACGTGGATCGTAAAAGGGGCTGTGGTCGGCCAACAGTTAGAAATGAGGAAAATGTTGAAGCGGTAAAGCAATTGGTAGAAGAACGTCTTCAGTTTTCTATGCGACATTTACGCTAAGAATTAGATCTTTCCTATAGCACTTGCAGAGGTATCCTTAAGCACGGGTCTACATTTACCCTGAAACAACAGAATTTCGACAAAGATTTATTAACGATTTTGTTGTTAACGACGGGGGTATTGAAAAGGTTATGTTTACTGATGAATCCTGGTTTCATCTCTCTGGCAAATTCTCAAAACATGAGTACGTGGAGCGCAAATAATCCGTACTTTTTTGTGGAAGCACCACTGCATCTACAGAAAATTGGAGTTTGGGCAGCTGTTTGTCAGAGAAGAATTATTGCAGCTATATTATTTGGAGGAATGTCTATTAAAAATACAAAATTTTAAACAGTAGCCAAAAAATACACCTTTTAAGAATATTAAACGCTTCGCGTTAGAGAGTGGAAATTTTGAAATCATTTGTAAATATGTTACACGATAGTGAATTACAGGAATGCTACTTCCAACAAGATGGAGCTCGTGTACATACTACCAAGGAAAACATCGTTTTTCTGAGAGAATTTTTTTGAGTTCTAATTACTAGTTTAAATACAAACACAATTTGGCCACCTCGTTCCTGCAATTTATCACCGTGCGATTTCTTTTTATGGTCGCACCTAAAAAATTCTATTTTTCTAATACCTGTTTTTGATCTTAATGACCTGCAACACAGGATCACTAATAAGATTGCAGAAATTAATAATTCACTTTGGATCCTAGAAAATATTACCACCCTCTGTTAAGCGAAGAACTTTACGCTATATAGATGAAGGCGGTGGCCATATTACACACCTTATTTAATGAATATGGTTACGTAGTAAATTGTGTTTTGTTCCTTCTTTTGATTTAGACAATAGAGTAAACGGATCATCAAAACCCCACATGCTAACCCCAACCATACCCCAAGCTCCAATGGATGACTTCACAGATGACGAAGATTAATTTCTCCAATAAAAATAACGTTTTTTTTTTCGGAGCCGATACATTTGTGTTAAATGAAAAAAATCTATGATTTCAATATACACAAGCTGCATATTTTTAGAAAAAAAAATGTTTTCTATTAAGAAATAACTCTGCCTGATCTCCTTCTGTAAAAACAAAAGAAATTATGATGGTAATAAATTGCAAGACATGTTCACTTACCAGGAAATTATTTTCTAATATAGTTACAATCTGCACTTCCCATAACTCTTGCAAAATTTGCTATCCTTGAAAACCCTTTTACATTTTCTGGAATTTCACGTATTTCTTCTTACTGGAGTTGACAACTTAGTTGTCGAAAAACAACGAAAATGCAACTCCGCACACAGGCACTAAAACAGTAATTGTTTTACATGAATTCGAAGGCCAACTGATCACTTATCAAACATATTCTTCAGATCTATTGTTAAGGATTTTCATATACCGATAGGTCCAACCCGCTACGGGACATACGCAACAATATACGTATGGAACGTAATGCGATGTGGCAACGTATGTACGATGCCACTCCGCGTGCGCATACATAAGTCCGATGATCGAGAGCAATAGATTGCCCGTCATTCGTATCTAGCTGTGCAAATGTAAAGGTTGCAACAGTTGCAAGTTCAACTGTTTAGAATTTTCGAGACAATAACCCCTAGAAATCTCGAGGGAGTGAGGCGGGAGTTTTACAATAGGCTCGGCTATTGTTTGGGGAGAGAGGGCGGTATTTTCGAATCCTATATTTTGTGACTTTCTTAGAATTAAAATTTATTTTGCATAATTATTGATTTTTTTACTTTTATCTTTTAGAAAACGTTATTGTTTTTTTATTACTTAAAATTACTTTTCCGTAGCAGCTAAGAATACAATAATAATAACTTGGAGATATAACGACCTTATTATATCTGAAAGAAATGGGCAAATTACGTATACAGAACGAATATGCAAACGACTATATCCTTGCGCGGTTTAAGTCTTACTAAATTCATAACTCTGCAATGTATGGTAATGTAACCTACCGCGCGTAGAGGGGATATTCGGTGTTGCCACTTATTGCCGGGTATGGCCCGTTGAGAGCTGGTCTTATGTGTATAAGAAAAAAGAGATTTCCTGACATTAAAATTTTCTAAATTTTACCAACATTTTGACAATTTGCGAAAAGAAGAGTTTTCTACCGGTTTCGAGAATATATATATATATATACAGAGGTTATTTCTTAAACTGTTAAAGTGATTTTATTTAAAACGCCCATAATTTTTTTTTAAGTAAAATTTCGCAGAAAACCCCTTGTGTCATTTAAAAATTTGATTTGAGTACGGAGACGTTTCAAATATAGTACCTTGTATTTATTATATGTAAACTATCAAATTTCCAACCCAACGCTTTTTCATAATAATACAAATTTAAATGGAAAATATAGAGAAAATGGGACGAAAGTCCTGACAATTATACAAAAAAAAAAATAAAATATATTGCAAGCTTATTTAATATGTTACATTTCATTCCGATTCTAACAGCATATAACATCGAGAAAATTCGAAAAGCTCTATCATTGTATTTTGTTTTTGTGCGTTTCGTGTATCGTAGAATGTTCTGTTTAATTAACTTCGTGTCGGATAAATTTCTACTTCGAATGCTTTATTGAAAGCAATTGTACTGCAGGGGTGAATGTTTAGTTTATTTATTCTATTAGTGACACTACGTAGATACATAATACATACATATATACCGAAAGCAAAACCGAGGAACGATTCTTCCGTTACATTTATTTTATTATTTATTATATATATATATATATATATATATATATATATATATACAGTTGATAACATTATTGGGGTTTCGGCTTTATATTAAATATTTAAAATAGTAAGTCATTTCGTGAAGTATTTTTGAATGTAAATATTGCTATCTACAATTATGACACCAATTATTCGAAATTTTTATTGAAAAAAGTTGGATTCGAGCCAACGTCTATGGTTCGCCGGAACACCGCTCCACCACCTGAGCTATGAAGGACTTGACTTCGTTAGTTTTTTAAGGAACAGATGTTAATATTCTGTCGTCAGTTGGAATTGCTAAATTTTCATCCTTAGCCATTATAATAATATCAGGTAGTAGAGCAGAGGTCCGGCAAACCATGAACGTGGGTTCGAATCCTACTTGATTAAATTTAAAACATTAATGTTTTAAATTTAATCAATTTTAACGTCTGTGTACGTCGCTTTTATGTTTTGAACTCTAGATCCCGAAGAAACAACAAACTCGTTGCGAAATATAGAGATACTTAATAAATAAGTTTTAATTGACAGACCGCTTACCCGTTTTTAATTTATTTTAACATATATATATATATTGTAATAAATATAAAAGACCCGGGATAATAATTATGAGAATGAATATTAGTTATAGAAAAATAAATAAATAGGAAAATTAAATGAAATAGGAGCTGAGACTGCTTAACCTTCGGGTCTATAGGCGGGATCCGGATGTTCGGATATCAGGAATTAAGTACACAAAATAATACGAATATGTATATGTTTGTAATAAATATATTTAAGAATTAAACTGTTGTATTTTCTTAAATAAATAAAACAAGATACAAATTGAATATGTTAGGTGAGTATGTTACTCCCTATATTATACTGTAAAATGGGAAGCCTACCCCAAATTAACATAAAACAAGATCTATCCTAGTGCATCAATTATTAAAGATTTTTATATTGCAAATATAAACATTATTGAAAAGTGATTATTATTTTGGAATTACGTGAGTATTAATTAAATGTTTAAGACTTGTGGGAAATGTTATATCTTGAGGAAAATTACAGACAACAAAGTATGAAATACCTGTACTATTGGTATAAACAGTAACAATAAACCTGAAGTACGTGTATCTTCTGGATGAAATTAAAAACCACGATGTAGATCGTCAGTTACAGTTGTGGAAGATCACGATAATCTGGTTTGTCACATCTAGTAGAAATGATCCTAATATAGAACGGCTTATGATCCTGGTGAACGTAGGTTTCAGCAAGGTGTGTTAATATAATAAACAGGGAAAGGTGTAATTTATCCCTCAGAATCCAATGTAATTACTGGAAACTCCATCAAAAACTCTGCATAAATGCAAATAATAACTGTGACGAGGATATAACGTTCAAAACTGTATATAAGGATTCCTGGGAATAATCCACTCGTAGAGAATTCTAACAGCAAGGTATTTCCCAATATTTTATTAATAAAACACTACTTTTTATCGAATTCTTATGGTTTTTACTTTAAAATTAATAAACTTGAAGAGATAACTTTAAATATAACAATCTTCACCAATACCGTGCAAAAAAAAAACCATCTTATTTATCCCTTTTTTTTTTATTGTCATGACTCCCATTAGAAAATTTACATTTTTGAATCAGATTTTCTTTGGAATAAATACAGTAAGTTCAAAAGTTAAATTAAAAGTCATTTTGACAATTTAGTAAGGAAAAATTTAAAGTGTTTCTTTAAAGAAAATCTTACATGAGCCAGAGATAAAAATAACTCTGACTGATTGTTCAGAAGGTTAATGGGCATATCTCACGTAATTGCAATTACAAATTTAGAAATAAAAGTTAATTAGACACGTAATATACAGTAACGATTATAGCAGTTCGATTACAAAAAAAAATGATCAGAATCAGATTTAGTATCACGAAAACATAAAATATAATCTAAAAATTTAATTTAAAAGCAAGTAACAACAATAAAAAGAATGCAAATTACAATTATATACGATATCAATATTGCTAAATCTAATTATGATTTTACATAAATTATACAGAAATTTGGCTATTAAATTATATATTTTTAAAAACATTAAATTTCAGATATAACATTTCTGTCCAAGAAATCATTTAAATGAAAGAAATTATGAGCATCAGAAGAACTACAACAATATATATATATATATATATATATATATATATATATATATTCATGTAGCTCTTCTACTCCTTACTAATATTTAATACCTATAAGAATAAAAAAAGAGATTGACATCATGTTATTTATTTTTAGAATGTTATACTTATATTAATTTAAGAAAAGGTATAAAACCCCTTACCACAATATAAAGATGTATTTTTGCAAACTAAGTTATCATCATCAGTAGGTAAAACTACTAATCACAATGTTGAATATGGGACATAGTAAAGTGGACGCTGTCGCTTCCCCAGAACAGTATTATATGTTAAGCACTTGTGAAATATTGAAATAACGAAATAAAAGAAAACACTTTTTTCACAAAAATAATTTTAATAAACTAAATGTACATTTCGTGTGCTCTACACACATCATCAGTAGTACTGTTTAAACATAATATCTACGAGACAATATATAATATGAAAATACATCATATACAGAAAAATTAGAGGTAGGGTGAAAACAAATTAATGAAAAATTACAATGCATCTTAAAACTAATACAATTTCTAGTGTTTATGAGCTCATGAGGAAATACCAAATAGCTATAAAACAAAGGGGACATCGGGTTGGACTAACAGTAAAGGGATTAGGGATTACAATATAAAATATTAATGTGAATGAAGAATTTAGTACCTGTTTATAAGATGTCGGAAGTATTTAATGATATCGGTATACATGGTAACAGTTTATTATTGAGGGGTAAAATATCATTATTTAGGAGATAATTTTTGTGTTTTTTTATGTATATGACTGCTTTCTTTAACTAAACTAACATTTTCTAAATTGAAGTTGCGACCTGTATCTGTATGATTTAGAGCTAATGCTGACTTTTCTATGTTGTGTAATTTAACATGAGCCATGTGTTCTTTGTATCGTGTTTGAACATTTCTCCTGGTTTGTCCGATGTATAATTTTGGACAAGAATTAAAACTTATTGCAAATTCCCGACTTTTTCAACGGCTGTGTGTTTTTGTTTTTAGACACTGTTGTAACTTATTATTGTTGTTTGAAATACTGAAAGATATCAATTCATAAAAATTGGCATAACAGCGTAATAAAACTGTACAATACAATTTAATTGCAGTTTCCTTCAACAATAATAAGTTACAGCAATGTCTAAAAACAAAAATTGTTAACACAGATGCGTGGAAAGAGTCGGCATTTATAAAATAAGTTGTAATTCTTGTCCAAAATTATACATCGGGCAAACCAGAAGAAATGTTCAAACACGATACAAAGAAAATATTTCATCCCTCAATAATAAACTGTTAGCATGTCTACCGACATCATTAAATACTTAAGACATCTTGTAAAAAGGTACTAAATTCTTCATTCACATTAATATTTTATATTGTAATCCCTAATCCTTTTGCCGTTAGTCCAACCCGATCCCCGATTGTTTCATAGATTGTTGGTATTTCCCCATGAACTCATTCTCAGAAATTGTATTAGTTTTAAGATTCATTGTAATTTTTCATTAATCTGTTTTCACACTACCTCTAATTTTTCTGTATATGATATATGATTGTTTCGGCCTTTACTTGATGAAATTCCATTATAACTATTAAGATAAAATAAAACAAATTTTATGAATTTCACTTTTTAATTATCACTGTAACGAGTCGTTTCGCACCAACCTGGGCTTCGTCAGACATAGCCCAGGTTGGTGCGAAACGACTCGTTACAGTGATAATTAAAAAGTGAAATTCATAAAATTTGTTTTATTTTATCTTAATAGCTGTATATGATGTATTTTCATATTATATAATTGTCTCGTAGATATGATGTTTAAACAGTACTATTGCTGATGTGTGCAGAGCACACGAAATGTACAATTAGTTTATTAAAACTATTTTTGTGAAAAAAGGATTTGTGTTTTATTTCGCTATTTCCCAGAAAATTTAGAAATCTGGTATTTCCCATTTCCAGTTATTTTTTGAATTGTTATTTTTAAACTTGCCCCTACTGGAATTTTAAATAAAATTTGTAATTTGTAGAAAATATACACAAATATGGCAAGAATATTATATGAAATATGCATGAAGTAGTAAAAATATGCAAAATATGCTATTTTTAATAGCTTAATTTTATTCAAAAACGTTAAATAAATGCAGAAACTCATAAATTTGTTGATACACCTTTTCGCTACAAATTTGCGTTTTGCATATAATCAGAAATTTAAATTAATTATGTAATACGCTTGATTTTAATTTTAATATACATTTTTTTCATTATTTTCCCCCACCTCTAAATAACGGATACCTCTACATACTGGGCATTCTTGGGATTTCCCATGGATGCCCGTTATTAGGAAATTATACTATATTTTATAAATGAATTAGTAAAATTAAAATTGCTTGTTTATGTTCAATTGTTGATATTTCAACAAGTAAAAGATAGTGTTACATAATTTTTAAACACTATAAAGTGTGATATTGAAAACATCCGTCTTTGCTCCCCCATAAAATCTATTATTGGCAATATAATGTTGGTGTTGAATTAAATCTAAAAAAAATTCTAAAAATAAGTATTTAAATCGCAGACTGTAATAATAGGAACACGCTCCCTTCAATAACGATATCAGCAACCTTGTAAATATCAACGATTTATAAAAAAAAGTAACGAAACATTAAGAAGAATTATTTCTGCAAAGGCGTAACCAGAATTTTGCGTGCGTTCGCGATATAAATCACAAACACCACTGCATTATAATTAGAAATATTTTTTTTCTTTTCAGCGAGTTGCGCCTATTTCACGATGACCGACGTTCAAATGAATATACCGGGCAATAAGAGCAGCTTGCTGGCGAACAACCACGCAATAGCTACGATGTACGCACTAAACGACCTATCGGTTAACAAGACTGACCTCATTGGATATTCCATTACGAAAGTGGGCGAAGAACTTCTGCAGATATTTCATACCACTGGAGACATTTTATTCACCTCGAATTTTCTCAATGACACCACCAGAAGTAAGTAATCAATCAAGTGTGAAGTAAATCTAAACAGAAACAAGTTTCAGATAGTTTATTTTTTACGAGGAGCAGTCGAAAAATTTTTGGAAAAACAATAAAGAAAACATTTAATAAGCAAATAAACGGTTTATTGGTTTTTGAAATATTCACCATTAAATTCTATGAACTTTTTCATTCGTTCGAATTCAATGCTTTTACTTACTTACGCAAATAATCGATTGTTTCGCGAGCGGTTTGGGGGGTAGTACAACGTGTTTCAAAAAGAACTTTATCTCAGTAGGCACTGAGTAACTAGTATTTGCAAATTATTATAAACTACTTGCCTTTTATTTATAACTATTTATCTAATGTCGTTTTTATATTTGTCATTTTGAAATCATTTTTTACTTAATAAACAGTACTACTAAATAATCTACACATTGCAAGAAAATATTTTTATTGTTGAGCATATTTCCGAAGTGCACCATTTCTTAACGGAGAATGATAATATTCCTACGCGGAATACAAGCGACAATTTCACTTGCAGTTTCCTAATAGAGTTGTGGATAATACCGCTTTACATCATTACATTCGTCTAATCGTGGAGAAGTTTCGAGCTACAGGATCTGTGTTAAAAAGCAAAAGTTCTGTAGACCACGTCAACAGCAAAATATTGTTGAATACATAAAAAACCTTGCATATCTTCTATTATCGTTCATAAAATTTTGAAGCGTCCTTTACATATTGCAATGAACTGTGCCTTTGCTTATTAGGTCAGCTCACTACAAATGTTCGGACTAGTCCAATCGTAAATACTTCTGCTTGAAACTTCCTTCTCTCGAGCTTTCCCTGATATCTCTCAAGCGAAAGATATAGACAAATAACAAAAGTCAAATAAAAGGTCTCAATTACACTTAATTATTTTATTTAAAAGAAAAAAAAAGAAAAAACCCTTTTCAAAATGAAAAGGGAGCTAAAGCGTGATAAACAGTAGCTGGGAGGCAAAAGTTTGTGTGATAAAATAACACGCACACAGAGAAAAACCTCCTGTGACTCACGAGCAATAATTAAAACTAATAGACTGTTAAGAAAATTTCCAATTTTAAAATTTAAATTATAATCCCAAAACAAAACAACCGTAAATAGACTAAACGTCAAAATACGAAATTTACTATACTCGTGCGCAAATAAACACAAGGACAAATCTCCCCTCTAATCTGACTTTCAAAATCTTTTGAAATTCTGTGATATGAAAAACTCCCTCAAAAAAAAATATGGTAATTTTCTTAGCTTTCTATATTGTAGGCTAATAGAAAAAAATGATTCAAAAATTACAAATAACCACAAAGGTCATCAAATTATCGTTAAACAGAAATTTATATAATGTAAATGTAAAAAGCACTTACTTAAGTAACACTTTTACCCACAAAAAAGCTATATCGAGAGATACCAAATATAAATTTAAATTTAATACAAACGAGATCACAACCACTCGTTAAAATCGTAAATGAAATTTAAATGCACAATAAAACACTCCAAATAAATAAACCGACTTTAAATCAAAAAAATTGAAATAAAAATGAAGTTTTATCCCAAACGTACAATTCAACACTTCTGGTATCTCGGAATTCAATCGGATGCACAAACCGGCATCAAGCGAAAAAGCTACAAGATAGGACCGCCACACGGACTCTTTCCTGTTAATAAAATAACTATACAGACCTGGACATAAGAATAAATTCAAAATATCAACATTTAAATATACAATATAAATCAAAATACACAGTAATAAGTTTACACATAAGTTCAGTATATTTAATTCTTCAAAATTGTTCTTCGGGGAAAAAACCATAGTAATATGTATCCATACAAAGTATCGATTGTTCAACAGATCTTACCTAGAGATTACGCTAGTAGGCTTAATTATTGCAACTTCTTTCAAGAAAATTTAAATAATAACGAAATTCTTGATCTAAATTTTTTAACTGATGCAGCATGGTTTCATTTAAACGAGTTCGTAAATAAACACAATTACAGAGCATATATATATATATATATATATATATATATGAAGGTGTAGTTTCTCGGGTTCTTGGCCGCGTGTGAGTTTTGTCCTGAAAAGGACTATTTACTCTACGTTTCAACGAGATTGCACTCGTCATCTTCAGGAGCTAGTCGGCCTGTCGCTGGTTAGAGCTGGAGATCGTCTAATGTGCGCCCAGCACTACCTCTTGTTATATGCTGCTGTGTCGGGAGGGGGCGTTCCACTATTAACGTCATGCGTGCGCGGCTTCGTGCAATTGGTCCGAGTACCTATAAGTTCCCTGGTCGGTCCGTGTGTCTGTGTAGGGGTTGCGATCTGTCGGGATTTGGTTGTGTTTTTATCTGTCGGTGAACTAGAAGCGGTGTCCATGTATGCGGCAAGCGCTGGCCGTCGTCACGTTTATTTAAGCACTTAGGACGCTTTTCTATTTCTATCGCTTCTCTTGTAATTCTCGTCGTTAGGTTTTCACTTTTGGCTAGGATATTCGTGCCCTGTCAGAAGTTTATTTTGTGCTAACGATGACGTTACTTCTTTCTTGACGACCGCGTTTCGGTGTTCTTCTCTTCTCACGCTAACTCGCCTGTTTGTCTGCCCCACATATGATTGATCACACACTGAACATGGTATTTCGTAAACGCCCTGATCTTCTAGAGGAATTCTGTCTTTCGCATTACCTATTTCATCGGCTATTTTTCTGTGTGTTGTGAAAACGGTATCGATGTTGTGTCTTCTGAATAATCTACTGATTTTGTCTGTAGTTCCCTTCATATATGGAAGAAAAGCTCTGGACGCGAACTCTTGTATTTCTGTTTTTCGTTGACGTTAATTCTGACTTTATTTATTGTTTTTGATGAATAGGCGTTCGTGATGAGGGCGTTTCTTATGTTCCTTCTTTCTTCGTGTATGTGTTCCTTGTCTGTTAGTCTCTCAGATCGCAAAACTAGTGTTTTTACAACGGAATTTAGTTGTGCCGGGTGATGGTGCGATTGTGCTTTTAAATATCTATTTGTGTGTGTAGGTTTTCGATATACCGTGTGTCCCAGTAGTCCGTTCTCTTTCTTGATATATATATATATATATAAACAATCCCACTGAAATTACTTTACATTCTGTTAAAGTTTGGAGTATGGTTAGCTGTATCTAGTCGTAGAATAGTAGGACCAATATTTTTTCACAATTACATTAATACCAAATGATACCAAGAACAGTTATTAACACCATTTTTAACTCAAGTGCCACGAGACGAATTCAATGGGGGTTACTGCCAGCAAGATGGGGCCACTGCAAATACAACTCTTAAAAATTTAGCGCTTTTAGAAGCTTTACATCCCTCATCTAGTTATAAGCAAACTTTATGTTATTATGGTGCGGGCGACAAAATGTTGTACGCAACACGGGAGTAAAGCAATATCACAGACAAGACATGGTTACGCAATATCTATGTCTCGACTGCAAAATATGACTTTACTCTCTTTATACGTAAATAACTATTCCAATGCGATTAGTAAACTTCAAAACTGCACTCTGCACAAATTGACTGATATTTTGACACATTTCAGTGTACCAGTCCACATGCATCATTTATCAAACTAAACAGCATTGCCATATTCCCGAAATTTCTCGACTGTGCTCGTATTTGCTAGAAATATAAAGACGTATAGGGGTGAGTAAGGAACAATTTTAACGAGAGATGTTATAGTTTTGCTTGTAATGACATACTGGAAAGAAACTTTATTTAAATAGTCTATCTTTGGAGATTGTGGCTAAGTAAAAAGGAATAAAACCCTTAACTACAATTAATAATGTCTTTCTTACAGATCAAGTTAAATTACAAACGAATTAATATTTTAATTTCTTTTATTTAAAATCAAAGATTTATTTTTTAATTTTACTTAATATTGTGTTGTTTCAAGAAATTGTCCTCATTATAATAGATTGTACTTCGATTATCATGACTTAAATTCATTGAGAAATTGTTTTTTTTTTTTTTCTTAGAATATACTCAAACAAAACTAGTCTATTCAGCATCCTTTTTATTTCAGACATATCGAATATTGATATAGAAGTGTATGCAGAAGATAGTAACGGCAGAGACAATACCACGTTCCAGGTTAATATCACTCCGGCCGAAATCTTGAACTGCGATCTCATAATACAGGATTTATGTTACTGGCAATCGGCTACTTACAATATATACGAAAATAGAAATTCAAGTCCCATCGGTTCCATTAGTTCCCTCTATTTGTCAGAAATGTGTAAAGGATACAACATCAGTTACGAAATAACGGAAGGTAAGGATTGATTACGATCTGTTAATTAATTAACGTAACAAAGTCAAGATAACAACTCAAGTTAGGAATTATCTGAAATAATTATCGTAATTATGTAAGCTTGTTAAAGCGTCAAAGTAAAATATGAAGAAATTCTCATGTTTCCTTAAAATTAATTTTATGAACTAACAAAACAACCATCTATGTACTTTGAAATGTTTTAAAATTTATAGAATGCCAGTGCTGTTATTAAATAAAATTTCAAAATTTTTCTACAATCTGTTACTATTTTCAAATTAATGAGAAAATGGGAAAAATAAGGATTCTCCAAATTCAATTCACATATTTACAATGATTGACTTTGTGATTTGTTTATCGTTATTGCAAAATCCAATTTAATTGGAAATTGCCATCTCTTGAATTGGAATGGCATGTTTGTCGATATCATTGGTATACGTAGTATTAACACATCTTCTTCTTTGAATTTTCTACCTTCGTTTTATAAAAGTTAGAATGTAAACAAAATCAATTACACAGGCCTGCATAAAATTTGTGATGACGTAATTTTTGTTTGTTAAGCTCAGTTTTTATATAGCAATAACAAATTAAAATACAGTTGGTCTCTACCACCCACAGATTTTTTTTTGCACAAAAGAAAAAGGAAAAAATATAAAAAAAATCTTATAATAGGCATTTTAATACATTTTAAAATGAATGTATTACTTCAAATTCTAGGTATTAACCCAAAAATGATTTTCTGTTGTGGTTTTAAAGAAATTTGTTAAATAGGCTCTCATTACCTGATGTAAATCTTTTATTACATGTATTAATTTTGGACAAGATTTCCGGGAATTTTTACCAGCTAAATCCTATTTATTATGCTTTCACTTTATTAGTACTGCGAAGAAGGATTTCAAGTTTATCACTCCAAACAAAATGTATATTTTAATGCCATTTACTTCATTATAGCTCTGAGTGTCGATCAGTAAACAAGTAAAATTAATTTGTCTTTAGTGTTGTGCGTGGTATTTGATAAATAAACATTGCTTAAAAATATGTCTAGCCGGTGTTGCAAAAACAAACCAGATGATTTCTGTTATATTTGTGGATATTTCGTCTTGAAAAAGTTTAAGAGACCAATTGGTGAATTTGTGAAAAATGCATATTATGCTTATTTCAAAATCAAATTAGGAGATCAAGATAAAGATTGGGCACCGCACGTTGTTTGTAAGGTATGTGAAGAGGGTTTAAGACATTGGATCAAAGGGAATAGAAAAGGCCTTCCTTTTGGAATACCGATGGTTTGCAGAGAACCGCAAAATCATCATGAAGATTGCTACTTTTGTCTTTGTGATATTAAGGGGCATGATGGAAAAACTTTGAAACATATTTTGTACCCAAACAATATTAAATCAGCTATCAGACCAGTTCCTCACAGTGATCATGTACCTATACCTATACCCCCCCAAAGTACTACAAGAAGATATTGAAACCTCATCAACTTCCGGCTCCGTACAGATGGATAGTGATTTTGAACCATCAACCTCAGGTCAAAACTAACCTCAGCTATTTTCACAAGCCGAACTGAATGATTTAGTAAGAGATTTGGGACTTTTAAAAGATCTTTCTGAAGTACTGGGGTCTAGGTTGAAACAAAAAAATTTGCTTACCCCAGAAAGTACCTTCAGATCTTCCTTTAGCTGAATATGACAGAAAAACAACCATATGAATTTTTTCTGAAAAACGATAACGTTTTTTTAAGAAGCATAAAGAATAAATAACTATTTCTAATAGTTTCTATGTGTATATTTTTGTATTTTTTTTAATATAATATAAAACTAGCTTATAAATGAAATAAATCGTGTTTTTTCTATATTTTTTGATTTTACTGGTTTGAAAAATAACCTTACGTGATTCAAAAAAAAATAAAAGCAGATTTGAAATCAGCGCTACCCAATTACTAGAAAACAGTTAAAATTTTTAAATCCACATTCAAAGAGTTGAAAAATGCAGGCCTGTGTTATCATAACAACTCGAGCTTACTTTTCCCACCTCGTGAATTTCAATGTGAGATATACCGTCTTGTGACGTCATTTACATTTAAATAATAGTACTGCTACTATTTATATTATTATTATGTTCATATACCGGGTGTTAAAAAAAGAGTGCAAAATATTTAAGTAGGTAGTTGTATCAATCAAAATAAACAAAAAAGTCTTAATAAACATGGGTCCGCAAAGCAACGGTTTCGCAAATAAAGAAGTTTATTCTTTTTTGAAACTTTTATATATTATTATTATTATATGCCTTCCTTATGTGTTACATAGTAACAAGAAATGTCAATACAATACAATACGTAAAAATATACAATAATTATATGTATAAAATATACGAAAAAAGACAAGGAAAAAAAACATGTATAGTATAAGCATACATGTGTCAAAGATAAATTTTGTTCATGAGGAAGGACCCAAACATAAATATGACTGCTGTGACCGATCACCCAGAGAGATAATGTCACAGTCCGCCGCCCAGATACTGATCCAGGGAATAGTAGCACTTGTTGGTTAATAAACTTTTAACTTGTTTTTTAAATATGTTTATGCTACTATTCTTATGCAATATAGGTAGTCTATTATACAAATCAGTTTTAATGCTGTTTATTTTAGTTTTTTAAAGTCTAAAGACTGACTATACAGTTGATCTTCATTCCTAGTATTACTAGTAAAGAAGGTAGTTTTAAAATTCAATCCGACAGAAGCTGCGGGTATCAAGCAAAGCTAGAAATTATTTAAAGATCCTCAGGTTAAAGAAGATTTACGAACTATACACAACAATTACTTACGGACTAGCCGAGGAAATAGGAAAATTACAAAATGTTTCGATGTCGCTTGTGGATTCTGTTCGAATTGTAAATGATATTCACGCGCAGTTATGCGCTGTGGAAGGTGATAGAAATAAGTGTGTGACAGAAAAATTTGAAAGTGTTTTAGACAAAAATTCCGATTTTCACATATTAATAGTTATTAACCAAGTGCGTGAAATCATATTTCGCGAATGAGTGACCAGTTTAAAGCGCGAGCCGTAGGCGAGCGCTTTATGGACACGAATTCGCGAAATGTTTCACGCACGAAGTTTGTACAATATTTTTTGTACGAGAACTATAAACAATAATAATATTTATATAAAATATAAATATAATTTCAAAATTTTTATATTTATAAGTATTTTTAACAATATTACTAGTGTCTGTCAGGATGGCCGAGCGGTCTAAAACGCCAGACACAAGGTTTACCTTGCCCGTTATACGGGTTCTCGAGCGTTCTGGTCCTTTCTGAGGCCGTGGGTTCGAATCCCACTTGTGACAAATTTTTTTTAGTTTTCTATAAATTTAAAAAATTATATTTGTTGCTGTTCTGACATTGAATTA
Organism: Melolontha melolontha; assembly: GCA_935421215.2. NCBI lineage: Eukaryota > Metazoa > Arthropoda > Insecta > Coleoptera > Scarabaeidae > Melolontha > Melolontha melolontha. The sequence continues at coordinate 2,887,902 of OW285239.1, read as the reverse complement.
CATACCTTCTAAATATAACAATTTCTATTTCATTTCCTTTTATTTTCATAGAAAACCAACGAACTGGTTAGCATATTATTAAGGTTAAGGATTTATGATTTTAAAATGTCACTAAATTAATCAAGTTCCAACTTTACTTTTACGCACTCGTGTTTAAAGTGACTTTTTACGAACGCAAATCGAATCGTGAAATGACAGGTTTTGATAAGCGAGTACAAAAAACTAATTTGTGAAAGTGCGTCTAATATTCTATTTTTATTCTATTCTATTATTTATAAAATATTATTAACAATGTTCATTATATTTCAACTGGCAATACCTTACGGATTGCTTTTTTTGAAGCAAAAAAAAATTATTGGCTTCAACTGAGTTACCCCACGCAACTACGGCATAGGACATATGTGAATGGTAAGCTCTAGTGACTGACTCAACTCCTGCTGATAAATGATAAATGATACTAGATAATTTCGAGTTTAATTTTTCAATGTGATATTTCCAGTCTAAACGCGAATCCAGATGCGTCTCTAGGAATTTAATATTTGTCGATGGAGTGGCATTTCTATTTGTGAAAAATATGCTATTCGTTTTATTAGAATTTAGAAATGATCTATTTGTAGCAAACCACGTATTGGACTGCTGCTGAACATCAGCAAGTCCAGGTCCGGCACTATTTATATCCTTTTTTCACAAAAAGTAGTATCGTCCGCAAATAATACAGTCTTAGCGCTAATATTACATTGCAAATCATTAATATAAATTATGAACAACAAGGATCCTACTATGTAACCCTGACGGACACCATGTTTGATACAATTCGCCCCGCTAACAGATGAATTGAATCATTAATATAAATTATGAACAAGGGCCCTAGTATGTAACCCTGAGGGACACCATGTTTGACACAATTCTCCCCACTAACAGATGAGTTGAAGAAAACCTGTTGACTACGATCAGACAAGTAAGAATTGAAAAATTCCAAGGCATTCCCACGAAAACCGTAATATTCTAGTTTATGGAAAGATACGCAATCGAATGCCTTAGAAAATCGCAGAAGAGTCCCTCCACAGAGCAACGATGTTCAAAAGCGTCATCAACAAAATGTACCAGTTGAAGAATAGCATCAGCCGTTGATAAACCTGTTCGAAATCCATACTGTTCTAGGATAGAAAGCTTTTTTCTATTAAAATAATCAATAATCCTACTGAATTAGAGTTTTCCAAGAATCTTTGCCATCGCAGGAACAATTGCTGTGGGACGATAGTTTGCGATATCATTCCGATCACCATTTTTTTAAATAGGTATAATTTTGGAAATCCTCAAACACTCAGGATAAGTACCAACGTTAAAAGAACTATTCATTATATGAGAAAGAACTGGTGCCACATCAACAATAATATCCTGCAACAGCACAATATTCATACCATAAATATCCCTACAGGATTTGGACTTTAGAGATCTCGTAACTTCAATGACTCTGAAACAGATATGCATTACACAATCTGTATCTGTAAACATGGACATATATCTTGTATTTTCCATCGTTCACTTCAGCCAAAGGCACATGTTTCTGTCTCAATAGACGTCATCAGTTTGGCTAATGAAATAACGTTTGATGGCTCGCCTCAAAGGTAAGTAACAAATCTTGTCCAATCAACTGGCACCAGATAATCTAGTGACTTCTGACGCGATTTTCGCTCGACCAGCTATGCCGGTACAGAAGAGACAAAAATATTGATATTGGCTGGTTGTCCTCATAATAAAGCTCAACATTCTAGAAGCAGATGAAATGATGTCAAAGATGTTAAGATGTTAAAGAACATTTCCGGGTCGAATTTAATGGCAAGATCACTCATGGAGTTCCTTTTCACTAACTTTTGATCATTAATACTATATGCTGTGTATTTGTTCGCATTAATATTTTTCTTGTTTTTATCAAACCAATCCTAGCAAGACATCAACATCATTCTGTTCATTCATTGAATGAATATAATTTAGTGTCATCCGCATAGGTTTCAGAATAATTGAAAGAAATGAAGAGATCCAAAATGAAAAGCAGAAATAACAGAGGTCCAAGATTAGAGCCCTGAGGCACACCAAATATTGAAAAGAATTGGAAAGCGTAAAATCCGTTATAAAATACATAATTCACTCTATTCACAATGTACGAAGCAATAAGTTCTAATGCAGACGGGCTAAAGCTAAAAGCACTTATTTTGTTTATTAATATTTTATGGTCAATAGAAATATCGAAAATATCGAAAGCTCGAGATGAGTTAGTGTAGACAACATCTAGTTGACTATTATTATTCAATACCTCATAAATATTTTGAGTCACTATGATCGTTAGATTCGTGACAGTAGACCACAATGGCAAGAATCCATGTTGGTTACTGGATATGTATGGACGTGTGTTATGAAGAGTAGTGTTTTATTAAAATTTGGCTATGAGACTATAATTTTTCAAGCCGATACACCACCTTTCTTGTGAACCGATTTTCTTCTATCGATCAGAAAAAAACACACGTTTTCAGAGTCAAGTGAATAACAATCTGTAATTGTTTTGCTAATACCTTATTGGTATTCGAATAAAAGAACTGGATATTAAATCATCACCGACATCTCTTGAAAAGCAGACATAATTTTCTAAATTTTAATTTAAGATACAGGTGATATCTAAAGAATAATATATTTGAATCAGTATCTGGAACAGGGATTCAGGAAGAAAGACACCAGGAAAAACGTTTGAAAAATCACCAATTATCCCCTGAGGATCATTAAATTCACAATCATTATAATAAAGTCTCCCATGAATTCTTGTTCTTTCGTTCTTGTGGTTAATATACTTCCAGAATTCCAGGGAATTTATCCGAATGGAATTCTCTATATTAGCCAGATATTTAACATAAGCAGATCTGATCTGTTCCTTATGTGAAAAAATAATTATGTACATTGGTATTACAATAAATTTACTTTAGTTTGAGAATGATTTCATTATTATGTCTCTTCTTATATACCAATCCGTCCTCGGGAATTCAATATCATCTTACTTTCGACCTTTAAAATATTAAAATGTGTTTCAGACCATACATAAAATGTCAAATTTTATATAGAATATATAGATTTAATACACCGTCAAATGTGAAATTGATTTATATGCAAATGTAAGTACATTTATATGTAATAAATAATAATACCTCTGATATTTTAGTAAGATAAGTGATTGCCCACTAAAATATTTTCTTCCTTCCGCGTCACTTTATTTTAATGCTCCTTCGTCGCCAGCATGAAATTTAATTTTGTATACTTCCCACGCAGGATCGTAAAAAAGAATTTTTCCTTGCCCAACTTCGACCTTTTTCAAACTACCGCCATTATTAAATTGTAAGCTCAAATTGTTTTAGGGCTTAAGTTCTATATCAACATGATCGATTAAGTTATGTTATTGTTTATTTTGTTATGTTTGTCCTGAATATGTTATATATAAATAATGCATTTCTGTTTGAAAGTGTCGAATCGGTAAGACGTTTTTATTAAAACTTAAACACATACCTAAAATATCAGATCTTTCGTTTAATGAAAATATAATTAGACTATGCAACATAGAGAGCGAAAATGTTAATTTCCACGGAGAAAGTTGGTTTAATAAATTAAAATGGACGACGTTAGGGAAAAGGTTATGTCATGTACAGCATGCTTGATAAAGGTTTTTCGTAAATTTAATATTTTGTTTTATAATAATACTGGCTGAACCCAGCAACGCTTTGCTTTGCCAGATTTAGGTATACATACATACATAGAGTAAATGAACACAATTGAAATTTTGACATCCCTTATCGTATTTAATTAAAATTAGATATTTACATATTACGGAACTTCACAAACTTTAACCTTCACTTTATAAAAGTAAGAACGTAAATAAATTCAAGTGTCAAAACAATAACACTAGAGCTTACTTTAATGCATACGCGACAGCATTTCTTACCTCGTGACCAATATCACAAGTACTATCTCGTGGCGCCATCTACATTTAAATAATAGTACTGCTACTATTGATATTATATTATTAAACCCCTGACGTTCCTTTTATTGGTCAGAACGAGGACTTTAATAGCTTTAAACTTTTTCTGGACAATGGAATCATTTTGCAAAAAACCGCGCGTAAATCGGTCCAGTAGTTTGCTAATCTATAACGGACACACATACGAACATTATCTTATAGATATACAACTTGTCCGCTTAAGTTCTCTGCATATGGGAAACTTTTTTATTATTAATTTTACGGAACAAATAGTCTTTATGAAAAGTTCTGCTTTCTGAAAAAATGATATTCAACTATTCAAACTTGAGATAGTATGTACAGGGTAGTAAAAAAGTTAAAAAAATCAAAACTGATCTAAGAGAAAAGTATCCTTTATTTTATAATTTTAGAGCAAAACGGAATGAGAAAATGTTACTGGGAATTAAAAATTATGTCTAAATAGTATCTATCAATAGTGAAATGGATATATATTGAAAAAGATCTTTACTGTTAAAAATGTTTGCATTATTAAAAATTACATACCTACCGAAATTATTTTCTTGCGCTATATCTGGGCTAAAAAGATTGGGAATGTATGAATTCGATGTATAATTTACATGTCTACTTAATAGATATATTGCTTATATTTTAAATAAGTTTAAATATATTGGAAAAGGATGTAAAAGTTATATTTGTAACTCTGAAAAAGAATTAAAGCCTTTGGAGAATTGTCAATATATGTTTTCAAATTACATTTAAAATTATATATAAAAGAAAACAATTTATATAGTCTACATTTAATATTTTATTCTTCATTGAGAAAATAATGGTATAATAACACAGGCCTGCATAAAATTTGTGATGACGTGATTTTTGTTTGTTAAGCTCAGTTTTTATATAGCAATAACTAATTAGAATACAGTTGGTCTCTACCACCCACAGATTTTTTTTGCACAAGAGAAAAAGAAAAAAATATAAAAAAAATCTTATAATAGGCGCTTTAATACATTTTAAAAGTAATGTACTACTTCAAATTCTAGGTATTAACCCAAAAATAATTTTCTGTTGTGGTTTTAAAGAAATTTGTTAAATAGGCTCTCATTACCTGATGTAAATCTTTTATTACATGTATTAATTTTGGACAAGATTTCCGGGAATTGTTACCTGCTAAATCCTATTTATTATGCTTTCACTTTATTAGTACTGCGAAGAAGGATCTCAAGTTTATCACTCCAAACAAAATGTATATTTTAATGTCATTTACTTCATTATAGCTCTGAGTGTCGATCAGTAAACAAGTAAAATTAATTTGTCTTTAGTGTTGTGCGTGGTATTTGATAAATAAACATTGCTTAAAAATATGTCTAGCCGGTGTTGCAAAAACAAACGAGATGATTTCTGTTATATTTGTGGATATTTCGTCTTGAAAAAGTATACCCCCAAAAGTACTACAAGAAGATATTGAAACCTCTTCAACTTCCTCCGGCTCCGTACTGATGGATAGTGATTTTGAACCATCAACCTCAGGTCAAAACCAACCTCAGCTATTTTCACAAGCCGAACTGAATGATTTAGTAAGAGATTTGGGACTTTCAAAAGATCTTTCTGAAGTACTGGGGTCTAGGTTAAGATTGCTACTTTTGTCTTTGTGATATTAAGGGGCATAATAGAAAAACTTTGAAACATATTTTGTACCCAAACAATATTAAAACAGCTATCAGACCAGTTCCTCACAGTGATCATGTACCTATACCTATACCCCCAAAAGTACTACAAGAAGATATTGAAACCTCTTCAACTTCCTCCGGCTCCGTACTGATGGATAGTGATTTTGAACCATCAACCTCAGGTCAAAACCAACCTCAGCTATTTTCACAAGCCGAACTGAATGATTTAGTAAGAGATTTGGGACTTTCAAAAGATCTTTCTGAAGTACTGGGGTCTAGGTTAAGATTGCTACTTTTGTCTTTGTGATATTAAGGGGCATAATAGAAAAACTTTGAAACATATTTTGTCCCCAAACAATATTAAAACAGCTATCAGACCAGTTCCTCACAGTGATCATGTACCTATACCTATACCCCCAAAAGTACTACAAGAAGATATTGAAACCTCTTCAACTTCCTCCGGCTCCGTACTGATGGATAGTGATTTTGAACCATCAACCTCAGGTCAAAACCAACCTCAGCTATTTTCACAAGCCGAACTGAATGATTTAGTAAGAGATTTGGGACTTTCAAAAGATCTTTCTGAAGTACTGGGGTCTAGGTTGAAACAAAAAAATTTGCTTGCGCCAGAAACTACCTTCAGATCTTCCTTTAGCTGAATATGACAGAGAAACAACCAAACGAAGCTTTTCTGAAAAACGAAAACGTTTTTTTAAGAAGCATAAAGAATAAATAACTATTTCTAATAGTTTCTATGTGTATATTTTTGTATTTTTTTAAATATAATATAAAACTAGCTTATAAATGAAATAAATCGTGTTTCTTCTATATTTTTTGATTTTAATGGTTTGAAAAATAACCTTACGTGATACAAAAAAAAATAAAAGCAGATTTGAAATCAGCGCTACCCAATTACTAGAAAACAGTTAAAATTTTTAAATCAACATTCAAAGAGTTGAAAAATGCAGGGCTGTGTAATTCATCTTGCAGATAATACAATCCAAATCCATATTATCCTTTATTAGATGAAGGGCATTATTGCACCCCAATAAGACAAATAAACTTCATTCAAATAAAACGTTGCCTCGAGATCTTTATCATGTAATGTTTCTTTGAACCAGTAGCAATAATTTCTTCGCTGCTTCGTATTATGTGCATGCAAATGATGCACATTGATTATTTTCATGGCAGTATGAATGTTACCATATTAAACTTCTACAAAATATAAATATAAAAATATTTTGTCAAAATAAGTTATAATGAAAATTAATACTGGTAGCCGTAACTTTGTGGTAATTCATTTTGAAAATAATAAAATAAAATAAAACAATAACTTTGTTATACCACTTTATTCACTTGTAATAGTGACAGCGGTTTTGACATACAATGTCATTATCAAACTGCAAAAGTTACAGGCCTACATAAATCTTATAAATGACACAAAAATATATGGGGGTGGTTTATAATGTTATTTAAAATTACTACTATATACTTAACTATTATATACAACATTGGAAAAGAGGTGTATATATAAGATCCAACTGGTCGTTAAGAACAATATCTATTGTGTTGTTTCCGCTTTTAAAAATTTCAAGTGACTCTAAAAGATTTAATTTACGACTTTTCTCGGCCAAATGCAATATTTTATGATGACCAAATGTATGCCTTTCTGTAATAAGATAGTTTGCGAATGTTAAATCTGTCTTCTTTAGTTTATATGACCTCATGTGTTCTTTTACCCGTACAATGAAACTTCGACCAGTCTGACCTATATATACACTTTTACAATCATTACAATATAATTTGTACACTCCTGAGTATTATTGATATCTGTTTTTTAACGCAAAACCTAATGTATACCTTATTACAATCTTCGCATGTTAACTTATATACACCAGAGTTTGATTCTTTGTCTATTTTATCTTTGTTGTTTTTAATAATGTTCTGTATAGTATTGTCTGTTTTAAATGATATATGTTCGTTATTAAGTTTTTTAATGAAAGTACCATTTTTTTCCGAAATTTTTCCTAAGTAAGTGATTGAATTATAGGAATTAATTATCTTGTATTATAATTTTGGATAAACTAAGGAAAGGGTTTTAGATTTTTGTTGGCTATTTAGGATGTTATTGACAATATTTGTAGAGTAACCATTGTTTAATGTTATGTGTATATTCTATTTAGTTCAAAGTCGAAATTACTTTTACTCATAGGTACATGAAGTAATCTATATACCATCGATTGGTATGCTGATAATTTGTGTGTTATAGGATGAAAAGAATTAGCGTGTATTGTGGTATCTGTATGTGTTGGTTTATGGTTTAAAGCGAACTCGTGTTTATTAGTTTTGTGTGATATGGTTAAATCTAGAAAATTAATGCTTTTATTTATTTCTGTTGCTATAGTAAAATTTATTTTTGTGTGAATAGTGTTGATATAATTATGTAAAGTTTTTAATTGTCTATCTGAACCGTTAAAGCAAATTAATACGTCATCAACATACCTAAACCAATATACACAATTACCAAACAAGGGATGTGTACTAATTATAGTTTCTAAATTATTCATGAAAATTTCCGCTAATAAGGGGCTTAGTGGGTTTCCCATTGCTAGACCCTCGGTTTGTTTATAAAATTTCTTTTTAAATTGAAAATAATTTTGTTCCAGGCACGTTTCTAAGAGCTGTAAAATTTCGGTCTTTGTGACAATGTTCGTGTTTCTACGTTCTAGTTGTAAAGTAATTAAATCTATTACCCCCTGGGGTGGGATACTAGTGAACAAATTCGAAACATCAAAAGAAATGAGTTTACATTTGTTTGGTAATTGCAAATTTGAAATGTTGTTAATTAATTCCTGGGAATTTTTAACGGAGAACTTAGATTTGAATTTAGTGTGTGTAAGAATTAAATCTATTAAGTGTTTGGACACATTTCCACAAGGTGCTTTTATGTACGATACTACTGGTCGTATAGGTGTATTGTCTTTATGTAGTTTAATTAAACCGTATAATTTGGGAGGTAGGGGATTCATAGTGGTTAATATACGTTTTTGAGTGTTATTAAAAAGAGAACCTGATTTTTCTATAGTTTGTTTAATCTGTTTTTGAATTTTGTTAGTAGGATCAGATTTAAGTTTTATGAATGAATTATTATCGAGGAATTCATGAACTTTATGTATGTAGTTTGATTCCGGAATTGCTATAACTGTATTTCCTTTATCAGCTTTTGTAAATATAATATTGTTACTAGTCGCTTTCTGTTTAATTGATTTAATTATTTTATTTTCAATATTAAAATGCTTAGTAGTACGGTAATTTTCTAGAATATGTTTAGCTGCATATTTATTTCCCTGGTTATCCTTTTGCTTATTTAAGGCTAAATCTGTTTCTACTGCTAAGATTTCTAAGTGTTTATTATTAATGTTAGGGGTTAAGTTATATTTGAAACCTTTAGATAAAAGATTAATTCCTTCGGTTTTGAATTCTACTTTTAAATCGTTCATAAAAATTCATATTTTGATTTATGTTAACTAAAGGAATCGGCATTGTGCTATGTTTTTTACAGGAAATAAGTTTATCTGGTTTACTATTTTGAATGAAGTATTTTTTTGTGAATTATAAGATTAATTTTATCATGGTTCGCATTATACAAAAGATCAAACTCTAAATTATAAAGTTTAAAAGTTAAAGTGACATTATGTTTCTTGCACTGGTGTAGGAACCAAATATTCTTTTTAGTGATCTTGTATTTTAACCGTAGTTTAAAGAACCACTTCTCCTGTTCACCATCACTGGCTAATTTTAATACCACATTTTAAATACCACTACAATATTGTAGTGGTATTTACAATAAAAGAATTTTTGAAACTAGAAGTTTAATTACTTAGTTCTTAACGTTATAATGAAGTTTCAACAAGTATCTCCTTCGTCAATTAACTATTTTAATAATAAATGGTAATTAATATAACTATAACTAACTATTAGTTCAATTATATCAATCTCGCATATCTTTTTCATGTCAACTGATTTCGAATTGTATATTTAGTTTTATGTTTATACACGTCGAGAAATATCAATATATACGCAGTAGCGGATTAAACGCCGACAATTTATTATCCAATATCCGTGGCATTAAAGATGCGAAATATGCTCGCCGAGACTGTCAATTCACAAAACGTATAATTCAATTGAACCGAGCCATTACTCTAAATGGCAACCCATTCGAACTGAATACTAATTTCTGTGTAAGTAAAATAAGTTTCAATAAGTTTAATTCTTATCGCAAACCATCTATATTTCATTTACATTTGTGAATTAATTTGCATGATAGATTTTGGATATCTTCTTTAACAAATGTAGCATAGAAACTGCGTAATTATTTTATTTTATATACGGTGGCAGAGTATTTAGTTCCATCCATAAAATGCGTTTGGAAATAGCTCATGTAATTTATGTTATTCATATAAATGACCGATTTTTTTTTAAGCTGGAGGGATTTTTAAATTGGAATTAATCAAGAATTTTACAAAATAAAAGTCAAATAGACAAATAAATACAATTTGTTATTTTTACCATTTACTATTGGTCATTCAACTTCTTCTGATAGTATTCCACTCGTTCAAACTGATACTAACATTCAGGAAATTTATTTTAAACGTGAGAAATGTAAGAGCTATGTTATGATGGGCGATTCAAAACTCCGCACGGGGTCAGGTAAAAGGATTAAATGTATACGAAACTCCGCACGGAGTCATGTAAAAGGATTAAATGTATACGAATCTCCACACAACCCAAAATTTTCCTTAGAAAGTAGTGTACGAAACGGCTGGATGTAAATTGGGCACTAACCTACCTGAAATTTTAATCTCGTTGGTAATTCGGGCACTAGCTAAAAATGTACTCGCAGAGGGTCTATGTAAACTGAGCACCGTATAAAGCAAACAAAAACAATAATATAGAATAGTGTATTTCAAGTTGAAGTACAGCAAAAAGATAGAAAATAAAAAATATGTACTCATATGAAAACAATAATAAAAGCAAATACTTAATTATATAAAAACTATAATAAAAAAATAGTGTATTTGAAGTCATACTGATGAATAAAATGATATACACTTCACAAAGTGTAATCGTGATATTGTTCCATTATTTAGTTGTTCACACAGTTCATTTAGAGTTCTTAATTTATGTTTTGCGCGTGTGTCTTTAACTCTTGCTGGTGTGCGTACACTTTGAATTTTAACATAAGTGTCTATTTGAAATTCCATAAGCTTTTCGATAAAAATATAAATAGATGGATGTGTTGAATAAAATGACTCATTTAGTTTGGAATGAAACGCTTCGCATGCGTTTGTGGTGTTAGTGATCGATGGAGTTGCAGTTGCCCACATATGTGGAGGAAAAGGAGCATCGTCTTCTATGTATGTCTCCAATAAATAATCGGCGTATTCGTCAGCCGTGAGCAGTGAGCAGGTTTTTTGGCAAACAAATCTAAGGCGAAACAATCGCCTACTTCGTCAGGATTCAAATACGTTAATCCAAATGTATATCGCAGCCATTTTCCTACTTCGGAATTTGTGTTCCTAAATTCTGCTGTTAAACCCAAACTTTGGATTTTCCTGAACCACGATTGGTGCAAATGGAAACGACAACCATAGATTTGTGCTGATGGCCATATAGCGCGAACCGCTGTGTGAATGCTTTTCTCAAAATCTACAAAAACTTCAGCTGGTCGTAATATTGTAGAGTGACGTCGAAAGATTTCTTTTGTTAGCATTTCAAATAATGTTGCATACGTTTCACTGCGTTTATCAGGCAACAAACAAAACATCAATGGAATATAATGTCCATTATTAAGTCCGTGGATTGTAAATAATTGTAAAAAATATTTTGTACAATACGAAAATGTACACTTTACGCATTCCACATAAACTTCTAATATTCGTTTTACAAGAAAATACTATGATATTGCTCACTGGACAGTTTATAAAAACGAAACTTTCATCCTTGCTTGTTTTAACATTAGCAGCTTCCACTATATCATGGACTGCTGTCTTATTTTGTGGTAACGGCCCAGGAAGAAATTTTCTCCTTGCAGTGTAAAAATTTCTACGGATATAGGTGAAATCTGTTATCGTAATTGTTTCCGGCAGTTCCTTAGCTAGTTCACGACGAATAATTTTCGCTGGTTTTTCGGAAATATCATCAACGGCTTTACGTTTACACGTATTTGAAATCACTTTTCGGTTGAATTTACTCTGATTCTGTTCATGTTTATGTTCTAGCTGGCTTCTGCTCACTAAATTTTCTGCACCAAGCGTAAACACTTTTGCGGGACAATTTAAGGATTTTTTTGTACAACGCCGAAACACTTCGCCACTCTTCAACACTTTCTGTTTTGAAAAGGTGTACTTGTTAACCACTAGCAAACATTTTCCGTTGTTACTGTCCACGAAAGAGACCTCCATAATTCTTAACAGTGTGCAACAAAACTCGAGACTGAGAAGCGGATCTAATTTCTTACTTCAAGCAAACGCCGCAAACAAGATAGAAATAACTAAGTACACAAACTAAATGTTTCCTTATGTATAGAATATATTATAGCATAATACAATAGAGGCCCGCCCACAATAGATGTACAAATAAAAATACATTTGAAATAATCTATTTGGTCATTAGGAAATTCCTTAATTTATTAACGTCTAATTTCTTACTTTAAGCTTTAAAGCGATCATTACCCGAACGATACTGGTGCCTAGATTACCTGTAGGATTAAGCAATCCTTTTTGCAGGGCAGGTAAATCCATATACTTGGTGCCCAGTTTACATCCGCCCTACGAGGCTCCCCACAAATAAGTGCATTATTTATACACAAATAGGTATTTACATTGACATACATTCATTATCACCTTATTAAATTTTGTGACACACAAAGTGTTTTATTTAATTTTAATAAAAGTAAATTATTCAAATAAAAATTTTTATTTATACACAAATAGGTAATTTACATTGACCTTATTCAATTTTGTGAGAATAATAATGAGAAACTAGTTTAACAAATTCAAGAGTGCTAATACTGCCACTCTGGTAATTCAAAATGTGCTGTTTTAAATACACATCACGTTTTTTCGAAGATAATTTTTGTGTTTTTTCATGTATATGAAATTGTCTTCTAAATAATGATATTTCACCCCTCAACAATAAACTGTTAGCATATATACCGATATCATTTAATACTTAAGGCCCGGTTTCATAATGATACCCTTAACGGAGAATTATCTAATTGAGAATTAAAGTTAATCCTGTCATAAACAGCCCATTAAAATATTTGAGTTTCATAATAGGTGAGGACAAGTTTGTTAGCTAATTCAGCAGTTAAAGAAATTAAAGTTATGTTGACAGCCCTGAATTCATTTCCCCTTACTTTTTGACATGATTTAAGTTACCTGCTTGTTATTTTCTTGTTTATATTTCTTTCAGCTATTTTGAAAATTAACCTAACTGACACATATTTGAAAAGTAAATTATTTTCCCTGTAAATAAAGAATAAATAAAACTTAATAAGTCCTGCAAAACAAGTTCGTTCGTGCAATTTTAACAAGGAAGATGAATTATTGTCGTTAGATTTAAATATAAATGCTTGCTATGCAAATTTAATGGAAATTATTTCACGAAAAAATTATCATATTAGGAAATTAAGAAAAGTTAGATATGTGTAATATTTATTATAGTGCTTTACACTAAATAAATGAAGGGGATAAAAATGGACCCTGAATTTCAGTTTGTTATAAAGTAGTATCTAAATTTATTATTTGTTAAGTTTTTAAAAAACGAGTACTATTATTATAAATACATATTTTTAGATACGATTTTAAATTATTCTCGTTCAAATATATTTTCTTTCTAGGAAGATATTGTGCTCGTGATTGTCTTAGAATATTAAACAAAAAGTAGTATGAATTATTTTTTTTTATGTTTTATTTATTTGTTATCCAAATGCACGTTTTTTAAACAAATAAAATTAGTGTTGTTGCTAAACTCTAAACACGCAGCAATAGACTTAAAAGATGACACTTGAAAAGGCGAACAAAGTAGAGGTTAACTTAAACAGGCCATTAAATACATATAATACATATACATATAAATAAACAAGTTTTCTGCTGGTGTTCTTGCTTCTTGTAATTTAGTCATTAAATATGACTGTAAAGAATATCCACTATCACCTACCAAAATATATCTCCCAAAAGTACCATTTTGAAATTTTCTTTTTAAACTACTATTGTTAAAAATTGTTTGGTCATGAGTTGCTCCAGGCCAACGTGCTATAATATTTCTAATTTCTAATTTAGTTCCCAGGTGGATCAATTTTTATCAATGTACAATCTATTTCACCTATTACTCTGGGAAACCTAGCTATGGCATAAAATTTCTCTGCAGCTCTTTCCATTTCAATAGCATTTTCATACATATTTATGTAACGAGCGCTTAGGGAAGCAATAGCTGTGGACACCCGTTTTATTATTCGGCATGCTGATGCTTTTGATACCCCCATAAAGTCTGCTACAGCTATTTGCATATTGCCAGAGGCGTAGTATCTCAATGTTAATAATAGCTGTTGCATTGGCTGTACGGATCCACCTCTATAAAACATTGTTTAAAGTTACTTCTAAAAAAATGTATATATAGTCAGATAATACCTATTTGTATCCCTTTTAATTAGTGGTTCAATTTCCTGTAACAAGGCTTGAACGGTTTCCTTCGTTAATCGGAAACGATCAAAAAATTCTTTTTCATTAAAACTACCCAAACAATCTTTTCATTCTTTATAAACTTTCCTTCTTCTAAATACAATATATTCATCCTCAGATGAACTCGAACTTGAACTTGAAGAGCTTGGATGATGCATATTAAAAAATGTGTCAAAATAAACTTTAAACAGGCAGTTAGGTATAGTGGTATAGACTCGAAAAATGTCACTTGAAAAAGCGAACAAAATAGAGGTTAACTTAAACAGGCCATTAAATCTTAACTATTCATTTTGGTGTCATTAGTACTAACGGAGAATTAAAAGATAATTACGGATTATGAAACTGATATTTTTATTTTAATTAGGAATTAAAGTTAATCCTCCCATTAATTCCATTATGAAACCGGGCCTAAGACATCTTGTAAACAGGTACTAAATTCTTCATTCCCATTAATATTTTATATTGTTATTCCTAATCCCTTTGCCGTTAGTTCAACCCGATGCCCCCCCTTCCCTTGTTTCATAGATATCTGGTATTTCCCCATGAACTCATTCACAGAAATTGTGGTTAGTTTTAAGATTTATTGTAATTTTTCATTAATTTGTTTTCACCGTACCTCTAATTTTTCTGTATATGATGTATTTTCATATTATATATTGTCTCGTAGATATTATGTTTAAACAGTACTACTGATGATGTGTGCAGAGCACCCGAAATGTACATTTAGTTTATTAAAACTATTATTGTGAAGAAAGTGTTTTGTTTTATTTCGTTATTTCAATATTTCACAAGTGCTCAACATATAATACAATTAATTATGTATTAGAATTATATCCAAAGTATTATCAAGCATTAATGGAGTTTTTCTATGGATTCCTACTTCTATATTGAATAATATCAATCCTTAAATAAAGAAAACACTTTAATTTGTTAGTCTAGTATCAACTATTGAATCAGTTTATTTTAAATTAGCTTATTTGAGCTTAGCAAATGCCCATTTCAACAAGTATTCGAAGCAAAGAGATCTTCATTATGAGTAAATATACTTGAAATTAGTTTTAAGTGCATTAGTTTAATTACAGTTCTGTTGCAAGAGGTTCTTCGTTCCACTTCTTAGTATATTGCTCTTCTCGGAAGTTGGTTATCTGTTAAGGGTATTAAAGACTGTAAAGGTTTTACTTTACGGCTTGTGGTTCGCCAAGTAATTATCGCTTATTGTTACATGCGGTGATTCGAAACCTATTAATTATTACTGTAAATATAGGCGGTGTTCCTAACGCTCATGTTATAATTGCCTATTAGAGCTTATTATGAAACAAAAATTATTATACTCTTAACATGGCTTTCCTAACATTTTCTATATACGAGGATTGTACGGAAACTACGTGGCTTAACACAGATATGGCGCGAATACACAGGATTCCTCTATACCATTCTGTTGAATAATCCTTTGATAGGTTAAATATGAGAGTACAGAGCGCTCTGTCAATTAGTCTGCTTCTGACAGTACGCCAAAGTAATTGTCTCGTGTGATTTTGTAATAATGGAAAACTGAGCTGAGAGCAGTGTTAAAGTACTTTCATTTGAAAGGTTTAACACCAACCGAAATCAACGCAGAGCTGGATTCAACACTATTAGAATCTGCCCCTTCGTTTTCAATGGTTAAAAACTGGGTTGCCGAATTTAAACGTTGTCGTTTGAGCACAAATGATTAACCCCGTAGTGGTCGTTTAAACTATTACTGTTCTCAAGTGACAGTGCGCACAGAATTTTAACTGAAGAATTGTAAATGAAAAATATTCAGTACGTTGGGTGCCGCCGCTACTCACACCGGAGCAAAAACTGAATCGTTTGAGTGTTTCTCGCGATATTCATTACTGTCGATGAAGCCTGAATCCAACATTACACTCCCGAAACTATATAACAATCAAAACATTTGACAAAAAAAGTTTCTCCGCCACCAAAGAAGGCAAAAACGGTTTCGTCGGCAGGAAAGGTTATGACAACGTATTCAGGTGGATGTCGGGTGTTTTAAATTCTAATCAGCTCCTCTACAGCTGATTAGAACTTCAAACTAGACTTATAGTATAGCACAGTATACCACGCATGTAATAGTGAGACTGGCCAAGCTTCTGATGACGTGATAAATATCTTTTTAAGGTATCTAAGCCTAGGCTAACGGTACCTAAAGATAAAGTGTCGCTAAATTCTGGAGAATATGGTAAACTCGATTGCTTACTGCCGATAATTTACCACACATATTCAATAAGTGAAAAATGCTGAGATCTTGGTGATCATAGTAAGAAGATATTGATTTGAATATAGTCACAGCAATCCAGTATTACTCCTCGTAAAAGGGGTTCCGCTAAAAAAATTTAGAACATATTTAAGTTGGCAAAAACAGATATTATTAAAAATCTGGCGTGAAGAACACAATACAAGTTTCTTATTAATATTTTTGTGAACGTGTCCTTCTCCAGAGACGCTGATACGCATTTCATCTTTCTATAGATTCACAAAAAACAACTTCTCCATCTCACAGAAATTATAGCGTAGAAGTACATTTAGTGCTGCATATTAGCAAACAACCGAAGCAACTAGCTCTGTCTACATAGCAACTGTAGAAATAACAAAGTGTTTCCTTCAGATGGCACCGCCGTATCTCTGGAAACTGTATTATCGCGTCTTCACTACTCTTTACGGATCAACCGCATGCGTATGTAACAGGACAAGGATACGTTGGCAAAAATATTAATAATGAACTTGTATTGTGTTCGTCACACCAAATTTTTAATAATATTTTATATTATTAAAAATTCATTTGTATTATACAAAATTGGTGAGGGTTTTGACCACCGTAAAATGTAGTGAAGGCACGAAAATACAATTTCCAGAGATACGGCGGCGCCATCTGATGGAGTTTTACGTAAATTGAACGTAGTTAGCGTTGGTCACACTAAGCATTCTGATCTTTTATTTGTGATGGTCGTGTAAATGATCAAGTGAATAAAAAGAATATACGAATGCTTTTTTTCAAGTTCCGTTAGTTTTTTCAAGTTACTTTTATCTCTCTACTAGTACCTCCTAACCTGGTTAGCCAACATGTGTTGTAATTTTGATGTAAGCGTTGGTTTATCATGGGTACTGCAATCAAAGTTGCCGCCAAATATAAGACTGACTCTGTAAAGTAGTTTATGCGCTAGAGTTTGGCACTTATTATGAGAACCACAAGTTGTAAGTCTGTGTGGAGACTTATACAAGTGTATTTATCACACTTTCACTATACAGGGTGTCCGGTAAAATGTGGGAAATCTCTCGGATGCAGATAGAACATGAAAAAATAAGTTGACAAATTCCTATAAACTTTACGAATTAAGGACTGTTGTACCCACAACAATAACCCAGCCTTGTTCCTTATCACGTAACAATGAAACGTGATTCTCTCTAGAAGCTCCTCCCTAGTGTAGACCGGAGTGCAATACACCAATTTTTTGAGGTGTCCCCACAAGTAAAAATTCAACGGCGTTAGGTCGGGCCAGGCACCTCCTCTACATACCCAACGGTTTAGACAGACGTTATTCAGGTACCCCGCACACGAACGCTGAAAGGAGGTGGTGCGCCATCGTGGATGAGGTACATGTTTCGGCGGGTTTCGAGTGTTAAACCTCGATAAGTGTTCTGTAGGAACTCCAAATAAAGTTGTCCATTCAATAGTTCTGGCAATACGAATGGTCCAATCAAAAAATTGTCAATGATTCCTGTCCAAATATTAATTGATTGGAAGTGATGTTGATGATTCGAAACAATAGTGGCATAAGGAGTTTTTTTTTGCATTCATGTGGAATTATCTTTGTCGACTACTTAGAAAAGGTAAAAACAATAAATGGGGAGTATTATGCCAATTTGTTGTAATACTTAAGCGACAAAATCAAAGAGAAACGACCTCATTTGGCGAAGAAGAAAGTGCTTTTCCATAAGGATAACGCACCTGCCCACAAGTCTGTTATTGCATTGACAAAAATTCATGAGTTGGGATTTGAATTAGTGCCTCATTTGCCATGTTCCACAGATTTGGCTCCCAATTATTATCATCTGTTTTCAAACCTAAAAAAATGTTTCGTCGGTAAGAGATTTTCGTCTAATTCCGAGGTAATCTTTGCTGCAAATAACTATTTCAACAACTTGGATTCATCGACATACAATGAAGGCATTATTAGTTTGGAATATTCTAGGAATAAGTGTGTTGAGCGAGCAGGGGACTATATTGAAAAGTAAAATCGTTTTTGTCAAAAAAATCAATTATCAAATCAATTTATATATTGTCGTATTTAATATATTGTTTAACAAGAGAAATTCGAAAAGGCGAATACTTAGATTTTGAAATTAAGTAATTAAGTAAAAGCTGCTTTAAATAATTTGTTATACATTAACATACACTACAATATTGTTTCGCCAAACTTCAGCTTCATCAGGTGATGGTAACTGAATAATATTTACAAAATTATGTACAGCCTCATATACCAGGTTGCTATTATTTATGGAAACCGTTAATTACACAGGTCTGCATTTTTCAACACTTTGAAAGTTGATTTAAAAATTTTAACTGTTTTCTAGTAATTGGGTAGCGCTGCTCATATTGCAACCAAGAATCCTGAATTCTTCCAGCATATTTTCAACGATCTCAACAGAGTTTGTGTCTTTATAATTCCCTAGAAATTTATGTACAACTTCGTTAAGAGCATGCATGCATGTTTTTCCTTATCTTCCGTCACATTTTCAAATTCTTAATCTTTCACCAAGCCCCTAATCTGCGGGCCTACAAAGATTCCCTCTTTTAATTTTGCCTCTGACAGAGTCGGAAATGTTTTACACAAATATTTAAAACAATTTCCTTCTTTGTTTAATGCCTTAACAAATTGTTTCATAAGTCCAAGTTTTATGTGAAGCGGTGGAAGTAACACTTTTTGAGGGTCAATAAGACTTTCGCGAATTACATTTTTGGTTCCAGGTGTTAAAGTCACCCTTTGTGGCCAGTCTCTTATTATCCAATGCTGTTCTCGATTTCTGCTATCCCACTCTCACAGGAAACATGGAAATTTAGTATATCCAGACTGCTGACCCAAGAGAAGTCCTAAAATTTTTAAATCTCCACACACTTCCCAGTTGTAATTTTCATATTGTATTCTTAAAAGTAATTCCTGTAAATTTTCATAGTTTTCCTTTAAATGAACCGAATGACCGACCGGAACACAAGCAAAAACATTGCCATTATGTAAAAGAACAGCTTTAAGGCTCCTTTTTGAAGAGTCGATGAAAAGTCTCCAGTCGGAAGGTGTGTACTCAGGAGCTCCGAGGAAAGTAAGTAGATCAGCAATTGCTTGGCAGTACACGAGTGGTCCGTTTTGTGCAAAATATTTTACAAATCCAGCCTCACGATTTCTATACCAAAAGAAGGTAGTTTCTGGGGCAAGCAAATTTTTTTGTTTCAACCTAGACCCCAGTCTTCAGAAAGATCTTTTGATGAAAGTCCCAAATCTCTTACTAAATCATTCAGTTCGGCTTGTGAAAATAGCTGAGGTTGGTTTTGACCTGAGGTTGATGGTTCAAAATCACTATCCATCTGTACGGAGTCGGAAGTTGAAGAGGTTTCAATATCTTCTTGTAGTACTTTGGGGGGTATAGATATAGGTACATGATCACTGTGAGGAACTGGTCTGATAGCTGATTTAATATTGTTTGGGTACAAAATATGTTTCAAAGTTTTTCTATTATGCCCCTTAATATCACAAAGACAAAAGTAGCAATCTTCATGATGACTTTGCGGTTCTCTCCAAACCATCGGTATTCCAAAAGGAAGGCTTTTTCTATTCCCTTTGGTTCAATGTCTTAAACCTTCTTCACATACCTTACAAACAACGTGCGGTGCCCAATCTTTATCTTGATCTCCTAATTTGATTTTGAAATAAGCATAATATGCATTTTTCACAAATTCACCAATTGGTCTCTTAAACTTTTTCAAGACAAAATATCCACAAATATAACTGAAACCATCTGGTTTGTTTTTGCAACACCGGCTAGACATATTTTTAAGCAATGTTTATTTATCAAATACCACGCACAACACTAAAGACAAATTAATTTTACTTGTTTACTGATCGACACTCAGAGCTATAATGAAGTAAATGACATTAAAATATACATTTTGTTTGGAGTGATAAACTTGAAATCCTGCTTCGCAGTACTAATAAAGTGAAAGCATAATAAATAAAATTTAACAGGTAAAAATTCCCGGAAATCTTGTCCAAAATTACTACATGTAATAAAAGATTTACATCAGGTAATGAGAGCCTATTTAACAAATTTCTTTAAAACCACAACAGAAAATCATTTTTGGGTTAATACCTAGAATTTGAAGTAGTACATTCTATTTAAAATGTATTAAAACGCCTATTATAAGATTTTTTTATATTTCTTTTTTTTTCTTTTGTGCAAAAAAAATCTGTGGGTGGTAGAGACCAACTGTATTTTAATTAGTTATTGCTATATAAAAACTGAGCTTAACAAATAAGAATCACGTCATCACAAATTTTATGCAGGCCTGTGTTATCGATAACGGTTCGAGATATCTTAATGAAATTTTTGCACACAAACATAAGGAAATGTTTGGACCTTTTTGGCTATATTTTATTTTTTTTCTTATCGCATATTTGAAATCCTAGGCTAACTTAATTTTTTTAAGTGTAAAAAGTGTTTGGATTTGGCCTCGTTGGAAAGATCATTTTTTCGAATTCGGCGATGTAAATGAAGTATGTTTATTTTCCAAAATAGTTTAAAAGAAAACGGATACCTGTTTGGGTCTCTTTTGGGGAAACAACAATAAAGACAACATTTATTAAATAAGAAACTCAAAAAAGGTATATAACCCCATAACACAATTAATAATTGTATCTTAAATACGTATTTCGACAACTAGGTTGTCATCATCAGTAGGTAAAAACCACTAATCAAAGTGTCCCACATGAGGCACAACAAAGCTAAACACATATAAAAACGCACCAACTTTACACGGCGTCCACGTATACACTGTGTGTACGTCGAAGGAAGCCTCGAACCGCGTAATTTGAGATCTTCGAGATTTTGTTGCCTATTAACGTAAATCCGACTATTTAAATACCCCCACATAAAAAAATTAAGTGGTTCCAAGTCTAGTGACCTTGCCGGCCATTTGATAGTTCCTCATCGGCCGACCAACCACTTTAGGAAAGTAGCGTTAAGAAAATGTCTAAGTTAATGGCATAGTGTGCTGGTACACCATCATGCTGGAACCATATTTCCTGGTTTTGATTAAGTCGAGGGATGAAATTTTCTCCCAATAGTTCTAAATACTTACCTGTTGTCAAGTTGCTATCAATGACAAAATATTCTACAATATTGTTGCTACTAAATCCCATCCAAGCATTTCGTTTTTCATTTCATGGGATACTGTGTATGAACCTGATCGATCCAATGCGGATCTGTATCAGCTCAGTATCTACAGTTGTGTCTGTATACAAGTGAAAAGGCATGTCTGTCTCCAGGATACCGTTTGTTGACGACCTCAACGACAATTAGAAATGCACCAACACGTTTCAGGGATAGATTTTTAATTAATGTATCATAGGTTACAATAATTCACGACTTATACATCGAATTTTCCCGAAATGTGAATTATGTAAATTATATTTATATATGTTTTAATGTCAATAAATAATATATTGTATTAAAACTAGCTTTTCATTTATCGACAATAAATATACAAAAACACTAAATATTTTGTTAGTTCTCGAGACCGACTTTAGACCCAAAGATTAAGAGTACTTGGTCAATTAAAAAATAAGAGCACTGAGTAATTATCAGCCGAGTATACAGTAAGTGTTCTATTTTATATATCTCTTTCTATATTCATTAAAAATAACTTAATATTCATATCATCTCCATATCAATTGTCGCAACAACGTGGGGCTAATTAAATATCTCCATGAATTCAAAGAAGAATACAATACTGTATACAGTGTACTCTCTCTTTACGGACATCTCTCTTAAGCGGACACCTCCCATAAACGCACACTTTTTGCAGTACCAAAAGATTACTTAGGGATTTTTAAAATTTTTGTCTCTTGAGCGGACAAACCTCCCATAACCGGACGCAGACACTTTTTTCCCACACCAAAGTGATTTTAGAGTGATTTTAGTGCCCATAACCGGACAGCTTACAACACTCTAACACTGTTTTTCCGTTTACTCTTCTTCATATTCGTACATTCGTACAGATGTTTCTTATTGAATAATACGTGTATGTACAAAGGGGAATTCCCTAAATACGCACAGCTTGTTTTGAATGTAGTACGTAAATACATAGTACATTTATAGATTCTTATTGTATACATACTTGAATCGCTATGCCTAAAGCAGTGTTGACTATTAAAGACAAAGTTAATGTCATTGAAATTCAAAAAAATGAGAAACTTAGTGTACGCGAGTTAGCAAAGAAATGTAAGATCAGTAAAACTCAAGCTGCTTGTATCATCAAAAACAGAGACCAAATTTTAAGATTTTAAGAAAATTTTAAGAAAGGAGTATGCTGAACGTCAAAGGCGTTAACATTGATAAGTTGTGCTACGAATGGTTTATGAAGGCTCGAAATAAATATTCCTCTCTCGGGCACACTTATCAGGAGCAAGGCTAAAGAAATTGCAGATAAATTGAATTGCGCAGATTTTAGTGCATCATCTAGCTGGCTGGAAAGGTTCAAAAAACGGCATAACATAACCTTCCGTGCCATTTCTGGGGAAGCCGCTAGTTTAAACCAAGATGATGTCAAAAGTTTTACTAAAAAAGTGCCATCTTTGATTCAAGGATATGATTCACGAGATATTTATAATGCGGATGAGACTGGATTGTTTTTTTGGGCATTACCCGATAAAACATTTGTATTAAAAGGTGAAAAACGCACTGGTGGAAAAATGGCTAAGGATAGGCTAACGATTTTGCACTGCGTCAATATGACTGGAGAAAAGGAACCCCTTTTTGTTATTGGGAAAGCTGCAAAACCTCGGGCGTTTCGCAATATTAATTTGAACAATTTACCAGTTACGTGGCGATCAAGCAAAAAGGCTTGGATGACGTCTGATTTGATGACTGATTTTCTAGCGCAGTTCGATAGAAAAATGCAACTTCAAGAACGGAACGTCCTGCTATTTTTAGACAATGCGGCCTCTCATCCTCGCGATCTTAAATTGAAAAATGTTAAAGTTATTTTTCTTACAGCAAACACAACAGCATTTTGGCAGCCCCTGGATCAAGGCGTTATAAAAAACTTTAAGTTTTTGTACAAATCGTTATTTTTAAAAAATATTTTGCTGCAGATGGAAGACGCAAATTCTGCTTTGGATTTATCAAAATGAATAAATTTGTTAGATGTCGTTTATTTCATACACAAAGCGTGGAAGCAAGTGGGTCCCCAGACAATAAAACATTGTTTCAGGAAAGCTGGTTTTGAGAAAACAGATATCCTAAATGACGATAGCGGTTGGACCGCAGAAGATGAGCTTCCACTATCAGCACTTGCTCAGTTCTCCAATATTATTAATCAAATTCAGAGCCAAATCCAAATTGACGTCGAAGACTATATTAATTTAGATAATGAAGTCTTCATTAATGATGAAGATGTGGAAAACATTAATACTGAAATGTTAATTGCTTTCCAAGAAACGCTCGCCAACTCGTCTGAAGATGAGCTAGAAAGTCAAATTGAAGACAAGTTAACTTCCTATAAAGAGGCTTATTTAGCTATAAGAAAACTAAAGGCTTTTTCTTTGTATCACAGCGACCTTAAAGGTGTTCAATTGCTTACTGATCTTAAAATACATCTCCAAGATAATGAAATTAAAGGAAAAACGCGCCAAGATAAAATTTCTGACTTTTTTATATCTATTTGAATACCTTGCATAACAAATTTTGTTTTTTTTTACTTCTCGCAAAAATGTTAATGAAAATTCTGTTTAGTTTATCTAATATTTATATGTTCTTGTTTTGGAAATAAAATTGTTTAAAGATAAATATATTACAAATTATTATTTACTCTTTTTGTACTTTTCTCATAAGCGGACACTTCTCATAAGCGGACAAATTTTTCAGTCCCATGGCTGTCCACTTAAGAGAGAGTACACTGTATATTATACCAAAAAACACAGAGAGTACATTACTTATATTTTCACCAAAGACAATCTTGAATAATTTACGAAATTATTTCATTGCCTCTTTGATAACACAGTCTTTATTTGATCCTAAATGTGGAAAATTTCTGTTTGATGGTACCTTTTGCGTTCATGTTTCTAAGTGTTCTGATTTTAAATTATATTCGAATGAAAAGGGATTTGGAGTTCATCAAAAGATTCTCGATTCGAAATTTTACCCACATCAATTCCAGAAATTTCGTTTACAAAAAGGGTAAAATTTCCTCAACCGATAAACGCCATCTTGATTTATTTACGTATGTTACATGGTCTCTAAATGTAAATATTTTAATTTTAAGGTTAGACAGTAATGTTGCCTTATTTAACAATAATTACTTGAATAATATTTGTTGTTATTTTTTAATACATTTAATAGAAAATTACATACAAATTGTAACAGAAGGAAACAGAAGAAAAATCCCTAGCTGCAATATAAATCAATAAACTCTAAATTGGTATTTTGATAATAAAATTGCCATCTTCAGTAGAACAATCTAGAAAAGAAAAAATAGTGTTAAACGTAGCATCTTTGGTTAAGATACAACCTTTAAAGATATACTAGACGATTTGGTGAAGATATTGGAACCACGTCGTCCGCGAAAGCCATGTATTGGTGTTTATTACTGAAGATCGATTCTTCTTTTTTATCCCACTCTTCCTGACAATTTCTTCGAGCGTTAAGTTAATTAATATAGTCGATACTGGATACACTTGCATTATCCCAGAGTCCTCTGACTTGCTTGGAGTGAGTTTATATATCCCCATATAAACCCAGCCTAGTAGTCTCCTAATACTGTGCCAGAATAATTGTTTAATCTTCTCAATACATGGGCAAGGACTTTATAATAAGTATCGGAATGTGCAGTACCTATAATTATCTAAGCTGCCTTCAAAAACTTTCTTCATTATAATAGGCTGTTTTTTAAGTAATTAAGTAATCAAAGATTGGTGCGCATGTGAAGCTTAAGAAAACATCAAATTCTGACAGTTGTCATAACAAGTGTTCATGTTGAAAAAATCCAGCTGTGTATTTGTGACATGTCTATTAAGATTTATGGCTTTTTTAATTTCTAATATTTCGAGGAAGTCAAGTCTCTTTCCTTTATTACAAGTATGTAGAAGTTTAAAATTACTGGTATTGAACAAATGTGTATTTTCAATACAATGTTCCGCGAATCCCGTATTCATTTTACCATAAAGAATAGAACTTCTATGCTCTTTTATTCGATCTTTTATTGAGCTTCCTGATTGGCTGATGTATATCGCATCACAATCACTGCAACTTAATTCGTACACACCTGACTTATCACACAATTCTGTTTTTTCTTTATTATTTACTAAAATATTTCCTAGATTGACTTTATTCACTTGGATGACATTTAACCCTAATTTATTCAGTTTATTAGAAACTTTATTGCTAACCCCAGGTATATAGTTGAGTGTGTGAAATTTTAGGAAGTAATAAAGAAAAAACAGAATTGTGTGATAAGTCAGGTGTGTACGAATTAAGTTGCAGTGATTGTGATGCGATATACATCGGCCAATCAGGACTCTCAATAAAAGAACGGATAAAAGAGCATAGAAGTTCTATTCTTTATGGTAAAATGAATACGGGATTCGCGGAACATTGCATTGAAAATACACACTTGTTCAATACCAGTAATTTAAAACTTTTACATACTTGTAATAAAGGAAAGAGACTTGACTTCCTCGAAATATTAGAAATTAAAAAAGCCATAAATCTTAATAGACACGTCACAAATACACAGCTGGATTTTTTCAACACTCCTACTATTGATGCCGTAATAAAGTCCCTTAAAAACTCATAAATAGTGGTAGAAGTGTACTTTTTATTTTAGTTTAAAAACTCTTTGATAATGACTGAAAAGTCGAAACATATGTTAGAGATTAAATAAATATATTTTGTGAAACAAATATACCGAGTGTTTTCTTTAGTAAATTATTCATTATGTTTCACTAAGAGCCAACCGTGGATTCTAAACATTATACAATATGTTATTTTACGTTTCGCATTTAACAGGTGGTGTTTACTATTAACATGTTGTTTACAATATCGTACTGTAAAATGTTAATCTTGCAAACAACACATTTAAGAATAGTATCAGTACATTCTAATGTATAAAACCAGTTAATTAATTTATTTACACATGTCACACTTAACAAACTGCGTTGTCGAGAAACATGTTTAGTTTTTCAATTATGTGCGGTTTTTGGGTTTTCCTTCGAATTTTGTTTTATTTTTAATATCTTTGTGTACTATTTAGTTACAGAACATAAAATTTATAAAAAATTAAAAATTTTCCAAAAAAATTGGGTGATTCCATAATTTTTTGCGGTGTGTAGTTTTGAGTTTCGTCGTAAAGACTTTGTATATTTTGTATAAAATCTTTTTCTATTCCTCTACTACCTAAAATTTTCCAGATGTCTTCTTTTTTTACTCTATCAAAAGCTTTCTCCATATCTACCAAACAATCATGTATCTGTCTCCCGATGCTGATTGCCTTTTCTGATAATTGTCTGAGTATAAATATCTGGTCGTTAGTCCCTCCTTTCTTTCTGAATTCACTCTGACTTTCTTCGAACGTGCTATCTAATTGCTTGAGCTTGGTAATGCTACTATGAATTCTTATGCTGATATAGCCCAAGAAATCCTAATAAATGGTTTTGAAAGCATGAAGTGCAGAGTCTTCAAAATAATAGTCAACATTTCTAACATCTACTTTAGTATTAGTTTCTTTTAATTTTGACTGCTGTTATAAAATTTTTTTTGGAAAATTAAATTAGTAATTATTACACACATTTACATGACACTATCAACTATCAAAATTATACGTTGGTGACAGAATACGTGAACTGTTACCAACCATTAAAAAAAAATTCCTTTTTTTATATAGCCAGACTATTAATGTCCTAAGTTATTCCTTTGGCATTTCTTCCTTTTCTAATATTATTTTAATGAATCGGCATATTTCTTGTACTAATCCCTAACCACACTCTTTCAACATTTTATGTTACTATGTGACGACAAATAAAAAATTACAGATATTCAACATCCGGTATACACAAAATAAGTATAAAAATTTTAATTTCAAGATAAAGATACCGTCTTTTGTTATTAATTTGTTCTTTGGGTTTTTCGGCATATGGTCGCTGTTTCTAGGTCAATTTTTTTTAAAGATCCGACGCTTACCCGTGCAATAAACGCAAACAGCTGTATCAAAATGAAGATTCATATTACATCCAGTAATTGCTCGGTACAGCAGCAAGCCCCTAACCGCATTATTGGCATGAAATATTAAACCAAAACGCTACCTTATTTAAGGCGGCGATAAACTTTTGCGTATAATATGAAATTAATTTGTTACTGTATTTAACTAAGCAGTGATAAGTTGTTTTAGGCAATCGGATATTAGGTGCTAACTATAATTTTCGACTAGTGAAGTTTGAAAAATAAATAAGCAAAAGAAGTTATGCTCTGTCAAGTTATACCTTACATAAAGTTAATACTGGTAGCCGTAACATTGTGGTAATTCATTTTGAAAATAATATAATAAAATAAAACAATCACTTTGTTATCCCACTTTATTCACATATAATAGTGACCGCGGTTTAAACATACAATGTCATTATCAAACTGCAAAAGTTACAGGCCTCAATCGATCTTATAAATGACACAAATATATATGGGGGTGGTTTATGATGTTATTTAAAATTACTACTATATACTTAACTATTATATACAACATTGGAAAAGAGGTGTATATATAAGATCCAACTGGTCATTCAAAACAATATCTATTGTGTTGTTTCGGCTTTTAAAAATTTCTAGTGCCTCTAAAATATTTAATTTACGACCTTTCTCGGCCAAATGCAATATTTTATGATGATATATGCCTTTCTGTAATAAGATGGTTTGCGTATGTTGAATCTCTCTTCTTTAGTTTATATGACCTCATGTGTTCTTTTACCCGTATAATAAATATCAGATCTTAAAATTTGATATATACCGGAAACCTACTTTCACTGATTGCATTATTCCCAAAGATTCACTACACCCTAATACACACAAACATTCATTTTTTAATTCTATGATACATAGAGCATTAAATATTCCTTTGTCTAATGAATCTTTTGTTCGTGAAATCAATACTATAAAACAAATAGCGGTAAACAATAGTTATAAAAGTAGCGTAATTGACAGTATACTAAAGAAAAAACAGTTACAAGTGGCCCTTAGTTTAGTATATCCTAAAGATAGTGCTAATTTGAAACAATTTGTCTCGTTAACTTACTTCGGTAAAATAAGCGAGCAAATTGGAAATATAATTTCAAAAAATAATAGTAATGTTAGTATAGCTTACAAACCATATGTAAAAACAAGTAATTTCATTTTTAACGCAAAACCTAACGCAGATATCAATAATAAATCAGGAGTGTACAAATTATATTGTAATGATTGTAAAAGTGTATATATAGGTCAGACTGGTCGAAGTTTTATTATACGGGTAAAAGAACACATGAGGTCATATAAACTAAAGAAGACAGATTCAACATCCGCAAACCATCTTATTACAGAAAGGCATACATTTGGTCATCATAAAATATTGCATTTGGCCGAGAAAGGTCGCAAATTAAATCTTTTAGAGGCACTAGAAATTTTTAAAAGTCGAAACAACACAATAGATATTGTTTCGAATGACCAGTTGGATCTTATATATACACCTCTTTTCCAATGTTGTATATAATAGTTAAGTATATAGTAGTAATTTTAAATAACATAAACCACCCCCATACATTTTTGTGTCATTTATAAGATCGATGTAGGCCTGTAACTTTTGCAGTTTGATAATGACATTGTATGTCGAAACCGCAGTCACTATTATATGTGAATAAAGTGGTATAACAAAGTGATTGTTTTATTTTGTTTTATTACCTTACATAAAGCTTTGTATTATACAGGGTGCCTATTTTCTATTTCAGTATATAGGTAACACTCTTAGTGTTGAAGATACCGGATCGGTTAAATTAGCAAAGTTACTGAGAATTTTGATGAGTATTTGATAGCATTTTCAGATTATGTTGTCAACTTTTTGAGATATTTAAGGAAAACTGAAATTTGACGAAATCGTGAGTTATACATATCTCCTATTAGGAACTGGTTACAAAAACGTTACAGGTGATAATTATATCAATATTGGGGCACAAAAATGTCAAAAAGAAATTAGCGGAAATAAGCACTCAGTACGTGCTCGAGGGTACAATTTAAACATTGACAAAGTTAACAGCGCCAAGCTAATCATTTATTGATATACATCAAATAATGCCTGCCGCCATATAAACCACCTAGGTGTAAATTTTCTCGATACAAAAAAAAACATACAGCGACAAACACTCAAATACAGGCAATCTAGACGAGGTTCTAATCTATAATGTTCGAAGTCACACGGAAACATCCAAGTCATTTGCGGCGGTAGGCACACATGATCGTTAAGATAGCGAAGCCGATACGGGTTTACACCACTCATCAAAAACTTGTAACAATGTACTTTCCTGAAAATGGTATTATACAGGCTGATTGTAAATATGTGCGACAAATTTTATGGGTTGATTCCTAGGGTTATTACCATCATAAAAGTTAATATGAACGTATGTGCTAAACGGCTTAGTTTTAAGGTTACGGAATGTTTAATAGTAAACTAAAAGTTCATACAATAAAACGTACTAATACAATAAAATTATCTTATAAAAATTACTGGAAATGACCGGCTTTAACACTGCAAGCTACTATGCTTCGTTGCATTTACTGGTGAGTGCGTTCAAGAATACCGAGCTGTATTAGTACGATCTTTTAATTTAGTGTTAAACATCCCATAATTTTAAAACTAAGCTGTTTAAAACACATATTCATATGAACTTTTACGATCATAATAACCCTAGGAACCAGCCCATAAAATTTGCCGCATATATTTAGAATCACCCTGTATACCTTAGTCAAGTACATTCGTCTCTTTTTTGGAAACTTTTTTATAACCTTGCCAGTTCTAAGGTTCGAACCAAGTCATATTGTAGGACTTAACTTTATTTAAATTATGTTTCTAATTTGATATACGATACATTTCCTTGGGGCCATTTCCATACATGGCTTGAGGACTTTCTTAAGTACATGGCTTGAAGACTTTCTTAAGATTATTGGCAAAAGCCTAAACCTTGTCTTGGTTACCTATTCCCGTTGGCTACTAGCTTTACGAATAGCATAATTGGATATTCTGTTATTTCTGTTGCTGTTATACTTCTAAGATGTTATATTCCTTTATTTTTCTATTATTTAATAGACTTTTTAATCGTTTTCTGTTTCTTCCTGAAGTCCTCTAGTTGTTTACCAAATTTTCCATAATCTTAATTCCTCAGACACTTCCTGCTTGATCATTTAAGATAGTTTTTGTTGCATAAGAAGTACATACTCAATTTTTTGTTGGCCTCGTACGTACACGAAATTTATGTTTAAATATTTATGTTAGATCGACTTTTTTAAAAAAAGTATCTTACGTGAAACTATGGTAATATTGTTGAGTATATTTATAGCAGCCTTGAAGAATTTGGTAAAATTGATATTTTTCAAATTTATTGGAGAAATATAGCGAACAATGACGTTCCGCTATCTTAATTATTCGTTTAACAATTTCCGAAGAATTCCAAGTTCACGATTTATACGCCCAAACTTACTACCCCTTAGTTTTGCTGTTCTTGCAAACATTTCAGGAAACTTTATTATATACATAAATACCAAAAGTTTGTACGTGGTCAATATGTAAAATGCGAGATTCTATTCGGAACGACAAATTGGAAGTTTTATATTTAATGTAACATTTCCCGGTAACTATTCAGAATTTAGACAACAATCGTCGACGTATAAAATTCAACAAGTACTTATACTCATGCAACATACATATATACTACTGTTAGGACACATGAAGCTCCGTTGAAAGTAGATGATATATGTATACGACACTTGAAAATAAATTGTCTGACTATGGAAATGTTTCGTATATAATTCTATGCGAAATTTCTCTTACAGAGATGCAGAGTATGTCATTATTTACTGACAGAAACACCTCTGATTGCAAATAAAATATGATTCTTATTTTATTTCGTTGGTAATAAGTGTAATGATTAATTCACGGTGCAGAAATATATGTTCCCGTCATATCAAATTGCATTTGTACAAGGTTTGACAATCTCATTCCTGAAATTAAAAAGTATATTAGTGCATGTCGACGGTGCACTAAATATTTCTGTCGCTTTCAAAGTACTATCTTTGTACACTGCGCGACATATAAAACCCGTACAACTCTTATGAGCATAAAATCAGATTTCTCAGTTCTGATTATTATACTATATTTCGGAAAATAATGCCTTTTTCAAAGAATTTTAAATGATCATTTAAAATCCTTTTTTTTTTATGGGGGGGGGGGGGGGGGGGAATTCAGCAAAATTAAACTCTATTACTTAAGTCAGTTCTTTATTTTTTCATTCCAATATTTCGCACCGAATTCGTATGCTTCATCAGGGGTGAACTGTGAACTGTTTTTTTTTTTTTGAGAAATTACTCTTCTTAATATTTATAATGTTTTCAATATTCTAAACTTATACTAGTAATATCAACGGCGTACACATTATTTATTTCGAAATTAAAAACATTTTAAAAACAGGACAAACACATTTAGAAGAGAGCCACAACACATGTTATTGTCACAAAATTCATACATATAATATATAATATATTATATATATATATTAATATATACCAAAAGAGATAATAATCAAATAATATAAAACGTAAAATAGTCTAATAATAAATACCAGACCTAGAAAATTTAAAGTATTAATATCAATCAAAGCAGATGTCAAAGATGACAGTTGTCACAAGTGATACTTTGTAATTTTTTTATTAAAAAAATAAAAGGATATTATTACCAAAGGCTAATCTTGGGTACAAAATTTATGATAGGTTTTTTAATTGTTATACCGGCTAACTCAATTTAGAAGTGCAGAGTGAAAAGTAAATGCGAGTTCGGTATCTGATAGAGAATAAAACAAGTGGATAAATATTAGATATCACCCGTTTAATTTGATATGAATTTTATATGAAAGGATAATTACAATGACATAAATTATTAAAAACAAAATCTTTATAACATGTGTGACAAATTCAAGTTGAAAAGAACTGTATTTTTCCACTTAAAACATTATATAAATTTAAAAACTAATATTATAAGTATTAATATAAAATATTAACGTTATCTTTTTGAATGGAAGTAGTTGAAGTTTCAAATGTTTTTTAAAAGAAATAAATCAATGAGTACTCAAATGGGTTGATGCGGAGAATTCTGGATGTTCTTTGGAAGTTGGTCTTCGGTATACAGGTTATCAGCACAAGTAGGATGGGTGAACTGGGATCGTTCCAGGTGGGTTTAGCGTTCCTTCAGATAAAGTAATTCGTTAACAATGGCTTCGGCAGGTCTGTGGTCAGATAATTTTCCTAAAATAATGTATGTAGGTTTAAAAACTTATGTAACATGCTTCAGTGAGAATAAACTAGTTCGTTTTCTATTTATCTCTTGATTTCAGGAACACACTTTTATAAATTTTTAAAAAAAAACGACGTGTCCTGCCAAAAAAAATATCAATAATTCCTCTTTTTTTTTCAAACTCCAGGCACCTTAAATTCAATGTTGTTTATCTATCCATTTTGTCTTGGCAACCCTCTCCTCAGATTATAATACATCACTACACCCTAACGTTTAACATTACAAATAAATTATGATCATAATAGATGACATATAAATCCAATCAATCAAGTTAAATATCTTCGGTGAGAATAAAAAGTAAAAGAAAATGACTGAAGTTAATGATTACAAGAAATTAAATTAAGGAGTGTTACAAATATGATAAATTAAACACGTGGTATTAACTTAATTGATATGGCATGTGAAAAATGCAGTTCTATGAAAATCTTATTCTATAATAACAATTTAAAATATAACACTATATTTTTGTTCCAAACCTTCCATATACATGGTTAGCCCTATTACAATATATATATGGTAAATTCAATTTGTTGGCGATCTAAGGTATGTTTTTCCTATTTATTAACTCTGTTTTCCAAAAGTAAACCATTCTTCTATCTTTTTATTAATTTTCATTTATTTGCTTAAGAAAATGTCACCATATATGTATATAAATATATAGATTTTACTTTGTATTCTAGTCCTTAAAAATTTGGTTTTGAATGAAAACCAGAGAAGCTTTAAGACGACATCGTCTCAAGGAAATTTAAAACATGTTAAAATTAAAGTCAAATATATATTTTAAATATATTTTTTAGTATAAATAAATATATTTTTTACAACCAAGAAAATTTTATTTTTAATATTTTTGAACCAAACTTCAAGAGCGATGCGCCACGTCTTAACCTCGCCCAATCGTGATAATTTTTTGCACACCGTATTTTTATACTATAACGAACATTTTTTAGGTGAAGTTACGATCGAAACAACAAAGTTGAAAAATAAGGACCGCCCTAATATATATATATACATATATATATATACATATATATATATATACATATATATATATATATATATATATATATATATATATATATAGTAGATTCAATTAGTCGGCGATTTAAGGTCTGTTTTATGTATATATTTAAAATGAGCTTACATGTTTCGGCAAATAATGCCTTTTTGAAAGAATTTTAAATGATGAGGTATATATATATATATATATATATATATATATATATATATGAAATGATGGTTTCTCGGGTTCTTGGCCGCGTGTGAGATGTGTCCTGAGAAGGATTGTTGTCTCGACGTTTCGACGGGATCGCACTCGTCATTTTCTAGAGTTGTTCTTTCACTTGACGCTGAAGAGTAACTGCCGATCGTGTCCTCGGGTGTCTGCTATTATGTTGCACTATGGGAGGTGGGGGTTGCGCTGCTGCCGTCGTGCGTACACGGCTTCGCGTGATTGGTCCGGGTGTCTGTGATTCCTGTGTGGGGGCGTGTACCTGTCTCGATGTGTTGTGTTTCGCATGAGTCTTGATTTGCATGCCGGCTAGGAGTGGCTTCCAGGTGTACGCTAAACGTTGGCCGTCGTCGCGTTTGTTTAGACTTTTGGGTCTCTTTTCTATTTCAATCGCTTCTCTAGTAATTCTAGTAGATAGACTTTCGCTCTTCGCTAGGATCTTCGTATTCTCGAAGTCAATAGTGTGCCCCGTTAGGAGGCGGTGTTGTGCTAGAGATGATGTTGTTTGTTTCTTGAAGACTGCGTTTATGTGTTCCTCTTTTCTCACGCTTATTCGCCTGTTCGTCTGGCCTACATAGGATTGTTCGCATTCTGAGCACGGCACTTCGTAAACGCCTTGGTCTTCAAGTGGAATTTTATCTTTCGCGTTGACTATTTTATCGGCTATTTTTCCCTGTGCTGTAAAGATGGTGTCTATGTTGTGTTTTCTTAGTATTCTACCGATTTTGTCTGTGGTACCCTTTATAACGGGTATTCACAAAGAACAATAGACAAAGCCAGACACAATAGAGCAGAAAAACGGGAAAAAGAGGAATTTACATCAAAGGCCTTTCTACCATATATAAAGGGTACCACAGACAAAATCGGTAGAATACTAAGAAAACACAACATAGACACCATCTTTACAGCACAGGGAAAAATAGCCGATAAAATAGTCAACGCGAAAGATAAAATTCCACTTGAAGACCAAGGCGTTTACGAAGTGCCGTGCTCAGAATGCGAACAATCCTATGTAGGCCAGACGAACAGGCGAATAAGCGTGAGAAAAGAGGAACACATAAACGCAGTCTTCAAGAAACAAACAACATCATCTCTAGCACAACACCGCCTCCTAACGGGGCACACTATTGACTTCGAGAATACGAAGATCCTAGCGAAGAGCGAAAGTCTATCTACTAGAATTACTAGAGAAGCGATTGAAATAGAAAAGAGACCCAAAAGTCTAAACAAACGCGACGACGGCCAACGTTTAGCGTACACCTGGAAGCCACTCCTAGCCGGCATGCAAATCAAGACTCATGCGAAACACAACACATCGAGACAGGTACACGCCCCCACACAGGAATCACAGACACCCGGACCAATCACGCGAAGCCGTGTACGCACGACGGCAGCAGCGCAACCCCCACCTCCCATAGTGCAACATAATAGCAGACACCCGAGGACACGATCGGCAGTTACTCTTCAGCGTCAAGTGAAAGAACAACTCTAGAAAATGACGAGTGCGATCCCGTCGAAACGTCGAGACAACAATCCTTCTCAGGACACATCTCACACGCGGCCAAGAACCCGAGAAACCATCATTTCATCATACAACCGCGAGAACATCAAAATTATCATATATATATATATATATATATATATATATATATATATATATATAATTTAAAAGAAATTATCCACCGTACTATATTGGATAAAATAAATTAAAAGCGGGCAAGCGGTCTGCCAATTAAAAACTCATTTATTAATTATTTCTATATTTCGCAACAACTTTGTTGCTTCTTCAGGAGATAAAAATGTAGAGTTCAAAAAATATAAAGGTGACGTACACGGACAATAAAATTGATTAGATTTTAGAAAAATTTATTAATTTAATTGTCCGTGTACTATTTTTGTATTTTTAAAAGCCATTATTTCGTTTATTTTGGGGTCAGAGGGTATATATGTATAACAATCTCGCATAGTTTATTCATGAAACCATGGTAATATTATTTCAGTATCTAAATTAATATCCTATCAAAATTTACGAAACTCCATTAGCAAAGGAAACATTGGAATTTATCTACTATGAAATTAACAGTGTATCCCATCCTCTTTATTTCGATTGTGTGTGTAAATTTTAATCACAAATTAGACAGTGAGTGAAATTAAATTGAATAGTTCGGTTTTACGTATGGTAGTAAATTGAAAATTATCTCTTTAATACACAGCCTTCCTGCTATTACGGCAGGTTTTAATTAACGTTTCTGCGTTTGCAGAACAAGGTATATAGCTTTATATGGCAAATAGAGAGTGCTGTGGGAGCTGTATTGAAATTTTTTATCCCCCAAGTCCCTACGGTTAAACTAATCTTCTGCAAGAACACTTCGGAAACGTTTATGTTAGATTTTAAAGGCAATTTTACTAAATCTTCAACAGTGATATAATAAAATGATATTCTAAATGAATATTATTGTGAACTAACGTTAACCAACACTATCGGATTTAATTTAACTAGTGCATTTTCTGTTATTACTCAAAGATTATCCAAACTAATTATTAGAGATCGAAATTTTGATGGACAATATAAATAGTCTATAACATCTTTAAGTACAACAGGCAGTTATTGAATAGCACTATTCATTCGGTTTATCGCACATCTGTTTTTTTTTTCGTTGAATTGTAACGCAATTACTTCAATATTACAGTTAAATTCCTTTCTTCATG
Organism: Melolontha melolontha; assembly: GCA_935421215.2. Classification (NCBI taxonomy): domain Eukaryota; kingdom Metazoa; phylum Arthropoda; class Insecta; order Coleoptera; family Scarabaeidae; genus Melolontha; species Melolontha melolontha. Next base: position 2,850,653 of record OW285239.1, on the reverse strand, counting down.
GGCGTAGATAGAACCGGGGAAGTTTTTATAATGTATTTTATTTATTAATTTATATTTCTTAAGATAAATAAAGTACGGTGAGTTAGTTTCTTGTTTTCATTGTTTTAACTGTTAATTACATGGTTCGTAATTTTTGTAATAGATACTGTTTAATATCGTTTCATCGAATCTACTTCGCCCAATTATTTTGACGTAAGTGTCCAGTGAATTTCGTTAAGTTTCAATAACTTATGCATACATTTTTAATTTTCACTTATTTAGGTCTAGAAATCTGTTGAAATCTGACAAGTTTCACAGAAGAACTCTGTGAAACTTTAATGGCGGTATTAAATGAACTTAACAATCCCAACTTCAAAACATTTGTCCAAAAATAGACTGGTCGAAATGTTCCTAATGAATCCACCTTACGCAAATATTATGTTCCTAAGTGCTACACGAAAGCAGTAGAATTAATTAGAAGCCATCTTTCAAATCAGTACCTATGGCCGACGAAACTTTCAATATATTAGGACGCTGTGTGGTAAATGTTGTAGCTGTTGTACCATATCCAACTATTCCATATAACACATATTGCTATGAATAGTGAGTTCGTAATTGAATGAACCACTATTCACCACAACACTGTTCAACTTTGATGCTCAATCGGTAAACTTCTTTAATGAGACAGCTTTCCTCTCCGGGTTTCCAGTAGGAAAAAGTGGTATTAATACACATTAATACTACAACATTAAATTGTGCGCCAGTATCGAGTATAAACGAAAGTGTTAATTATAATTAAAAATCACAATTTTCAAAAGACTGTTTATTATAAAAAAAAAATAAAAAATTGATTCTTTATAAAGTTTAAAGACCTGTGTATAACAATAACACATAGAGGTAAACTAAATTTGCTGGTATTGACCGCTAAACAAATTCAAACGTCCTCTAATGACTCGCGAACAAAATTAATACTAATAAATTCCAAATAAACAAACTCAAAATGTAAACAGATACAACTGTCAAACCGAAATCTTAAACGCCTGCGCGATACCACAAGCACAAAAACTCCAACCTTGAAACTTTAAATCGTTCTAGAATTTATCGTTACAAGAAAAATTACTAGACACGAAAAATTTATCTTTGTCATCTATACTTAACTAATATTAAAATATACAAAAATTCATACAATCAATATACAATAAATGCATACAATAAAGTAATAATAATATTATAAAAATTGAACTTAATACATGAGACACCCCTCGAGTAAAAATTTAATTGAATCAAAATTATGAAGTATACAAACTGTGTAATAGCAACAAAAGTGATAAATACAGTTGATGTGGAAACAGTAAACATTTACGAGAATATGCTTCATTCGGACGACAGGTTGAAAGAAAAAGTACTTATCTTTGTCGATGACAGTGCTGAATATATGTTAAAAACAGGCAGACTATTAAAGGAAACATCTTCTAATACGCTGCATATTATTTGTGTAGCACATGCTCTCCACAGAATCTGTGAATATATCAGAGACACCTTTCCGGAAGTTGATTGACTTGTATCCGCTTTTAAAGAAGTTTTCAGGAAAGCACCATTGAGAGTAGCTTTTTACATGGAAAAACTTCCATCTTTGTGACTGCCTCTCTCTCTAGTAATAACTAAATGGGGAACATGGTTGGAAGCTACTAGTTTTTATGCAGAAAATTTCGATAGTTTACAAAGTTTCGTTACATGTTTAAATGAAGGTGCTCGAAGTATTTCTGAGTGCGAGGAACTAATACAAATTCCAAATTAAAAAAACAGTTGTCCTTTCTTCAGGAACACTTTGGAAATTTACCAAAACTAATCACTTATTTTGAAAATCAAAATCTCAAATTAAATTATGGATTAACCCCATTAGATGTGACTATTAATCATTTGAAAAATATTTCAAGTGACTTCGTATGTGGCCTTCGACAAGAGTTAGACGCACTTTTTAATAGAAATCCAGATTTAATAACTTTGCGGCAATTGTGTATGGGTACAATGCCTCAAAATCTAACTGCTAAATACGCTGAAATAAAAGAATATTTCCAGTATGCACCTATAACCAGTTGCAATGTAGAAAGGACGTTTTCTATCTACAAGGATGTATTTCATTCAAAGAGAACAAATTTGACAGAAGAGAACCTTGCGAAAGTATTGCTAGTTAATATTAATACTCTTTTACTCAACTTTAACTACAAAATGAACAAATAAAAATGTATTTCGTATTTTATAGATCACCACCCGTTTGTTTTCCAATTCTATAAATAAAATTAAAAACTCTTTAAAAATACAAATAATTTTCAATAGCATGCCCGTGAGCGATGTGTCATCGGTCCTTTGTGTCCGGTCCCTAGTTATAATTTCTATTTTCGGGAAATTATAAACAATTTTTTCTTTTTGTGAATTTCTTTATTACAACACTATTTCAAGATAATTAACAATATGTGCTACTGAAGATTGTTTTATAATAATTATAACTATTCTTTATGCGCTCGCCTTTTTATACTTATTCGTTATCTAAAAAGATGCTAATTAGTGCTATAAGTATCGCGCGTGTTAAATTCCTGAGTAGTTGAAGAAATATACTGTTATCTTGAACATATACAAATATTCTTTTAACATTTTTATTTTATTGTAGTAAACTTGTTTTTAAAGTTTTAATGAACTACGAGTACAATTGTTTCACCAAACATGGCGTTCGTTAGGTGGCTCAAGAAAATTTGTCAACAACCTGATGAATTTTAACATGTGTTCCCTTCGCCAATCAATTATTTTCATACATGTCACATATACATTTTCTAATTTTTTAGACAAGTGATTGGTAATAGTTACTTCTCCAGATATTTCAATTAAATTAAATTCTAACTTACTTTGTTATGTACTCTAAGTAATTTAAGTAATTCATCATTTTATATACTTTAAACACTTGAAGCAGCCAAACATGTTATGTGTATTGATTAAATAATGAAAATTAGTGAAAGTTTTAAACGATTTGTGAATATGAACATATTATTATTAATATTATTATTATTATTGTTACACAGGGTTTATTATATTGCATTACTATATAGTAATTTATAATACATTAGAACTGAACCTGTCAATATCATTGCTGTTTCGTTGTTTCAGGGGACAGCCATTTTTCACTGATACCAGCCGTGTGGGGTAAGCCGTGGACTATACAGACTATTAAACCACTGAATAGAGATATTAAGCGCAGTACGCGGATTAATCAGAAATCGTATGGAAACGGGCAGACTATTGTCGTAGGCATCGACTGTAACGTAACCAATCCGAAAGGAACAGAGAGGACCGTTTCAAAGAATATCAGTGTTAATGTACTGGATGAGGACGATAATGCGCCATATACGGGTGAAAGCGGCATTTTGCAGATTAATTTGGACAAGAATGTCGTCACTAAGGTAAGTTTTATTGCGTGAACAATACGAAGCGAACTCGCTGCGGCAGCATTAAATTTTATCACCCCAGCGATTTTTATACATTCGAATTGCTTGTTTCTAAATCGAATATTAATTTTAATGTATCGTGACGCGTTTTCATTTCATTAAATAATTCTACAAACTATATATATATATATATATATATATATATATATATATATACATATAATAACTTCGTGACCTTGGTATGATATGGTAAACCTAATCAGTAGGCGATTAAAGGTCTGTATATTACTTCAAAATATATGTATTTAAAAAACTCTACATGTTTCGGCTGTATACGCCTTTTTCAAGAGAATACAAAATATGAATGACAGGATATAAATGTCAAGTAATTAAGTTGCTATGGTTTAAATTATTCAAAGATACATTCTAGTAATAATAATAAATCATGCCTTAGTATTCCAAAAAATAGATAACAAGGTGTGAAAATATGTGTTGTTCGCCGAAACATGTAGAGTTTTTTAAATACATATATTTTGAAGTAATATACAGACCTTTAATCGCCTACTGATTAGGTTTACTATATATATACATATATATATATATACACATATATATATATATACATATATATATATATATATATATGTATATATAGTAGATTATATACAGGCTGATTCATTTTCGGCCCTCACCATGGGGATCTCTCTTATTATTGGAGATAGAGTATAGGTTTAAATTTCGCAAAGTTGTTAAATTTTGTGTTTGTTATAAATCCGTAAAGAAAATAGACCTGTGACAAATGACCTTCGTTATTTTAAAAAAAAACGCGAAAACCCCATTTTCTTCTTTTACGTGTAGCACCGACATTTGGCCTTGTATAGAAAAAATAAAAACACATCCTTGTGGCCATTTCTAAACCTCTATCCAGTGGTGTACTCTAAATTTTTATACGACGTATCGTTTCTTTCTGGCCATCATCAACTATCTAATTTCTTATAGGCGCCATATTGGATTAAGACATCTTCAGAAAGAGTTTTTTTTTCTGATTTCAACCATGTACCACATGCTGACTATAGTTTTTGACATTTTGACATGGTTTTATTTTAAAGAATAAATTATAAGATTAAATAAGATAGCCTTTGGAATTTCAATCTGTCAAACATTTCATTTATTGTTCATTAATAATACAAAAATGTCATACGCTAACGAAGAGAAACGAGATATGATAAGTATTTTTTATTCCTCGAAACGAAATTCAACAGTAGCGAGTACAAGATAATAAAAACATTAATAAAAATACATAGAAAAGTAAACAATAAACAATTACAGTAAATGTTCAATTATCTAGCCATCTTCGGTAATGCACAATTGGGCACGCCTTCTGGCATTTTGTACTGCCCTTTGTATATTTCTTCTAGGAACTGCATCGAAGGCATTCTGAAGTCTGTCTCGTAATTCTTCAATGTTTTGTGGCGCATCTACTTTATTAATATTATTTTTAACATATCCCCATAAAAAAAAATCTAGCGGACTTAAATCAGGTGATCTCGCAGGCCATTCAACAACTCCTCTATTTCCAATCCAACGGTTTGCAAACTCTTGATTTAAGAAATTTCTAACAACAGCTGCATTGTGTGCTGGTGCGCCATCTTGTTGCCACCATAAATATTGTAATTGATTTAATGGGATATTGTCGTCAAGATAGTCAGATACGTATGTACGTAAAATGTTTAAATATCTTTCTCCATTTAAATGTTCTTCATACATAACTCGTCCTAAGAGACGATTTGCCAAAATACCCATCCAAACGTATATTCCAAAACGATGTCTTCTAGCCCTGTTTTGTCGGAGATTTTGTACTGGCCAATAGTGCTCCGTATTTCAGTTGAACATTCCAGAATTTGTAAATTTTGTTTCATCTGACCAGATGATTTTGCTTAAAAAATTTTCGTCATTTATCCTTCCCATTAACCAATTACAAATTTCTAGCCTTCTCAAATTATCTCCAGGCAGTAAAGAGTGACTAACATGGATCCTGTATGGTTTAAACCTACTTTTATGTAAAGTTCTCCAAACTCTGGACTGGCACAAATTTAATTCTGACGCTACTTCGCGTGTAGAAATTGATGGATTATTATTTATCTATAAAAATACAAGATTAACATGAAATTTGAAAACACGCTCTTAATTTACCATTTGTAAAATATCTTGTCGATTTTCATTTAAATTTCTGTTGTCTTGACCATTACGCGGCTTAGTAAACGATCTATTCTCGACCAAATTTCTGTCGAGATCTAGAAAAATGGTACGATGAGGCTGTTGTCGTTCTGGATATAATTGTAGATATCTTGTACTCGCTACTGTTGAATTTCGGTTCGAAGAATAAAAAATACTTATCATATCTCGTTTCTCTTCCTTAGTGTATGACATTTTTGTATTATTAATGAACAATAAATGAAATGTTTGACAGATTGAAATTCCATGGCTACCTTATTTAATCTTATAATTTATTCCTTCAAATAAAACGTAATGTTAAAAACTTTAGTCAGTGTGTGGTACATGGTTGAAATCAGAAAAAAAAACTCTTTCTGAGGATGTCTAAATCCAATATGGCGCCTATAAGAAATTAGATAGTTGATGATGGCCAGAAGGAAACGAAACGTCGTATAAAAATTTAGAGTACACCACTGGATAGAGGTTTAGAAATGGCCAGAAGGATGTGTTTTTATATTTTCTCTACAACGCCAAATGTCGGTGCTACAGGTAAAAGAAGAAAATGGGGTTTTCGCGTTTTTTTTTTAATAACGAAGGTCATTTGTCACATATCTATTTTCTTTACAGATTTATAACAAACACAAAATTTAACAACTTTGCCAAAATTAAACCTATACTCTATCTCCAATAATAAGCGAGATCCCCATGGCGAGGGCCGAAAATGAATCAGCCTGTATACGATACATATACAGTGCGTCCATAAAGTATGGACACAAGCCCGTAATGACGTTATTGTGCTTTATTTGACAAAATGCAAAGATATGTCGATTAATGTTTTTTATTAGCTATATTTAGATGCTACCATTTTATTTTTTCCGTCGACCTTGAATAAGTTATGACGTTATTGATAATTTTTTTAAATGTCAACCCCATTTTTTTCATGGATTTAGAAAACTTTTATAATTCTTTATTCGATGATGTAAGAATTTTGGTATGTTACATTAGAAAATTTTTGAGTAATCATTTTTCATCTTTCTGTCATTCCCATAGTGACAAGGTAATTTTTTGATAGATTGTAAATAATCCGAATCACAACATTTTTATTTAATCCTAATTGTTGGTGTAAAGGGTTTTAATTATTCATTCTCTGAGATGCATTTATCTGAACGGGAACGCATTGAGGTGCTCATGGTGATTGGGTTTGGAGATAGACGACGAAATGTTAGGGAAGTAGCGTATTTGTTTAATGAAACGCATCCTGAACTGGACCCTGTCGGTTTTTCAACTGTAAGTAAAATCCACAGAAAATTTTTAGAAGAAGGGTTCGTTCGAGATAAACAAAAAAGTGGACGTCCATCAATGGCCCTAGACACTCAAGTTGACATTTTATTAACAGTTCAAGAACGTCCTCTCACAAGCACACGGCAATTTAATCGAGAAGGTGGCGTAGCAAGGGGTAGAGTCGGAAAACTTTTCCATAAATCAAAGTACCATCCCCATAAAATGAATTAAGTTCAAGAGTTGTCTGAGGATGATTTTGATCGTCGTTTGGAATATTGTGAACGGTTGATGCAAATTTGTGATAATGACCCTCTATTTCTCTTCAACATTTTGTTTTCTGACGAAGCTACTTTCACATTGAATGGCACTGTGAATAGACAAAATTTCCGATTTTGGTTGACTGATAATCCTCATTGGATGCAAAAGACACATACCCAATGCCCGCAAAAACTGAATGTAAGGGCAGGGATTATCAGCGATCGCATTGTGGGGTCGTTTTTCTTTGATAAAAACTTGACTAGGGAAATATACTTGAATTTTTTGAGGAATGAATTGATACCCGTTTTAGCGGTTCTTTTTCCTAATAATAAGGATCCACATTTGCCAGATCGTAGAATTTGGTATCAACAAGATGGTGCTTCTCCGCACTATACGCTACCAGTAAGGCAATACCACAATAATACATTTCCTAACAGATGGATTGGAAGAAGAGGGGCAATTGAATGGCCAGCTAGATCGCCAGATTTAACCCCATTGGACTTCTTCTTGTGGGGTTACTTAAAATCAAAAGTCTAATCAACACAACCGGAAAATTTGGACGTTTTACGACAACGCATCATCTACAAAACCAGACTAATCACTCCCGAAATATTACAGAATGTGCGAAATGGAATTCATCACCGCTTAGGATTTTTTCAACAAAATGAATAACACATTTTGAGCATTTGATACTGAAAATGTCAAAAATATAACTTAGAATTAGAACACAATTTACTGAAAAATTTTCTAATGTAACATACAAAAATTTTTACATCATCGAATAAGAATTGTAAAAGCTTTCAAAATCCATAAAAAAAAATGGGGTTGACATTTAAAAAAATTATCAATGACGTCTTAACTTATTCAAGGTCGACGGAAAAAACAAAATGGTAGTATCTAAATATAGCTAATAAAAAACATTAATCGACTTATCTTTGCATTTTGACAAATAATGCACAATAACGTTACTACGGGCTTGTGTCCATACTTTATGGACGCACTGTATATATATTTTTATGGTTCTGGATATGCACATGTACAGCAGGTTCCTAGGAATGAGAAAATATAAATTTGTAAAATTAGAAGTGAAATGTTAAAAGGAACATGACTGTACATGTACGCATGCATGTAAAATTAATGTCTAAACATGAAATAAATTAATATCACGTTAATCTTTGTACTTTATATATTAGTTAAAAATTTGGTGTTCGTCATTTCATCTTTCATTCAATTCAAATACACGAATTATTAAAAGATATTTAATTTATTAATATTCAGAATTAAATAGGCATTGGTTTTGACACGCCCCTAATTTCAAATTGTCAAAGCGCGCGAAATAGATTGTTAGAAATACGTGCAGATAATGAAACCACATATTGGAAATATATTAATACATATTTGTAAATTCATACAATAATTTAATGTATCTACGAGTATTTAAATGATTTTTACGATCAAAGTATTACTTTAAAATAATGTAATTCAAGATAAAATTCTATGTAATTTACATATTACGAAGCTCTGATAAAAAAAACAAAGGACAGATAGCGTTTTTTTCCGAAATTTGAGATAGTATGCGTCTAAAAGTTATCCTGCTCCGAAAAATTCAATGAAAGTGATAAATTTTATAAAATGCCCTTCGAAACTCATAATTTCCTTAACCGTTTAACCAATTTGTCTAAATAATGACATTAATATAATGCCATTTATATTTCAAATTTCTTTGAAAAAGGCATCATATGCCGAAACATGTAAGATTGTTTTAAATATATACATACTGAAGTAAAACCAGATCTTAAATCGCCAACTAATTCAATCTACCATATATACATATATATGTATTGATATATATATATATATATATATATATATATATATATATATATATATATGTATATATCGAGCGATCAAGATAATTTGTAATCGAGTCAACCTTGAATCCGAAATCGTATGTATTTACTTGAACTGCACTTACATTACACTATGCAACTGAGGACGAATGTATTTACGACATACGATTTCGGATTCAAGGTTGACTCGATTACAAATTATCTTGATCGCTCGATATATAATTATAAAAGGTTAATTTTTTCTTAGAATTCGGCTTAATAAAATATTCTTCAAATAGAAATACTCATTTCAACGTTTCAACATTTATCGTCAGATCAATAGATCAAGATCTATTGCCTTATCTACCTTATTTCCATATAACATCTAATAAAAACCTGTATTTTATTGTTTTTAATATTTTGTAAAACTACTAGTCTTTTTGTTAGCACAACTTTTGATAAATGTCCTGTTTATTCAGCTTTCTTCTAAGAAAGTCTCACGACTTTCGTCCTGACGTTTGGGTGACATCACTTTCACCTTTTTCTTGAGGATCTTCTCGTTGCGATGGTAACTTCAAGAGTAACTCTTGACGTTACCATTCCCAAGAAAAACGAGAAAGTAATGTCACTGAAACGTCAGCACGAAAGTTGTCCTCCTCGAGACGAAATCATCCAAACGCGGCGATATATCCCGAAGAATATTATAATACTTCTGGTTGTTGTGGAGTCCATATCTGGACTTATCACTTTTGATCGTTGGATTTCAACAGACTCGACAGACTGCTGTCTTCTTCAGGGCATAGTGATTAGAACTAAGAGGAGCTATATATGCAAATTACAAATTCTATTAAATCATGGCAATCACAAGGCAATTAAATCGTCCATAATTAGTGCAAGTGTAACTCTTCAAGGTGATTCGCAGATTTTAATTTAAAATACAACACTTCAGTGAAAGAATTCACATAATTTATTTATAAAGTTTTGGGATCAATTCCTTTACGAAAGTAGAAATATCGGCATCTATACTCCGCCGACAGAACTATTTAGAGTAATTCCTTCTTCAATAAATATGATAGTAATCGAATTTATTATCGCGTAACTAAATTCGACATTTGATTATACAAAGAATTAAAAGTCTTCATGTTTGAAGTCTAGGCATTTTCCGATAAATTTACTTACGCTGTCTGCGCATAGCAGCCTGTTACGATTTCATTTTGTACTCATAATTACGCTACAATGCAATATAAAATATTGAACGATACGAACGCAATAAAAACCCGTAGATGACTAAACGTAGTACATTTCAAAAGACGCTTGATAAATGTTGGTGACAACCTTGACTAGCCGAAGACATCCGAACCAGCTGCGCTCGCCGCTCATGAATCCCCGCTTTAGTTCTCAGTGAATACTATGCTAAGACATAAAATTACGTTTTCCAAAAAGAAATGTGTTTATCAACCCATCCTCATAGCATCAGACGAAAATTAATTTTACCCAGTCTAAAGTGATATTTTAATTATTACATAATATTAATAGGCTCAATCTGTTACCATTTCAATATGATTTAGCAAAAACGGAGAGGCATTCACGCTATTTTTATGCCTCGAAAGATATGGTTTATTTTCTAGCCAATGAATACAGCACGACGTGGACCACGGCCCGAAATTTAATGGAATTTTATTTGCACAGGCGAACTTGTTTATGTAGTCCGGTAAACATCTGTTTAACGCTGAACTACTCCTACGAACTAACGTTTGGGCACGTACGTTGGTATTTTTGAACGTCCTGAGCTTTCGCAATATATGTATGTGCAGTATTTACCTTTCACGAGAAGATAAATAGAGAAATTACGACTTCTCTAGGTATTTACTAGGTATTTACTCTTGCTTCTCTTCACGTACAACACTTATTATAATATTTACAATAAAATTTATCTAGATTTCGTACTTTAATAGCGACTCTTAAAATATGAGAAGCAGGGATTAGGATCTTTGTTTACGTATCTATAAATGTTAAAACTTTGTGATACATTATGTATGTTGGATATATATCTATTTTCTAGTATCACGCCAACTCTCTATTCTATAGTATAATGAAGTTATGACTGAAGAATCGAAATTCAGCTGCGCGCTATAAGAATGCTCTGTATAATAAGTACTTAAAATAAAATAAAAGACTTACCGTTTATATTCCTGCTTATACTAAAGTTCTTCACTAAATCTGGCAATGGCTACATGATAGGATTTCCTCTACTTCTTGGAAAAATCATATTATTCATATGCTTGTTGAGCTTACAATACCTCGTTAATAGGGCTACTATCATCTTAACGGACCTTCTGTTTTTATTAAATAGGTCCGTCGGAAATTTAGGCGAATATTTCTAAGTAACTCTTTCGCCTGTCTTTGACCTGGGGCTACTGTAGACTACTGACGCCAGTGCTGTGGACTTGGCTTATACGAATTAGTCTGTAGGCCACTGACTTTACTTCTCCTTGTATACGGATGTCTATCTGGAGATGGTAAATTTAGTATCACCTCCAGTGTAGAGGTAGAAGTTGTTTTCACATGTGTCACTTAGACTAGTCTTTCCAGTTTTTTCCACACATTCGCATACATCTACCCTAGGCAATAGTTATTGGTGGTTTTTATAATGTAACAATTTTACGTAAGCTTTTGGTGAAACAGTATCTCTAGGCAACTAACTACCTAGGCAAGTGGGAATTGGGTTATATTAAGTCATTAGTTTACCCCAACAAACCATCAACATTATACGACTTGCAGATCAATATTTAACGCGTTAGAGCTGAACTTATTCGACTCAATTTATGTGCAAAAGTCAGGGAAAATCGGGTTTGACGAATTTATTTCTGTCAGCGCATCCACAGAGAACATTTGTGCGATATTGTCTTCCATCAATAACGGTATTAACTGCACTTGTCACCGAAATAAAAAAAAATTACAATATTTGCTTATTTTACAAAGCGGATCCCTTTTATGAAAAACCTACACATATACAGGCCAATCCAAATTAAGTGTTCACCATTGGTAACTTTGTTATTATTAAAGATACAAGATTGTTTAAATTAGCAAACTAGTAGTACTTTTAACGCTCTTTAAGATGGAAGAATTAAAAAAAACAAATGAGCAGCGCGTTTTCGAGTTTTCCCGAAAAATATGTTTTTTTCAAATGGAAACCCCTGTATATTATATCATTTTCTGTTAGAAATTCAATTTTTAAACAAAAAATCTTATAAGAAATTTTTTACTGGGATTAAAAATACTTGAGTTAAAGTGAATAAACAAAAACAGCTAAGTCAAGTGCATTTCTATGTTTCTATGATAACGACGTTAATTCTTTCTAGTAAACGTCAAATATTAGTACAGTTTTATTAGTCTTTCACTCATAAATTTCATTTTGCTAGTTATTAATTTGACAAAAAAATGATTTTTATCCATGCAGAAAAGTGTGATATGTTAGAATCTTATTTAGTGTGCAGAAAATCCTCTAGGAGGGCAAAAGAACACTACGCTGAATTATATCCACTCCGAACACAACCAAATGAGCAATTTTTTCTGAGACTGTACCGAAAATTTAGAGGCAATGAGAGTGTTTTTGCCAAAACAAGAACAAGAAGGACTTTTATAATAAGCAAGGCCACCGAAATTCTAGTTCTTGCATATTTTGAGGCCAACCGTGAGAATTCCATACTAGATATTATCAAGGAATCTGATTTGAGTCACGGTACTGTGCATAGGATTCTGAAGAAACACAAATTCATTCCTTATAAGTACAAACCAGTTCAAGTTTTCTTGCCAGGGGATCCAGAGAGAAGAATGTTTTTTTGCCACTGGTATCTTAACTTTTGTCGCCAAAATGTAAACAACTTTCGTTATATTTTATGGACCGATGAATCAAATTTCTCAAATTCTGGAATGTACAATACAAAAAATCATCATTACTGGTCAAAGGAAAATCTTCTTTTAGTACATCCAAGACGGCGCAAGTCCGTTACAGTTTTAATGTTTGGTGCGGTTTAATTGGTTCAAGGATTGTTGGTCCTTTCTTTTATGAGGGCACTCTAACTGGTGAAAGATACATAGAATTTTTGACTGAAATTTTGAATAATTTCTTAGACGATATTGATCTCATAAGTAGACAGAATCTGCATTTTCAGCAGGAGGACGCACCTGCGCACAACTACAGAGGTACTCATCTAATTTTAAATACTATTTTTAACAATTCATGGATAGGAACAAATGGTCCTATTCAGTGGCCTCCCCGATCGCCAGATTTAACACCGCTTGATTTTTTTTTATGGTGTTATTTAAAGACAGAGATTTATAAGCAAAGGTACGAAAACGTAAACGCCCTAAAAATTGCAGTTAGTGAAAAGATAAACCAAATAGATGGTAGGACCATACTAAAAGCAGTTCGACAAGTTCAGAAACGTGTTCAAAAATGTATTGAACAACAAGGTGGTATTTTTGAACATCTTCTATGAAAAAATCAGTGATTTTTATTTTCTTTTAATGATATGTTTATGTATAAAATAAAGTTTATAAAAATTATTTAGCTGTTTTTGTTTATACATTATAACTCAAGTGTTTTTAATCCCAGTAAAAAAGTTCTTATAAGATTTTTTGTTTAAAAATTGAATTTCTAACAGAAAATGATATAATATACAGGGGTTTCCATTTGAAAAAAACATATTTTTCGGGAAAACTCGAAAACGCGCTGCTCATTTGTTTTTTTTTAATTCTTCCATCTTAAATAGCGTTAAAAGTACTACTAGTTTGCTGATTTAAACAATCTTGTATCTTTAATAATAACAAAGTTACCAATGGTGAACACTTAATTTGGATTGCCCTGTATAGATGATTATATGAAATTTAAAGGAAATGTATTTGTTACACTCTAAAAGGGCTTAAGTTCTCACAATTTCGTTATATCCACCGTATTGCTTACGTCACCTTTCAGATATGTTTATTGTCAACTTATTGCTAGTTATTTTCTAAGTAATATTATTCGGGTAAAATCAGTTGTACGATCTCTAAAGTAAGGAACGAAGGCGTCCAGAATAATCATAAGCGAACCGTCACCAGGCCAACGCACTACGCTGCTTATGTAATTCGACTCATGTGTTACATACATACTGTATTAACGGGATTTCTTTGCGTTTGTGAAATTTTGCAATTTAGTTGCATTCAACACCTTTTGTTACAATCTCTGGTTTGCGGATTTGAAAGTCGAGCCGCCATTATTACCCCCCCCCCCCCCCCCCTTGGCGGACGCAGTTAACGCCCGCTCCAATCCATCAGGTACATCAATTTCAACTACATACTTTCATTCGTTTTGTGTTGCATTATTATAGTATTTTTTTAAAGTGTTTTTATCATTTTATTCATAATTACTTAACACACAGTTAATCTCACAACGGGTTTCCCCAAATAACATTACTTAAGGCAATAAGTTAACAATAAACATATCTAAAAGGTGACAAATACAGAAACGCAATATTGAGGGGAAATACTTGATTTTGAATATAACAAAATTGTGCGTACAGATTTTTTTACAAATACTAATATATTTCTTTAATTGGATACAAATACCAATAATAGAGAAACAAATATACCGCGTGTCCACATGTAAACTTAATATTGAATTATTTCTGGTGTTTAAGAAGACAAAAACTTGAAATTTTTGGTAGTTGTTCAGGATATAGGGATTTCTAGATTTCTCTTTGTGGGGACATTTGAAGTCTGTTGCCTATGAGACACCGCCACAATCAAGAACAGATTTGCATAATAGAATAACAAAGGAATGTCAAAATTTAACACCACGAGTATCCGAAAATGTTAGAAATGCTTTTGAAAATAGATTTTATTTTTGTTTAAATTAATACGGTGAACAATTTGAGCATTTAATTTAACTGAAGTATCGTGAAGAAATCTTGTTTTAAATATTTGCATGACTAACTTTTAATTTTTCGGAGTTAATAATTTCTGATATGTGAATAGATAATCCAATCCCGAACATGTTTTTCAAACCCGGGATTACGGGATTTTTGAAGCGTAATCCAGGGATCCCGGGGTTAGACTATGTGGTTTCTAATTGGGCTCAAATGAAAAAAAAAAAAGTAATTTCTTAAAAAATATTTATTAATTTTGTTGCACAACACAATACACAATATACTAAAATAAGGAACAAAAAATACAATACAAAAAATTATTTAGAATTTCAAAAATACAATCGCAGAAATATCAAAGCATCCAATGTTTGATATCCAAGCCTGCTTCGTAGTTTATTGCCAACAAAAGCAGTAGCTGAAAACGCTCGCTCAGGTTCTACACTGGTTGGAGGAATAGACAATAGATATTTATATGCTAATTCTATGTCATATCCACGAACTCCTTTTCGAACAGGCTCTTTTCGCGTCTAATACTATTTACCAACACCGATTCATTTTGTACTTCAGGATCTAGGGATTCCATGCTCTTATTAATTTCCAGCTGTAACTGTAGTGTCAATGGAGGTTGGGAGGTTTGTTACCTTGGTTCATCATCTGTTTGTGATCCTGACCTTTCTTTCTTTTCTGTGTCATCTCAACTATTTAGTCTTTTAACAATACTCTTTATTTGCGCCCTCACTAAAGCCTCCTGTGTAGGAACTGGAAATAAGTCAAGCCATTCCAAATCCGATAATAACTGATTTTCATCATCTTTTCGTGGATTTTGTAAAAAATTCAACACACCAGTTAAATCTTCATTTCGTCGTTGCTTTATACGTTCCACTAAGGATGTTTTCATTTTATTGGCGAGTGCTGAGTTTTTGTTAGACAATTGTTTTATAAGAAATTTCAAAGCGGCATCAGCTGTGCATAAATTAGCATCTCGTCAACAGATTTCTTCTACTGTTAATTTAATTGGGGTCAGCACATCAACAATTTTATTTACCAAGTCAAAATCAGTATCTTCCAAACGGATTGGATGATTGAGATCTATAAAAGCTTTTTGAATACAAGTCTTTAAAGGATAAAATCGTTCCAACATGGTTAAAAGACTATTCCGCCTAGTTTTATAGTCCAAAAGAAGTGACAGCTTTTTTTCATGTTCAATCTTCACATATTTTTGAAGTCTTGAGAATGGCAGGGCATCGCTTACATTTAGCACTATTCCCGTCTTTCGCAAATAAAAAATAACTCCACGCTGACGACGTATCACTGTTTTTTTTTTATGTTGAACAAAGTCTCCCGCCATTTAAAATAACTTTTTCAGATAATTGACTTTTAAATTTAAATGACGTAACCTGCGTAACCTTGTCGCTGGTAGAATAATGAAAAAAGTAAATCCTAATAAGCGTATTTATACTTTCGTACAGGGAATCCTCGACGGGGAATCCCTCACAACAATATTATCATATATCATATGAGGTGATCGGGTGATTCCCCTGTTGGCCCGTTGGGGAATTACTTTTACAGTATTGTATTGAAGTATGCCGGGCGGGGAAGTCCCTTCTAAGTTACATATTATTTGGGCTGTACCTGTGTAGTTCTTTTATCGTACGGCGTACCTAAGGTTAATTTTTTGTCTTTATGTAATAAGTGCCCTTAATATAATCTAGGTAATGTCATTGTTAAGGCGCAACGGATTACGGAATGCAAACTGGCAATCCCGAAAATCCCGAGATTAGCCGAGTACAGTCCCGGGATTTACGGAATCAAAACCGGGCCGGGATCCCGAGATCCCGGGATTCGGGACCCCGGGGTTGTATTCTCTATATATGAAACATTTAACTTTAAATATCTCGTAAATTTCATGATGTAAGTAACTAGTTTTTGCACATAAGAATATCAAGAAAATTGAGTTCTTTCAAAATCAACTGAAAAGAATATAGAGTGATATTTAAAATCTTGGAGTGGGGGTGGCTGGGAGCGGCGGGTGACACTATGGGGTGGTATGAAATATACTGTTCATTGCTCTCATATATCCTGAACAACTACCCAAAATTCAAGTTCTTGTCTTCAAAAACCCTAGAAATAATTAATATTAAGTTTTCGTGTGACACCTGGTATACCGATTTCTTCTATGAAAATTTAAAATATTATTCTAATTTTTACGTTTGAATTCAAGAAGTCATCATTAGTTTTGATTGTCCGCGTTCATTCTATAATAAAGTTTAGTAAACTAACTTTCTCAATTTACAATATTTTGTTGAATTCGCTTTCGCAACCCTTCGAAATTTTATTCTTCTAAATCGACTGTCAACCATGTTTTATGCATTACCAATTTAAATATTCTGATGGATTTAAATCAAACTTTCCAATATGTATTTCCAACTTCAGAAAAGTTAAATTGCTTTCGACACACAAATTAGATATTACCAGCGGATATCAAAAACACAAGAATTATTGAATTTTCCTGTGGGATTGTACATCTAAATTTGATTTCTTGAGGAAATACACGAGGTCGATGTAATTAGAACACGATGCACTTTATAAATATGAGAAAGTTTATGAAAATAACCTGATATGTTCTATAAAATACGAGCAAGGTAAAATCAACAAGAAAGAATAAAAAAAATAAAACAATAATTTTGTTATACCACTTTATTCACATGTAATATTGACCGCGGTTACGACATACAATGTCATTATCAAACTGCAAAAGTTACAGGCCTACATAGATCTTATAAATGACACAAAAATATATGGGGGTGGTTTATGATGTTATTTAGAATTACTACTATATACTTAACTATTATATACAACATTGGAAAAGAGGTGTATATATAAGATCAAACTGGTCGTTTAGAACAAAATCTATTGTGTTGTTTCCGCTTTTAAAAATTTCTAGTGAATCTAAAAGATTTAATTTACGACCTTTCTCGGCCAAATGCAATATTTTATGATGACCAAATGTAAGCCTTTTTGTAATAAGATGGTTTGCGAATATTGAATCTGTCTTCATTAGTTTATATGACCTCATGTGTTCTTTTACCCGTATAATAAAACTTCGATCAGTCTGACCTATATATACACTTTTACAATTATTACAATATAATTTGTGCACTCCTGATTTATTATTGATATCTGTTTTAGGTTTTGCGTTAAAAATGAAATTACTTGTTTTTACATATGGTTTGTAAGCTATACTAACATTACTATTATTTTTTGAAATTATATTTCCAATTTGCTCGCTTATTTTACCGAATTAAGTTAACGAGATAAATTGTTTCAAATTAGCGCTATCTTTTTTTACAATTTTAATTTTTTAATTTTTACAAAAACCGTATAATTTAGGGGGGGAAGGATTCATATGTAAAAGTTTGTACTTATAGGTGTTTGAGATTACTGCATTTACAATTTTTGACACATTCTTTACTTTCTGCCTGATACTGTTTAGTGGGGTCCTTTTTCAATACTATGATAGTATTGTCGTCTATAAATTTCTTAACTTTATTTTCATAATCACCTTTAGTTAATATTACAGACGAATTTCCTTTATCAGCTTTTGTTATCGTGAGGTTGTTTTCTATGACTTTGTGATTAATACTACCTAATTATACGGTTTAGTAAAAATTCACAAAGAGGAAGCACCCATCAGACCAGTTGTTTCGTTTATTTCTTGCCCCAATAAAAAATTAGCCGAAAAATTAAACATAATAATTAGACAATATACCGAATTTACAGATAGCTCTTCCATACAAAACGCAATACAGTTAACAGCTAAATTAAAAGATTGTAATATACAAAAGACAGAAATCCTGGTATCACTTGATGTTTCCAACATGTTTTCAAAAATACCACATAAGGAATGCTTAAGCTTAATAGAAAACATATTAGTAAAGAAAAATACAAACCCGGTTGTTATACACGAAATCATATCTCTAACGGAGTTAGTCACCAACCAAAGTTACTTTACATTTAACAACAAATTCTACAAACAAACAGAAGGTCTGGCAAAAGGCTCACCTCTAAGTCCTCTATTAGCTGAAATTTTCATGAAGCATATTACAGAAGAAATTCTTTCATCACAACTAGGTAAAAAACATATTAAATTTTGGTATCGGTATGTAGACGACATCCTAGCTTGCTTTAAGGGTACTCATAGACAACTACAAACATTTCTGAACTACATAAATTCAATCCATTCTAATATCATTTTTACAGTAGAAATAGAAGAGAATAACAGTATTAACTTCCTGGATTTAAAATTAAACAAATTAGATCAGAGCTTAAAATTTGATATATATCGTAAACCTACTTTCACTGATTGCATTATTCCCAAAGATTCACTACACCCTAAGACACACAAACATTCATTTTTTAATTCTATGATACATAGAGCATTAAATATTCCTTTGTCTAATGAATCTTTTGTTCGTGAAATCAATACTATAAAACAAATAGCGTTAAACAATAGTTATAAAAGTAGCGTAATTGACAGTATACTAAAGAAAAAAACAGTTGCAAGTGGCCCTTAGTTTAGTATATCCTAAAGATAGTGCTAATTTGAAACAATTTGTCTCGTTAACTTACTTCGGTAAAATAAGCGAGCAAATTGGAAATATAATTTAAAAAAATAATAGTAATGTTAGTATAGCTTACAAACCATATGTAAAAACAAGTAATTCCATTTTTAACGCAAAACCTAAAACAGATATCAATAATAAATCAGGAGTGTACAAATTATATTGTAATGATTGTAAAAGTGTATATATAGGTCAGACTGGTCGAAGTTTTATTATACGGGTAAAAGAACATATGAGGTCATATAAACTAAAGAAGACAGATTCAACATTCGCAAACCATCTTATTACAGAAAGGCATACATTTGGTCATCATAAAATATTGCATTTCGCCGAGAAATGTCGTAAATTAAATCTTTTAAAGTCACTAGAAATTTTTAAAAGCGGAAACAACACAATAGATATTGTTCTTAACGACCAGTTGGATCTTATATATACACCTCTTTTCCAATGTTGTATATAATAGTTAAGTATATAGTAGTAATTTTAAATAACATCATAAACCACCCCATATATTTTTGTGTCATTTATAAGATCTATGTAGGCCTGTAACTTTTGCAGTTTGATAATGACATTGTATGTCGAAACCGCGGTCACTATTACATGTGAATAAAATGGTATAATAACAAAGTTATTGTTTTATTTTATTTTATTATTTTCAACATTAATTACCACAAAGTTACGGCTACCAGTATTAGAATAAAAATTTTATAATAAAATTATATTAAGAAATGAATTACGAATTAGGTTAGAAAAATGCTAACCTAATTCGTAATTCATTTCTTAATATAATTTTAAATTTAAATTGTTAATTTAATTGTTATATCTATCACACGAAACAAACACAGTTCTCATGTTCATTGTAATGATTCTTGTTTCCAGATGCTTGAAAAAGACTGAATTGATAAAAGTCGAAACGTCGTAAACAACATCAAAATTCAATAAAGGTCGCTAAAACCAATAAAAATCTCTTATTTTTAATATTAAGACACGGCCAATAAAATAAAAAAGAAAAAGAAAATTCTTTAAACACTATATATATATATATATATATATATATATATATATATATATATATATATATATATATACTTTAAATATCAATTAAAAACCACATCCATGAAGCATATAAATAACTGTGAAACGACTGTATAATAAAATCATTCGTAAATTACAAAAATCGATCATATTTCATCTATTTTTGCTCAGATCTGTACAATAAAATTCCATACGCATTCATAAACCTATACCAATGCATTCTCTCGAAATAATCCTTTCTATTTGAAATTGGTTGTATTGTTACATCTATTCAGTTCCATTTTAATTTCCGGAATTAATTGCACATATCAAACAGTATATTGGGTTTACAAACGAATTCTATTTGTAAATGTCGGTTTTGATGAAGCTTCTATGAACATGAGTCGACACTACAAATTAGGACAGTTTAAAAACTGATCTAATTATATAAAAGTTGTCAAATATTTGTGATGGAGGGTGTAACACTAATTGAATCACACAATATTACGTATGTATACAGTACCCTTTAATTTATTATAAAAATAAAATAAGAAAATACAGAGTTAGAACAAAGGATTCAGTTTCTCAACAATTATATCTTTTACACCATCAGCTATGGCAATCTAATAATCTTATTCCCCTTAACCCTAAAAAATTATACTAGTATTCTATTTCAATTATTCAAAAACACTGCTAAGGTATAGTAATGGTGATAAGTAACATCTAACATTCTCTTCAGAATACAAATTCAGGGCTACCACAAAAAATCAATCCTTAATCTAGCCTGTAGATCTCCATAACCGCTGTCCATGTTTACTTCTGGAATTCCCGGCAGTAATCGACGCTTATTTAAAAGATATATTTCACCGAATTACATATATAATATATAATAAATATATAATAAAAAGAAGGGTAAATATTCAAGTTTAATAGTGGCGTTTATATGCCCAGGAGAGTTTGAATGCGCGTAATGGTATTTACAATTCAAGAATTCCCTTCTAAGTAAACTCAAAAGCGTGGGCAGATCACGAGTTTCTAATGACACACTGGAAGCAATTCCAAGTGCACTAGTAGAGCAGATCGTGAACTTTGTATCCCAAAGCAATAGATTCCGTATCTCGTTTCCAGACAAACTGTCTGCAAATTGTGCAAAGCTTACAGCCATCAAAAGCGAATCTATTTTTGTATTTCAATACACGCCAATGAAAATTAGTTAACCGTACCAATTAATACAAATAACTAATTTGAACAACTATAACTGACCTGAATTTTATTTTCAATAAAAAAACCTAATTTCCTTTTAGGCAAGGATTGTATATATCATTCTCAGTATTTAGTAGGATTTTCACGTTTCATTCTTTTTATTCTTAGTTCTTATTAGTTGGAAATATCCCGTTGCCAAGACCCATTATATTAAACGTTGTCCTTTCAGCGATATTAATACAATACTTGGTGGCCTCGTTTTACGTTCCATAGAATTTTTTCCGCCTCCTTTATAATAAAGGATTATAAAAGGGATTCCGTGTTTTCACTTGTAGCTTCTATCGATTTTTAATTTTCTGTTTCGTTTATTGTATTAATGACCACTATTTACTTCTAATTTAATAGGTAGTTCCTTTTGTTTGTTTTTTTTAAATCGTTATTCTCTAAAATTGTAGCAACAGATAAACATGTTTATCTATTGGAAGGGATTAAATTGTATCTCGACCGTTCTTCAAATAGCATGCCTATTTAAACTGTATTATATGTTGAGCACTTGTGAAATGTTGAAATAACGAAATAAAACAAAACACTTTTTCACAAAAATAGTTTTAATAAACTAAATGTACATTTCGTGTGCTCTACACACATCATCAATAGTACTGTTTAAACATAATATTTACGAGACAATATACCATGAGCTTAATACAACGCTGTACATGCTTTAGATTAATTACAGCTAACTTTTTCTGAAAACCATAGTTACGTCAGTTTCATAAACATAATTTGTGTAGCTTCTGTCAGTATTAAAACGTTAAATTTGTTTGTAGAGTCTTTTAATTACTCACAATGTACACAACAGAGGAACAAATTCAATTTTATACGTGGTATTTAGAAGGATCATTGTTACGCGAAGTTGCAGCTCTGTTTAGTGTCCAGTATCCAAATAGGCCTATTCCTTGTCATTCAACGATAGCAAATGCTATTAATAAATTGAAAACTTCTGGTTGTATCAATACTATCCACAATAAAAACCGATCTACAAGACCAAGAGTAATAACAGAAGATTTGGAATTAAATGTTGTGGCTTATGTGGAACACGACAAGTGCGCAACATCTAGAAAAATTGCTTCGGAAATGGGCATAAGCCAAGGGACCGTAAAGATTTTGAAGAAGCACAAGTATAAGTCATTTAAGTACCAAATGCATCAAGAATTAAGGCCACATGATTATGAAGGACGAATATGCTTTTGCGAAAATTTATTTGACAAAATAAATACTGACAACGATTTTCTCAAAAGAATTCTCTTCACTGATGAGGCGACATTTATTAAACACGGGGAACCTAATCGCCAAAACTGTATGTACTGGTCGAAGGAAAATTTGCATTTTCTTTTCCTGGGGAAGGGTGAAATCTTCAGTGTACAACAATGTTCCTCTAGGCATCATTGCAGAGCTCAAAAATAGAATTCAGGGGGCTTCTCGGGAAATTACCCCTCAACAAATAAGCAACGTTTTAAATGAATTTTATAATAGATTAGGCTACTGTTTGGCTGTTAACGGCAATATTTTTGAACATCTTGCGTAGAATTAGTAAAAGTTTTATTTTAAGGTTTTTTTTGAAGAAATGTATTATAAGATGTACTAAATGTATTATAAATTAAAACACATAATAAGTTAAACTAGCGTGTTTTTCGTATGTACAATTTTAAATTATTCACTGTGTTCAAAAAATATTTTTTCTGTAAGTAACCATAACAACATTCACTAAATTGACAATGTACGATTTTAAATTATTCAGTAACTTCGTGTAACATACCATACACCTGTAATATGCACATCTATTGAATGGTCTCCATAACAACTTCGGTTGGAGTATGTACAGCGTTATGTTAAGCTCATGGTATAATATGAAAATACATCACATACAGAAAAGTTAGAGATATGGTGAAAACAAATTAATGAAAAGTTACAAAGAATCTTAAAACTAATCCAATTTCTGAGAATGAGTTCGTGGGGAAATACCAAATATCTATGAAACAAAAGGGAGGCATCGGGTTGGACTAACGGCAAAAGGATTAGGGATTATAATATAAAATATTAATGTGAATGAAGAATTTAACACCTGTTTACAAGATGTCTTAAGTATTTAATGATGTCGGTATACATGCTAACAGTTTATTATTGAGGGGTGAAATATCATTATTTAGAAGATATGTACATAGGCCAAACTAAACAACAAAAGTGACATAAAAAATCTAAGCAGTATATACTATAACCTAATAATGTAACGATCTGCAATTTACCACCATGAATATATGTTATTATTATATAAATTTCTATCATATGGTATTTAAATATCTGTACACTGGCTTATTATGCTGGCAGTTCCGTGTTTAGATCCCTGACTAGGCTGTCCGAGTAGGTTTTCGTGGTTTTCCTTTTCGTTCAAGGTGAGTGCCGACAGGTTATCCCAGCTCTCCCAGTATAGTTCCCGTAGTTTATGTATGGCCCCTTCGAGATTGGATTATTGTTTATATTATAGAGTATGATATCATTGGTGAATTGTTACAGACTTTTATTAATCTGACTGTACTTAAATAAATTGTCGCTTGATATTGTCTTCGAGGATGCGTGCGTCGAATTTTTCCGACATCTGCGTAGAGGGGAGTACAAGATTACGCGTAACTCGGGGACTTTGGTTCAATAAGTCAGCAAATTTCCAGTGGGTTTAGCGGAAGTGTTTTTAATTTTTAGTTTTGGTAGTATCGTTTGAGAGCAATTTTTGGAAGGCGAATGCTAGCAGCAAATACACAAAAAAAGTTTAAGTATATCAATAAGTTAAGCACCTATTACGCATTTGTTACAATTGGTATATTTACTGCCATCTGGCATCGTGTTAATGGACTTACACCTTTATACGTATTTTTTCTCTTCTGTACCGGCATAGCCGGTCAAGCGCTCCACGGGCACAGACATAATAATAACTCATGGCTTGCCAATTCCCCGTAATTGACGTCTAGCTGTTGAGAGTGCTGTGGCATGAATTATTATTATTAAACTTGAATGTATCTTTGAATATTTTAATTTTATCCATGACAACTACAGATATATAAATATGACATTAATATACTGTCATTTATATTTTAAATTTCTTTGTCAAAAGGCATTATGTGCCGAAACATATAAGATTATTTTAAATATATAAATATTAATGTAAAACAGACCTTAAATCGGCGACTAATCGAATCTAAAATAACATACAAAGGTCAAGAAATAATTATCTTTATATATACTTTTTTCCTCTCCATCTGCGCCTGTTCTGCCCTTATAATTTGTTACTAAATGCACAGGCTTTATTGCATATTACATTTTTTCTTCGTTAATTAAAGTTTTGGTGAAAGAACAGGCGACGGTAATTCTTTTCCATCCTTCTGAACCACGCCTTAGGGCTTTACCACTTTTTTTTTCTTTCTCTTTTTCCTCTCTGATTTATTATTTTCGTGTATTTAATGAGAGAAAAAAATTTGTGTTGAAATAAAAGGATATATTGTTTTTGTTATTATTATTATTATTAATCGGAAATAATGTTTATTCTCATATGTAATCTAAGACCAACAACACAAAGTAATCTTCCACGATCTAGATTCAGTAGCAAGTCGTTTATGTAGATCACAAAGAGAGGTGGCGCCAAATTGCTACCCTGCAGCACACCGAACACCTGAGTAATGTTGCTGGATCTATGGCCTTTATAACGAACATATTGCATTCGATCGCACACAGATAAGATTGTATATATAAAGCTAGACAAAGTGAGAAACCCATAGAATCATGTTTGATTAGCATTTTCACGTGATTTATACGATCAAACGCTTTGCCGAAATCAGTATAATTAACATTCGTCTGTTTGTCATTGTCTAAGCATTCGGAGA
The DNA here is from genome assembly GCA_935421215.2 of Melolontha melolontha. NCBI lineage: Eukaryota > Metazoa > Arthropoda > Insecta > Coleoptera > Scarabaeidae > Melolontha > Melolontha melolontha. The sequence continues at coordinate 2,824,978 of OW285239.1, read as the reverse complement.
TAAATTCGGTTATTACAGCGAGATTTGCTGCAGTAGAACGTTTATCAACAAAACCATGTTGGTATTCAGATGCGAGAGGTCTAACAGAGGGAAATATAATATTATATAAGCACACTTCAAAGATCTTTGCAAAGTTATTTGGCGCTCGGCGTCATCCGTACTTATTCACAACGAAACACAGCGTATCACCTTTAAGCTATTCTGAGATTTTAATGTCATCAAAACTAGTAATCATTAACTTCCAATATACATAAAATCTGATTGAATTTGCATTAACAATCACATTGTGATATAAAATTCTGAAGGTGGTTACGTGTTAAATATATAAAACTGTTATATTTATACTACCTTCGAAGGTAAACAATTATGATTTTATGTATTAGATTTCATCAACTATAACTTCCGAAATATTATTACAAATGTACGTGTATTCTCTGGAGTTTCTAATTTTATTTTCTCCTTCTCGGGCAAAACGTACTTTTAGGATATATACATACGTATTTGCACAGAAACAAATGTACTTATACTGCATTTAAACGTGAAAATTGTAATGTTTTAGAGAAGAAATGCAAGGCAATAAATAACTTTGTATACCACCAGTATTAAATTTTTATTTACTTCTGGAATATGCACTTCCTACACACTAATAACAAAGCGTAAAAGATCATTTCTACCACTACGAAAGCATATACTGTAATATAACTTTATTATAAAAATTCTAGTATATTGTATTTATAGAAATATATTGTATCTAACACAAATAGGAGCCGATTTATTTTTAAGAGTCTACAAAATACATTGTTAAAACGGAGATTAAGATGTCACCTGTGTGAAAATTGTGATTTCCACATGAAAATATTGCAAAAAGGGATTTCTACAAAATGTGAAAAATACTGTCAAGATTCGCAGAATTGTATTAATAATAAATGCATGTTTTTACTTGGGATTAACCTTTTCGCTTATACATTATATCGGGTGTTCCAATAAGATTGCAGAACCTAAAAAGGGCGCCATTTTCGTACCGGGCGGTTGGCAACTCGCGTTTTTGGTTAGCTGTCAACTAGACATATTACGGTTAGTGAAAATGAATCGTCTTACTGTCGAACAATGCGTTGTCATTGTCACAACTTACTTCAGGAACGGTGAAAACTCCTTAGAAACACTTCGAAGATGTGTAATATACGGTCGACGAAACGTACCAAATTCATCGACATTTCGTTGAGTAATTCAAAAATTTCAGCAAAATGGTTCAGTTAGTGATGTAAAGACACCTGTTACACGTTAAAAATGATCCTTATACCGTTTGGGCATTTTTAATACTTTATTTAAATTAATTGCTAACTCTAAGTCATCATAGGCTGTTCAAAATTCAATATTATCATTTAATATAATTTATTTACTTTAATTGCTAATTATCGAACATCATAGGCTATTTCAAACTCTAATACATTCATATAAGTTTGTATGTTCAAATATTTTGGATGTCACTATATCCATTTTTACTCCGGAGTTTTGTATATACTTATGTGCAAGTTTGACATTTTGAAATTTTATGCGAAGTCATGGTTCGTATATTTGAATTTATATTTCAATTATTGTTCCTCTTAGGGAATTCTAGGTAAACAGGACATCGTTAATTTTTTTATTAGAATTTTGTAAACCTATTAGGATGATTTAATTTATCGAATAACCATTTTTCACTTAATTCTGGTCTTTACATTTTTGGTTTGCTTGGGGTGACATCTACGCGAGACTCTGTTAAACTTTTGGTTATAGATCGCTGTAACGGTTAGTATAATTTTTAATCGGTTATACACTCTTAATTACTGCGAATTAATTATTGAATTTTTGATGTGGGCTTCCTCAATTGCTTTTTAATCATGCCATGATATCTGAGTAATTATCTATCTTTTATTTTAATATTCCGTCTGGGGGTAGTATTTTTTGTTTCTAATGACAAATCCATCTTTCTGCTTAAATTCACGCACAATCATTCTGGACGTTCTATTTCTTAACGATTCCGCTTTGAAGTAAGACAACGAGTGTTAAAACTAAAAGTCATTTTGAATTAAAACAGTGTTACTGTTCTGCGGCATGCAGGAATTGTCAAATTGATTTTATTTCATTAAATTCACTAGGATAGTGTTATTTAGTCGATGTTTTATTCCCCGGATTTGAAAGTTTTACGACCACGTGCTTGCTTCAGGTGAGTTTCTGAGATAAAGGGAAGGCTGTAATTTTATCACGGCATTGTTCTCCGCTTATTATATTACTCTGGAATCTTCCACTTATTCTTCTTTTTTCTCATTTATTCAGAGCTGTTATTATCTGCTAGAAAAAGCGGCTATTGTTAGTATCCGCTAAGAAGAATTGCTTGTTAGAATCTGCTAAGAAAAACTATTGTTAATATCCACTGAGAAAATCTGCTAAGTTATTATCTGCTAAGAAAAACTTGTTAGTATCGGCTAATGTGAAATCCACATAATTAGAGGAGAGATTAATTTCATCCGCAGACATCTAATTACCTGGACCCAGGAAAAAAACGCAATTGGATCTAAGGATCATCTATCACGCAAGGTAGTGTGTGTAGAATAACTATTATCAGGATAAAATAAAACAAATTTTAATGAATTTCACTTTTTAATTAACACTGTAACGGTCGTTTCGCTCCAATCTGAGCTTCATCAGACATATAACTAACTTATTTACAATTTTTCTTTTTTAACACAAGTATACGGTAACAAACACATGTTTTATTTTAAATAGTTGAAGGAATGGGTAATTTTTAATACTAAAATTCCTTCCATTCCTTCAACTATTTAAAATAAAACATGTGTTTGTTACCATATACTTGTGTTAAAAAAAATTGTAAATAAGTTAGTTATATGTCTGATGAAGCTCAGGTTGGAGCGAAACGACCGTTACAGTGTTAATTAAAAAGTGAAATTCATTAAAATTTGTTTTATTTTATCCTGATAATAGTTATAATGGAATTTCATCAAGTAAAGGCTGAAACAATTATATATTGTGTAGAATAACATTTTTTGTGACAGAGTCCCAGAAAATTAATATAATAGTGATTTTGGAGGAACGCATGGTATCCTAAAACATACCATTTTATTTTATTTTTTTTTTCTTGCATCAATATAAATTTAACTAAGTTCATTTCATATATAAATCGCTTAATCAGTTTTCTAATTCAAATGGCAGTAGTATTTTTTTATAGTATCAATCTCACATGTCAGATTTGTTTTAAAGTAAAGAAATTTGAGTAAATTAAATTTAATATTTTTTTATCAGTAACGGAATCCTATGTGATTTTTTATATCTAATTTTGTTTGAATAATATATTTTCCATTTAATTGGTAAATTATCACAATTATAGAACAATAATCTAGTTACATTTTTTTTTATTCTTAAACATATATTTTTGCAAATACAGGCTGAGCCTTTATTTGTATATTACTATCTGATTAGAGTATCCGATTTTGTGATTACATTGTGGTTTAATAATTTATTGCATAATTAATTTCTATTTGTGTGTACCACCTAAAAACTTATTGCATATACTGAGTGTATTGAACCTGTGAAAGGTTCATTAAAACTTTAGTGGACTACCTATGCAATAATCTATAGATTAGAATACGATGTTAGAATGATCAATGATGTTCCAACTATTTAAAAAAATATTTGATTTGCTCCATACTTAAACCTCTCTGGTATAATATATATATATATATATATATATATATATATATATATATATATATATATATATATATTTATATACCGCCTAATTCTGAGCAAACGCAACGATGCGAATGTATGAATATTTCTCCCGCTCTGAATACAATTCCCCTTAATGCTGTAGGCGCGTCAACATCGATGTCATACATATAGCAAGCGCCAATTAAGTTGGCGCGAGGAGGCGGTTTAGCAACAGACTGTTTTGTGATTGGCTTAACGCGTTCAGGGGATTTGTATTTGGAGCGGGAGAAATATTCATACATTCGCATCGTTGCGTTTGCTCAGAATTAGGCGGTATGTATAAATAAATATATATATATATATATATATATATATATATATATATATATATATATTGTTTTAATGTAGTTCTGCTTGAAAAGTCATATTTACAAAGGACATCGTTATAATTGATTTAAAAAAATATAATCCCAGTGTCACCAACAGTCTTTTACTCTCTGGATACAATATTTGCCCTTCTAGCCTGGCCTTGTGCATGTTATTAATCGATTCACTTCTATTTGGTATTGATATCTGAAATATACAATTCAGATGAGGTTTAGATATATAGTCTATTTGTAGATTCAATACATTTGCTCTCACTTGCTTTGTGATTGCTATATGATTTGACGTTTATACAGCCTTTTTTATTATATTTAGTAGCTATTCTAGCATCACCCTACATCACCAAATGAAATATTTATAAATTATTTAGTGAAATTAGCATTTATACTTAATTTCTTAATACTACGCCTTCTCTACTTTTTGTTGTATAGAAACTAAATAAATTAGCGATTCTATTTTATTCTTGTATACAAAAACATTCTGACATTAATATTTATTTTGCAGGGGAAGGAATTGAAGTTTCCCCGCGGTGGTTTGATATTCTACGACGTGGACTCCATAGACGTGAACAAATATGACATAGAACTACTCAACGACACCCTGAATATCCTAAATGAAACTTGCAACGTAGTGTCAGACGATAGGGATAGAGAAAATCAGACCGTCATACACTGCCGTAAGTACTGCCTTGGTATTGTTCCAAAAAATACAAAAAAATTCATCGGGATAAATTGGGAATATAAAACGAACGTTTTTATACCGTACTGTATTGACAGTTTCGTGAAATTTACCGTCGCATAGCATCAAAATGAAAAAAAAAGTATAAACTTTCCCGACTGACGTTTTATTAAAATTTTACGTTTTCTTTTTTACGTCATGCATGTACATATTGATGAATGTATGCTGGCCTAACATGACAGGTGTTTCACTTAGAATAATGAATTTTTTCCTGCTTTCTTTATTTAGAATTTAACAAAATTATAAATTTAAAATTTGAAAACTTGAAATTTAAAAAATATACAGGCTGATTCATTTTCGGCCCTCACCATGGGGATCTCTCTTATTATTGGAGATAGAGTATAGGTTTAAATTTGGCAAAGTTGTTAAATTTTGTGTTTGTTATAAATCCGTAAAGAAAATAGACCTGTAACAAAAATGGGGCAAAACCCCATTTTCTTCTTTTACCTGTAGCACTGACATTTGGCCTTGTAGAGAAAAAATAAAAACACATCCTTGTGGCCATTTCTAAACCTCTATCCAGTGGTGTACTCTAAATTTTTATACGACGTTTCGTTTCTTTCTGGCCATCATCAACTATCTAATTTATTATTGGCGCCATATTGGATTTAGACATCTTCAGAAAGGGTTTTTTTTTTGCTGATTTCAACCATGTACCACATGCTGGCTAAAGTTTTTGACATTAGGTTTTATTTGAAAGAATAAATTATAAGATTAAATAAGGTAGCCTTTGGAATTTCAATCTGTCAAACATCTGTCAACAGTATTCTAAAAAATTGATAAAAAAGCTATATTTAGAACTCGTTGGCTTAAATATCTATGCTTGTAAACTATTAGCAGGATATGTAAATAATTTAGTTGCCGCCGCAATTTTTGAAATTTGATTACAATTAAATTTTTATAATCAAATTCTTGTTACAAATCGTGGCAGTTACCGTAAATTTATTAAGTTATAATAATAAAGTTATAGGTATATTGTGTACTAAAAAATATAAGTACATAAAAAAAATTATATTTCTGTTCATTTTACCAACAGGGGTCACCTTGAGAGGCGGTGCGCGACGCCTTCCCTTTGTTCGATACGCATAATTTTTTGCATACCGTATTTTTACACAAAAACAAATATTTCTAGATGGAGTTACTGTCTCTAACTTCAAAAAATTTTTCTTCCATACATCTAAAGACCACCCTAGTACATGTACAGACTTCTATAGCTTTATAGACCTGTAACATTACCGATCTGTAAGAATATTGCATTGAATTTACCCATATTATTATTAAAATAATAATTATTATTATTATACAGTATAATATAAGTATTGGCCTGGGCAATTTTTAGATATCACTTTTATCCAAGCTTTCACTAAACTATTGGTAAATTCTCCTAAAACTACAGAGAACGAAATATTGTTTAAGAAAAAATAATTATAATACTTGAATTGAATTAAACCAAAACTATTCCTGAACTAAAAGAAATATTTTTTTCTTTATGGTTTTATTATAAACGTAACTCTTATTAAAATCTAAGGTAAAATACTGTGAGTTTTTGACAGATTCAAATAATATTAGTACTTGAGTGCAAACAAAATCTTATCTAAGACTACATTTGTTACAAACTTTCTCTAATTAAGTCTAATAACTTTGGTAGCTGAATCTCGGAAATTTGAGAAGAAAATTTCTGCTTCTTTCAGTTCGCATTCTCACACGCACATACAATCGACAAATGCAAAGCAATACCAAATCAATATTGTCTAATAGCATGAGATAAATACACAGTTACTTGCTAATGTGTTACAACTTTTTTTAAAATATTATCATAATATCTAATGGTGATTTTGTGATACATTAATTTAGTCTATAAAACAAGAATATCAAAATACTAATTAACTGAAAATCGGAGATATAATGGGTTTATGCACTTGTTAGTACAGTTGTTCAAAACTTGCAGACTTAGTTTTATGTTCCACGTACGAGTTTATAATGATTAACTAATTTTAAGTGAAAATACATGTATAAAATTGTTGAGGTAATATTCTCCGATTAGTAAAATATTTAATTTAGCTAATTAATTAAATTTATTATTGTAATTAAGCTTTTACTTTGTGTATATTTTGTTTAAAATAATGGTGAAATTGTTTTTAAAGTTTTTGATCGAACGGTATTTTATAATTACAAATAATTAATGTTTTGAAATATTATTTTTCTTTTTTTATCAAGTTTTAATTACTCAAATTTCACCATCTTATTTTATCATTTTAACACAAATAATTTGAAACATACTTGAGTGGGTAAATCCTCATCATTTGCATAAAATAAAAACACTTTTAATAATAAATTTTCGATATTATTAAACTGTTTTACTCTTTTTCATCAACATTTCTAAAGATATATCTTTACGTGAAATAGGTTCAGCAATAGGTTCAGCGAGCCTTAACAATAAAACACAAACTTTATGGCAAAAAATTATTTTTTTTCAACGTATTCTCCTTTTAACTCCTTCCATTAAGTCCACTCACATTCAAGTTTTTTTTTCTCACAAATAGTTGGAAATATGTATTGGTTTCAGTGTTTACCTTCTTATTCGACCCAAAGTTCTTGCCACCGAACCAAGTTTTCATGTTAGGAAAAAGGAGAACGCTTAAGGGGCCCAAGTATGGTGAATAAACTGCATGAAGAAACAGTTCTAAATGTAGTTCAATGATTTTTGTCTTTTAAACAGTTGATGTAAGATCATGCCCACTCTCCCAGAGAAAAAGCACCCGTATCTTCTTTAAGTGCCTTTTACGTTATATCTAGAGAATACAATCGCGGGATCCCGGCCGGGTTTTGATCCCGTAAATCACAGGACTGTACTTTGCTAATCTCGGGATTTTCGAGATTGCCAGTTTGCATTCCGTAATCTGTTGCGCCTTGACAATGACCTTACCTAGATTATATTAAGGCCACTTACTACATAAAGACAAAATATCAACCTTAGGTACGCCGTACAATAAAAGAACTTCACAGGTACAGCCCAAATAATATATAACTTAGAAGGGACTTCCCCGCCCGGCATACTTCAATACAATACTGTAATTCCCAAACGGGCCAACATGGGAATCACCCGATCACCTCATATGATATATCATAATATAGTTGCTAGGGATTCCCCGTCGTGGATTCCCTAGAATTCCATAAAAGAAACAGTGATACGTCGTCAGCGTGGAGTTATTTTTTAGTTGCGAAAGACGGGAACAGTGCTAAATATAAGCAATGCCCTGCTATTCTTTGGGTGGATCGACTAAGGGATTACATACACATTTGTCATCAAAACATAACATTAAGATTTTAGCTGACGTTAATCGTTTAACAGCTTCAACAAGTCAAGATTCTGAAAATCTGAATACAGCACCGCCGCCAGCTAAACGAAAGTTAAAGATTATTTTACTAAAAGTGCCGACGACAGCCTGGATGATGTTTTGGCAAGAATGATTGCATTAGATAGATTTCTATTCAGTGTATTCATAACTTCAGACGATTTGAGAAAATTTAATTACAGCGAAAAAATCAGAAAGTAAGTAACTGCAGAATTAAAACATTTGAAAAGTGCAGGTGAAAGATTCAGTCTATCTTTCGACGAGTGGACATCAACGTCCAATAAACGATACATGGCTGTCAACGTTCATTCACATAAAAAAAATTGGAACTTAGGACTCGTTCCTATTCATGGAAGTATGACGGCTGAAAATTGTCTTCGTATATTGAAAGAGTGTCTAAATAAATTTGATATTTCCCTGGAAACTGATATCGTGGCTACTGTAACCGATGGACCGAACGTTATGATAAAGGTGGGACATCTTGTTTGCACTGAACAACAACTGTGTCTCGCACATGGTATCAATTTGGCCGTCTGTAATGTGCTTTATAAAATAAAGAATTATTTTCAAGACAGACAAGATAGCCCTAACTCAGATGATACTATAAATGAACCAGCTGTGACTGCTGATTATATGAACGATAGCGATGATGATGACAATTTAGAAGAGTTAGACTGTCCAGAATCAGGTTTAATCTTAATGTCACAAAATGAACTTGCGCGAGAACACATACCAGAGTTAACGAAAGATGAAAACATAATGAGCTGATAAATAAAATCCGCAAAGTTGTAGTGTATTTCAAAAGATCACCATTGAAAAATGAAATAGTACTTCAAAAATATATGAAGATTGAACATGAAATAGAGCTGTCACTTGCTTTGGACTGTAAAACTAGGTGTAATAGTCTCCATGCTGGAACGTTTTTCTCTCTTAAAAACCTGCATTCAAAAAGATCTTATACAACGTGTCCAGGAAAGTATGCAACAAAGGGAAAACTTTTTTATTTTCTATTTCTTAGGAAATTTTATTCTTTATAAAAGTTTTTGCTTTACTTAAAACCTATTTATCCGTTAAAATAAATGAGTTATCATATTAGATAGTAAATATACAATTATTTTATTAATTGTTCAAAATTTTCGTACCTACTTAATATCGTGTGTGCAGTCATTACTTTTTACTTTTTATCACGTATGCATGGTATTTGACAGTAACTTTGACATCCTACAAAATACATTACTATGGCAGAAAGTTTAACTTTGCAAGAAAGAGCAGAGTTAATGCTTATATGTGGCGATAATTATAAGACATGTAGAGACGTAGCTGCGACTTTTAACGAAAGGCATCCCAATAAAAACGTTAGTTGGTCTACGGTATCCCGAATTTTGCGACAATTTAAACAAACAGGCTCTTTGGAATTTAATTTTAAAAAGGAACATGATAGACCAGCAAGAAATTTAGATAATTCTTTAAATGTTTTACAAAGTGTAATTGAGAATTCTAAATTATCTGTGAGAAAATGTACTACTAATTTACTAATTTAGGATTACGTAAATCATTAGTACATCAAATATTGAAAACATACAAGTTTACTCCATTTAAACCAAGATATGTCCAAACGTTGCAAGAACGAGATTATGACTAGCGTTTAGAGTTTCCCTTCATGATACAATGTGAAATAGAAACAGACATAACATTTCCCAGAAAATTATTATTTACCGATAAAGCGACATTCACCACAAATGGTGTAGTTTGTTCGCAAAACTGTCGTTGGTGGTCTCAAGAGAATCCAAATTTCCAAATGGAGTGTAAAAACCAATATTCATGAAAGATAAACGTTTGGTGCGGAACTTTGAAGAGAAGAGTGATCGGGCCGTATTTTTTTCAACAAACTCTAAATGCTGAAAGGTATTTAGCATTTCTGACTACTGAATTAGAAGATGAATTTGACAACTTACCTTTACAAACAAGACGTTCTTTGTGGTTTACATGATGGTGCACCTGCACATAGTTCTCGTCGAGTCGTGCAGTATTTAAACCAAGAATTTCAAGAAAAACGGATAGGAAGATATTCAACATTTCCATGGCTTCCACGCTCGCCGGATTTAAATCCTTTGGATTATTTTTTATGGGGTTGGTTGAAAAATCGGGTGTATTCAGAAAGGCCATTTGATAACCAAGAAGATTTGCAGAACAGGATTAAGGAAACGGTAACGCATTTAAATAGTAATACCAATTTCCTGCAAAATGCCGTCAGAGACTTAAGTAGACGTACAAATTTTTGTATTGAGCGAGAGGGGCATCATATCGAGTGACGTTTGCTTAAAACATAAAAATAACATTTTTTGTATTTTCAAGTTATTAAAGAATATTTTCATTATTTAAAGCGATATTTTATTTGTTTTAACGGATAAATGGGTTTTAAGTAAAGCAAACACTTTCATAAAGAATAAAATTTCCTGACAAATAGACCATAAAGAATTTTCCCTTTGTTGCATACTTTCCTGGACACGTTGTAGATCTCAATCATCCAATCCGTTTAGAAGATGCTGATTTTGACTTTGTAAATAAAACTGTTGATGTGCTGACCCAAATTAAATTAACAGTAGAAGCAATCTGTCGGCGAGATGCTAATTTATGCACAGCTGATGCCGCTTTGAAATTTCTTATAAAACAATTGTCTAGCAAAAACTCAACACTCGCCAATAAAATGAAAACATCCTTAGTGGAACGTATAAAGCAACAACGAAATGATGATTTAACTGGTGTGTTGAATTATTTACAAAATCCACGAAAAGGTGATGAAAATCAGTTATTATCGGATTTGGAATGGCTTGACTTATTTCCAGTTCCTACACAGGCTTTATTGAGGGCGCAAATAAAGAGTATTGTTTAAAGACTAAATAGTCGAGATGACACGGAACAGAAAGAAAGGTCAGGATCACAAACAGATGATAAGCCAAGGCAACAAACCTCCCAACCCCAATTGACACTAAAGGAAAAGTTACAGCTGAAAATTAATAAGAGCATGGAATCCCCAGATCCTGAAGTACAAAATGAATCGGAGTTGGTAAATAGTATTAGACGCGAAATGAGCCTGTTCGAAAATGGAGGAGTTCGTGGATATCACTTAGAATTAGCATATAAATATTTATTGTCTATTCCCCCAACCAGTATAGAACCTGAGCGAGCGTTTTCAGCTGCTGTTTTTGTTGGAAATAAACTGCGAAGCAGGCTTGGAAGTCAAACTTTGGATGCTTTGATATTTCTGCGATTGTATTTTCGAAATTCTAAATAGTTTTTTGTATTGTCTTTTTTGTTTCTTATTTTAGTATATTGTGTATTGTGTTGTGCAACAATATTAATAAATAATTTTTAAGAAACTACTTAAGTTTTTTTTTCATTTGAGCCTAATTAGAAACCACATAGTATTATCCCGGGATTTCGCTTCAAAAATCCCGGGATTGAAAAACATGCTCGAGATTGTATTCTCTAGTTGTATTCTATCATGCAGTTGAACGTTTTACCATTTTTTAAGATAATCGACAAAAACAATCCCACTGCAGTCCCAAAAGACAATAGCCACAACATTTCAGGCTAAGTGTACAAAATAGAAATTCGAAATAATTCTACTATCCTCTTCAAATCTCCAAAAGTTAATAAATCAGGGGTATATAAATTAAAATGTGGTAGTAATTGTGACAAAATTTATATTGGTAGAACTTTCAGAAATTTCAAAACTAGAATTTCAGAACATAAACGTAGTTATGATAACAAAAAACTAGATTCTAATTACTCAAATCACTTATTATCTGAAAACCATTCATTCGATCCGGAGTTTGGAATCTTACATGTACAAAATAAATCGCATAAATTAGACCTCTTAGAAGCCCTGGAAATAAATAAAAATAAAAAGTCTGGGAATTTACTGAATGACCAACTAGATATAAATAGTTCTCCTTTACTAAACTTATTTAATTAGGATTTTTCCATGTGATTATTGTGTTTGAATACCTAATCTCGCCCTTTCTTTGTTAACAGCTTATCGTTTCTTTCTTTATATAACTGTAATTACCAAATTTATGTGCATACACTCATTTCATTTGTAGAATAATCATTATACCATCGTCGTTTGATAAATCTACAGTGTTAGCGAAACGCGTCACATTTTTGTAAACGTTTAGCAAATATACGTTCTTTATAGTGAAGATTAAACAAATTAATTGTTTCGTTTTATTTTACATCGTATAAATTTTTACGGTTGGCGATAAAATTTTGTATGCACTACGTCAGTAAAGTGACTTTATTGAACTTGCCTGTTACTCGCCTCGCTCGGCTCATAATCTCAGACTCGTTCAATAAAGTATCACTTTACTGACTTGGTACATAAATTGCTACCACGCGGCGTAAAAAAAAAGTGGCAAGTGATAAGGAGAGATCGCTCGCTGAACCTCTCTGGTCTGAACCTACCTGTTCTTCAATGTCCCCAGGAAGGACTCTGCCGGCTAACTCTAGATTTGGAGAACGTCGCGGATTCAAGGCCGCGTGATGTAATACAGGTGCCACCGTTATGTTCCACCTGCAGAGAAACAGCTGTAACGGAAGCAGGCGGGGCCTGGTAGCTCCAACAATCACCAGAGGGTCAGCCCCTTATCACTAGATGTTAACAGTTAGAAACTTTGCCAGACTCAAAACTTGAGGGATGGGTAGAGATCAAAGACAAAATCAACAATACTTACAAATTTATTGCTAGACACAGACGGTTCAACAACATACAAAATTGTTGAATCAAAACTTACAGATTTTAATGCTAGACACAGACGTTTCAACAACTTACAAAAGGTAAAATATACCTATAAATTTATTGTCAGGCACAAACGTTTCATCAAATTTACACAAGGTATACTCATCACCATCAAAACTTAAGTACAATCAGTTACATCCAATAAAAGGTGAAGCCTTAAACATTAAAATAAAAGCGAAAGCAAGTTGAAAGTTAATATAATTATACAGAGACCGAAAATTCAGAGTCTCCCCCTGTATATATCGAGAGGCGAGAGGGGTTAATCCAAAATTATCCCACCAGGATAACAATAAATTAAATCTACGAAAGAATACTGATAAAAGTCTCAAAAGACGTCAGCGCGAAAGATACTAGGTTTGCTAAATTCCAAGAAATATGGAAGGTTACCTTATTAAAAGAAAACAAAGTTACGCCTTGTTTACAAATAAAATTAAGAAGGTAGATAAATTACAGAATATGAAAATGAAAACACCCAGATAGAACTTTTGGAGTACCCCCTGTATAACAGGTGTGCAAAATTTAAAAATAAATGGTTGTCTGAAGGAGATTATTAAACAAAAGTATATATTTAGAATTCCAATTTCGTATACGTAATTTAGATTCTGTACAGTTTTAACAAAATATAAATAGTAAAATTATAGATTAGATCTTCGATTTAAAGGAATCGAAACAGACAATAAGGGACCGATCTGAAGGATTTGGCCTCGATTATGTCTCAAAATTCAAAACAGGTGACAGCCAGAGAAGCTGACGGTCATCCGGAGTTATTAATATGTTTCAGTTCCTGAACCCGGGGATATTTAAGTCTATCAACGGGTTTATAATTAAATCAAGCTCGATAGTCTCTGTGAAACTAACTCGAAATAGGGAGAAATCCCTTCTAAATACTGAGAAAATAGGCAAAACTAACCCACAACGTGTGTGCCTTAAAAAAAGTAAGAAACGGCTTGGTCTTATTATAAATTTAGAATTTCTAAGGTCTAAAGAGTTATTTAAATGAACTTCAAATATCTTAAGGTCTGCAAAAAAAATTTAAAAGACAACACCTATTTTTATCTTGGTTACATAAACAGTAATCGTTCCCTCCAAATACTTTCCTCGTTTTCTAAGGCAAAACTACTCTCTATAACACGAACTAGTCATCGCTGCGACGCCATTTTGGGGTTCAATATGGACGAACAGCGTCTTCTTCTCCTAGACCAAAAGGTCACGCAAAATTTATGTGCCCCTTGATAACAAGTTGTGGTCGACACAGGGAAGTTCCAAATCAGCGTCTAGGTGTTTCGGAAAGCTAGTTAAGCCCCAATTCACAGGATATAAAGTCTCAGGTAAGTCGCCTTACGCCAACCAACAAATATCCAAATTAATCTCGGATATACAGAGAAATATTCGATAAATATATCGTTTAAAATAATCCTGAAAGTTTCAAAGTACGATTTAGATAAATATTAAATGGATAACTGTATATTTACCGCAGGAAAAATTGTTCCACTACACAAGGGTCACAATTAACAACGCAGCGCATCTAAGGTTAAGACATAATGGCCGCCGTAACGATTCAGAAGCAACATGCCGGAAATACGTCATGAAGATGCCGGTAAAATTTTAAGGAAGGAAATTAGTTTTCAAAATCTCGAAAACGATACAAGATCGCAATTTGTGTCCATCCAAACTCAGAACGTTAGATATAAATGTCCAGTGAAAGTTGTAAATATAAATGACGACAAGTGCAGATTTCCGTCGAGAGGTCCATCAAACGAAAAGGAGATGGCAATATGCGGTGGTTTTTAATTGAACAAGTAATAATTACAAAAGACAATATTAAACAATAGATTATGCGTCTAGGTGAACTATAATTCATAGTAAAAATTCCTACATAAATAGTTTGATTATCGGGGTAACAATTTTCGAGATAGAAGTGATAATATTGCGAGCATGTCAGATAGGGAATTTCAAGGAGATGGCCGATTTGCTATTGTACATAGGCTTCCAAAATAAATTGAACAAATGAAATAGGTTGAAAATATCGAAGTTTGAAGGGTCTAAACTGTTCGATAAATAGAGAATTAAGCAAATAAAATATCATTTAACGAAAATCATTAGTTTGATATAGCTACGAGGGTTTATCGGAAACAAAATTAGAATAAAATAGATCTAAATAGGCAATAAGCAGGAGAATGATTTTGTATACGTAACAAATTAACTATTAATCGTTCCCTTCAAATGTGTTATTTTGTTTGTCATTAGCTACATGAAAGTCAATCTGACGGTTAAGATATTTCACCTGTTGTCAACTTCAATTTGTAGTTGTCACGCAAGCATGATTTGCAATAACTTAAAGAAGTTGTCCGATTTTTTTGTCGAGAACTGTAGCTAGGTGGATAACACAAAGAAAACTCCCCTTGTAAATCTAAAATCCGTATGTACTTTAATAACCTACAATGCTGACTTTATTGACTTATGTTCAATCTTCGTTTTCCAATTATTTTTTAATTTAATTTATTTTTTAAGTTTATATTAAAATTCGAAATTAACCCTTTCTTTATTTCTGTTCAACAGTAAAATTTAATTTAAAGAAATAATATCATATAACCAACCCAATCCTATTTTTAGTAGTCAATAAAATACTGATAAACGCCCCCAATGACGAAACCTGTACAAAATTTCCGGGAACTATTTCATTTGATTTTATGAATTGCAAAACATTTCACGGTAATTAAAAGAGTAATATTAAGCGAATAAAATTATCATAATGGAATAAAAAGCTTACCAGTAAACGTAGAATTTCTGTTTTTGGATACCGTTTTTTTTTTTTTTTTGTAAATGATATTTTAGTAGAAATGCTTACTCGGAAAAAGAGGAGAACTGAAAAAAGGTGCAGTGCAAATTTCATAACCGGAAATCCTGGAAAAGAGCGGCGAACGTAGGGTGCGTTCTTCGAAACATGTTGAATGACAAGAAAATATGAATTTAATTCATACATTATCGAGGTCGTTTTCAACACGTGGTCCGGGAATTTAATTAACGATATCCTCATTAAGGTAAATCGTGATGGGCTTTATAAATCCACGTTAATATGTTATAAAAATGCCAGGAAATTAGTAAATGAGATAATCTTATTGAACTTATCTCGTTGTTAATATTAAATCAAACAAAAAATATTGGGTATTTAGACAAAGAACTCGGACGTTAGCAATTAATTTCAGTATTTTCAACAGTTTTTCTTTTAGTTTTAAATAGTTATTTGCGCAACTAGTTTTGAAAGTCTTTGAATTTGCAGTTTGATTAATCGAAGTGGAACCCGAGTTAATCAAGCAAGTGAGTGAAAAAAAATTGCAAGTCGAAAGTGTAAAAGAAATTCTTTGAAATTTCACGATTCAGCTGTCACCCAAAACACTGATATTTCGTATATAAATACAGTAGAACCTCGATTATCCGGGTCAGCCGGGACCGAACCTTTGCCGGATAATCGAAAACACGGATAATCCAAAAACCTCACTTTTAATTCTTTAATAATTTATTTAAACAAATACATATGTAACAAAAAATAAAAGTTTTAATATTTATACATATGTAATATGTACTACATATACATATTATATGAACTATAATAACGTGAATAAAATCACTTAAAAAAATCAGTAATTTTTTTTGGTTTTTGGGCTTCGTAAATTCTGCCTCTTATAATTTCCTTCATTTTTCTAAGTTGAAGTACATGAATAACATCAGTTTCAGGCTGCTCTTCAAAATAATTGATAAGTATATTTACTGCATCTCCTGCTTCTCGATGACTTGTTTTGATGACGAAATTATTTTCATCGTCATCACTACTTTTGTCAGAACTTTCTTCAGAGGTCTGCCTTAGATAATCTTCATCCATAATCTGATACCCTTTTTCTTGGTGATCACATTCTATCCATTCATTTATTTTTTCGATGTCTATTTCTTTCGATTTGTGAGGCTATAGATGCTATGTGTTCGATTGATGACTCACCTTCATTTAAGCGCTTACCATCTTCAGTACCTTCTTCATCTGCTGTATCTTCTAAGGTTATTATTTTATAAAATGCTTTTTTAATGTTAGTCTCTTTCACTTCACTCCAAGCGCGAGCTACAGCATAAATTGCTTCTTTCACATACGTTTCCAAAATCCCATAAGGTCACTTTCTCCCAACAATTGAAGCATAAGGTCTTTCCTATAAAGCCTTTTCATGGTCTCTATAACACCTTGGTCCATTGGCTGGGCAATAGATGTCACATTTGGAGGAAAATATGCCGCGAATATGTTCCCATCTGCTGACTTTAGTTGTTCTGCATCAGGATGCGATGGAGCATTATCCAGTAACAGTACAGCCTTGAGTGGAAGATTATTTTCTTGCAGAAAAGTTTTAACATGTGGTATAAATTTCTCGAAAAAACCACTTTTTAAAAATCGCTCGATCCATCCAAGCACCCTTTTGATTATAATAATCAACAGGCAGTGTTTTTACATTTTTAAAAGCCCTCGAATTTTTTGATTTTCCAATGACAGCTAACCTAAGCTTATGGGTTCCTGATGCATTAGCACAGCATAGCACTGTTAAACGGTCTTTGCTTACCTTAAAACCTAATTAAAAAATTAAAAAATTAAAAAAAAAACAGTACAAAAATATGTAAAGCTAACCTGGTGCACTAGTTTCTGAGCCTGCAGCAAGTGTTTTTTTCGGCATTGCTTTCCAATAAAGCCCAGTTTCGTCTGCGTTATACACTTGTTCGGGTTTTAGGTCGCGCTCCGTTATAAGATTTTCTAAATTATAGCAGAATTCCACCATAGCTACATCATGGGCACTTAGTTTCTCCCCTTGAACAGCTAATTGCCTTATTCCATAACGTTTTTTAAATCTGTGTAGCCAACCGGAAGATGCAGAGAAGTTTCCTTTAATTTTCAGCTGTTCGTGAAACTTTTGGGCTTGCCTAGCACACATAGATCCTGATATTGGAACCCCTTCCGATCTTTTCTGTAAGAACCACTTGGTCATAGCATTATCAAGTTCTCGAAAAGTAGATCCTTTTAGAGACTTCCTCTCAGAAATAGCTTTTGCACTGTCAGCTTTAGCTGCAAAGCTATGTAATTCGGGTTTCTTCTTCACAATGTCGCGAACCGTTTGTTTTCCAATGTTATATGTTTTAGCCAATACTGCAACGCTTTTGTTTTTTTCAAATTGTTTTAAAATTTCCATTTTTTGTTCTATAGTTAAAACATTGCGTTTACGCTTTTCGTTAGCACCGGTACGCTGCATTTTGTGCGTTTGTTTACGATCAACTAATGAGCCGGTCGATAGATGATGAAAAAATGTGCATACATACTAAACACATAAATTGGGGATTCCCCGAGACGAACGTCTGCACGGGTTCACGCGCCAGCTTCTGGCCGACAGCCACGGATAATCCGCGCCCAGGATAAAGCGCGCACGGATAATCGGAGTTCCACTGTATTGTTAAATAAAAACCGATAGAAAAGGTACCAATAGTTAACGAAAGATGGCACTTTCAATACGATTTCTTGACAAAGAAAAAACAAATGTTTTATTACTTATTATTATGCAAAAAAATACAGGTGATACTTCAATACAAAAAAAAAGTTTAATTCCCATGCAATTTGAAACAAATTAAATTGAACCTGTCGTAAAATAAATTAGATTTTCTAGCAAGTCAATAACTAGAAGCACATACAAATGAATCGGTAGAATTAATTTGAATTTCTCCACCATTAATTTTTAGTAATAGGAGATTCAAATATAATCTTCTTTTCTACTATCGCTTCTTAAATTTCCGAATTTATTAATTTACAAACGAATTTTGCCTACAGTTTCATGTAAGTTCTTGTAAAATGGAAATAAAACTAGTAGTTTAAAACGACAATTGTTTCGCCAGCTTCATCAACCTATCAAAAATATTAATGAACCATTTCTAATCCATCTTTTTTAATAATCTCTTTAGAAAGCATATTTTTTTTCTTTTAGGATAAATGTGTAGACGATATCGTGTTTTGTTTCACGGGAACACAAACACAAAACCTTTTAAAAAACTATCTCTATGGTATATCTTGTAATAAAAGATAAGCAAAATTCAAAATTTAGATTACAAACGTACACTTGGAAATGTTTACCCCAGGCGCGGCTCGTGATGACGTATTTGGGAGTGCAAGTACAATGATGCGAGTGCCTCGTGTGTTTTCGGTGTTTACCAAGAAAACGTTACAGTTAGTACACGAAGCACTCACATCATTGTACTTGCACTCCCAAATACGTCATCACGAGCCGCGTCTGCTTTACCCCGTTCACTGTAAGTTCCGATTTTTTAAACGTCGCTTCTCCTCCACATTGTTTCCGGGTAACTGACAATTACAGAATAGGTTATGTCTGATTATGAATATGAACAGGTTATGTCACTTAAGTGATACATGGGTTATGTTTTTGTATCAATCCATGGTAATCGCGTAGTAGTGAAGTTAAGAGCTATTCATGAAATTCAAATAATTTATAACTACGTACATAATACAGGGTGGGGCAGCATAACTTCCTGAATTCAAGACGCAACAAAACCCATTTCATGAATCAGAAAGTTTTTTATTTTTTTTTAGTAATGTAGGTACATATCTAAATTTTTGTTTTACACAGTTTTGAAAATTATAACTGGTAGGTGACGAGCCCATACACTCCAATAAGCCGATTTCTGGCGTTTCTCATGACCCTTACCAGTATATCAGCGGGTATGTTGACAATTTCTGCCAGGATGTTGGCCTTCAGGTCTTGTAGGGTTCTTGGACGGTTGATATAAACGCGGGATTTAAAAAAAAAAACAAAAAAAATCGCAAGAGCTCAAATCCGGGCACTCCAAATCCCTTTATTGAGATGAGGCGCTCCGGCAAGTGTTCTCTAAAAACAGCTATTGATGCCCTTGAAGTGTGAGTCGTTTCTCCGTCCAATTGGAACCAAATATCCCCCAAGTCTAATTCATCAAGTCGTGGAAAAAAGAATTCCTCCAACATGATTACATACCGGTCTGAATTCACTGTCACTGTGACCTCATTTTCTTCAAAGAAGATGCAATTCTCGGGGATTGGTGTTGGCCCTGTAGCACATGTTCTGCTTGTTAACGTATCCAATCAGGTGAGAATGGGCTTCATCACTGAAAAAAACTGATATCACGGTATAATTAAGTTCGGATTTTCTATATGATTAATTCTTACAAAATAATTGGGGTCAAATTTTATACCTACTTGGGAGTTAATGCAAAAAAATAGTAAATTGGGCATCCGAAGGTAAGAACAGGTATATTACTCTAAAAATTAGGTTTATTATTATTTTAACTATTTAGGACCATCAATTAAACTATTAAAGCATTCTATACCCTAACGTGAACCACGCCGGTCAAACTCATGGCCGTTAATATTTAAATTTCATTGAAATAATTCATTATATACACGTACATTTTTGGAAATATCGCGCTTAATTATAAACCCCGAAAGCATTCCCGAAATAAATTACTGTTAGTCTATAAAGGTAAAAAACAACAAATATTTATTTAATTGTTTAGCTTCAGTTAATTTGTTTATAGATCTGTAGTTGCGGACCGTTATCCACATCAATTCAATCATGTGCAGTCGCACGTAAATAAACTAGCAGACAAATTTAATCGGTTGAATACCATTGATGTAATTCTCAATTTAAATGCGTTACATGTACATACGCTGGCTTGTACTGAAAGATTCATGAATTTGTCTTTGTCACCTTAAATATTCTACACTTTATTTTCGTAATTCATTCGGAAAAAATAGCTTTTTTTTTCAAAACTTTATGTTGCAGATTTTATCAGAACTTTTGTTCATATTTGTGAAAACATAGTTACAAAGGTATTTTTAATAATATAAAATATTATTAAAAATCTGGTGTGAAGAACACAAATACAGGTTCACTATTAATATTTTTGTGAACGTGTCCGAACATATCCCTCCCCAGAGACGTAGATACGTATTTCGCCTTCTACAGGCTCATCGGTACGCCCCTGCTCGAGAAAGGATATCTTCAGACACATTCACAAAAAAGAACCACATCGCCACATCACAGAAATTATCCAGACCGAGCGTAAAAGTAAATTCAGCGCTGCCTGTTGTCAGACAGCCGAAGTACCTCGCCCCGTCCACATAACCAATGTGAAATAATGACGCCCTTCCAAAGGTGGCACAGCCATCTCTCTAGAAACTGCATTTTGTTTGTGTCTTCACTCATACTACGAACTAACCGCATGTGTAATGTATCAGAATAATTGAAACATACATGACTAGGTAAACCCCACCAGTTTTGTATAATACAAAGGTATTTTTAATAATACAAAATATTATTAAAAATCTGGCGTGAAGAACACAAATACAGGTTCACTATTAATATTTTTGTGAACGTGTCCGATATCATATATATTATATATAAGTTCTTACCTATGCCAAGTATTTAGAATAATTATCAACGAATTTTATTTGAAACTTTACTATTAAAATGACGCCAACTAGAACTAACATCTGTAAATATCTTTTAGATTAACCGCTTGTTAACCACGTATGTACTTTTGTTGCATAACGTTCAGTAGTATTTGAAAATATACCTCGCAATTTTAGATACAATTTTTCAATTATTGCTAATTAGCATAGCTATATGATTACTAGATAATTTATATTAGCTATGAAGTAATAATTAGCAATATCGAACATTCAAACAGTCTGCTGTCAACAACTGACATCTGCTTTCAATTACTGACCTCTGCTTTCAAAACTGGCATCTGCTTTCAAAAAACTGACATCTGCTTTCAAAACTGACATCTGCTTTCAAAACTGACATCTGCTTTCAATAACTGACACTTGCTTTCAATAACTGACATCTGCTTTCAAAACTGACTTCCGCTTTCAAAACCTACTTCCACTTTCAAAAACTGACATCTACTTTCAATAACTGACATCTGAATAATTAACATTGTCACCTTATAATGTGTTTCTAATTAGCTTGAACCAAGGTCTATCCTGGCTTAATTGGTTAAAGCGACGGTCCGGCAAACCGTAGACTTGAGTTCAAGTCTAAACGTAGACAAAATTTTTCAATTTAATTTCGTATGACTTGCGTTCTAATTTGTAGACAGCAATTTTTACATTCACATTTACTTCACAATTGCAATTTGATAATATTTATAAATATTTCATATAAAAGCCGATAAGCTCCAAGAATTTATCAATTGATATATTAAATGAACCGAATGAATTATCTAATAATTATATATATAAGTATATATATATATATATATATATATATATATATATATATATATTAAATAAAAGGTTATTTTTTTGGTTTTAGCGACCTTTAATGAAATCAAACAAATTTATTAGCGAAAAAACGACGTTTCGACGTTTATTAATTCCCGCAATTGAAAACATTTAATATCAAATAGAACAATTGTTTCTATATGGAACTTGACAAAGACCGCAAACTAATAAAAGTCGTAACGTCGTTTTTTCACTAATAAATTTGGTTCATTTCATTAAAGGTCGCTAAAACCAAAATATAACCTTTTATTTAATATAATTATATGGCCAATAAAATAAATAAGAAACTTTAAATTCTTATTAATAGTGAATATGTATATATATATTTAGATAATTATTTCGTGACCTTTGTATGTTATGATAAATTCAATTTGTTGGCGATTTAAGGTCTAGTTTTACTTCAAAATATATATATTTTGAAGTAAAACCAGACCTTAAATCGCCAAGAAATTGAATTTACCATATATGTATATATAATAATATATATAGTGTGAAATATCTAAGATATAAGAATAGGTAATATATATATGTTTGGTTCAAATGCGTAGAAGCGTAGAAGTAAATTCAGCGCTGCCTGTTGTCAGACAGCCGACACACACATCGGTTATATGGACGGGGCGATGTACTTCGGCTGTCTGACAACAGGCAGCGCTGAATTTACTTCTACGGTCGGTCTGGATAATTTCTGTGATGTGGCGATGTGGTTCTTTTTTGTGAATGTGTCTGAAGATATCCTTTCTCCAGGAGGGGCGTACCGATGAGCCTGTAGTAGGCGAAATACGTATCTACGTCTCTGGGGGGGATATGTTCGGACACGTTCACAAAAATATTAATAGTGAACCTGTATTTGTGTTCTTCACACCAGATTTTTAAAAATATTTTATATTATTAAAAATATATTTGTATTATACAAAACTGGTGGGGTTTACCTACTCATGTATATTTCAATTATTCTGATATAAAACATAGTTACTAACGGGTGCGGTAACTGTTAGTTTGTTTCAAAAATGCATATTAAATAAAAATACAAAAAATATTTTCAAATGATTTATATTTTATTGCCGAGAGTACACCTTCCGATTAAGAATGGAATATTATTTAATTTAAATGATTGCCCCGCCCCGGCTGGCTTTGCAGTAGCCCATTTGTGTCGACCCAATTTTTCAGTACATTTTCAATCGTTTGAGGGTTTACTTCACGAAGAGCAAATTTAATTGCGTCTTCCAACGCCTCGATCGTCTCTGGATGATCGGCATGACATCTGTCCTTGACGGCTCCCCATAAATAATAATACAAGTGAGCCATTTTGGCTGATAATGCGATTTTCGAAGATTGGACGCAAAACGTCGATAGTAGCGTTGGCTGTGTGAGCAGTGGTGCCATCCTGTTAAAACCAAACATCGGACAAGTCTTCCTCTTCAATAGAAGGGAATAAAAAGTCAGTTAACATGGCACGATGTTTGTCATTGACTGTTAGTGCGACCTTTTGCTCATTTTCAAAGCCATACAAAGCGGTCACTCGTTTTGGGTGTATTTGCATCTCAATTGTTACGTGCATATTTCTGTATATTATTAATAATAATTAGAGAACGGACGCAATTTCCATAAAACGCAATCGGCAATTGGAATTGTGTATAACGTCGCTCAGTACATCCCGGCGTAATTCAATGAAGTATTTGTTTGACTTACTCGGACACCTGGTCTCGCCGCGATAACAATGGACAAACCAGCTATTGTATTCGGAGAATATAGTGTTTTTTAAAGTATTTTCATGAGCATAGATAGAAGCGGGGTTTTTATAATGTATTTTATTTATTAGTTTATATTTCGTAAGATAAATAAAGTGCTGTGAGTAAGTTTCTTGTTTTCATAGTTTTAACTGTTAATTACATCGTAATTTTTGTGATAGATCCTGTTTAATATCGTTTGATTGAATCTATTTCTACCAATTATTTCGACGTAAGTGTGCATTGAATTTCGTTCAGTTTCAATAACTTACGCACACATTTTTAGTTTTCATTTATTTAGATCTAGAGCATTGTTTAAGTTACGTTTTCAGACATGATATGGAAGAATGTCGAGAACGGCATTGTAAAACAATGGCGAGTTGGATTGACGGTCATACTGATTGTATGTCCATTGTCAGTGATTCCAAAATTTATTACAAAATCCGTAAAATATCGTCAAAAATTCGTCACTTAGGATCGCAAACACATATGAACTCTGTAAAACTTTTATGGCGGCTAATATTCCATTAAATAAACTTAGCAATCCCACTTTAAAAATATTTCTGAAAAAATATACTGGTCGAAATGTTCCTGATGAATCAACTTTACGCAAATATTATGTTTCTATGTGCTATACGAGAACAGTAGAACGCATTAGAAGTCATCTTTTAAATCAATACATATGGATAAGCGCCGACGAAACGGTGGATATGTTAGGACGCTGTGTGGTAAATGTTGTAGCTGGTGTACTACATCCAACTATTCACTATAACTCATATGTAATAGCAACAAGTGTTATAAATAGAGTTGATGCGGAAACAGTTGCTGAAACCATTAAGGAGAATATGCAAAAAATGCTTCATTCGGACGCCACGTACAAAGAAAAAATACTTTTATTTGTCAGTGATAGTGCTGCGTATATGTTAAAAACAGGCAGACTATTGAAGAAAATATATCCTAATATGCTGCATATTACTTGTGTAGCATATGCTCTCCACAGAATCTATGAATATATCAGAGACACTTTTCCGGAAGTTGATAGACTTGCATCAGCTTTTAAAAAAGTTTTCAGAAAAGCACCATTGAGAGTAGCTCCTTTCATGGAAAAATTTCCATCTCTGTCACTGCCTCCCACTCCAGTAATAACTAGATGGGGAACATGGCTGGAAGCTACTAGTTATTATGCTGAGAATTTCGATAGTCTAAAACATTTCGTAACACTGCTAAAGGAGGATGCTAGAAGTATTGGTGAGTGCAAGGAGCTCACACAAATCCCAAATTTAAAAAATCAGTTGTACTTTCTTCACGAACACTTTGGAAAATGGCCAAAACTAATCACTTATTTTGAAAATCGAAATCTCAAATTAAATGACGGATTAACCACATTAGATGTGGCTGTTAATAATTTGAAAAGTATTCCAAGTGACTTCGGATGTGGCCTTCGGCAAAAGTTTGAAGCATTCTTAATAGAAATCCAGATTGAATTACATTGCAGCAATTATGTATGGAGACAATTCCACAAAATCTAACGGCTAAATATGAAGAAATAAAAGAATATTTCCAGTATGCACCTATAACCAGTTGCGATGTAGAGAGGACGTTTTCTATTTATAAGGATGTACTTAATTCAAAGAGAACAAAATTGACAGAAGAAAACCTTGAGAAACTATTGCTAGTCAATATTAATACTCCTTTACTCAACTTGAACGACAAAATGAACGAATAAAAATGTTCCAATTATAGAAATAAAATTAAAAACTTTAAAAATACAACTTTTCAACAAATACATATGTATTTCGTAATTTTATAGATCACCACCCGTTCGTTTTCCAATTATATAAATAAAATTAAATATTTTAGAAATACAACCTTTCGCCAGTACTGCACTGGGTGGTAAGCGTGTCCGTTCTCTAATAATAATATTCCTTTATCGTCCAACAGGCGTGGTACCCATTTATAGAACAATATTAAATATATAATAAATAAAATCAGCAAACATTATGCAGCAAAAAAAAATTACAATATATTTAATTAACCTACAAAAATATATATGTTAGATTTTTTCTGCATTTTTGCACATTATTGTCAAAGCTACACATTAAAGGATATCCATCCTCGCCGTTGGCAAATACGCAGCGCATACCTGCCAGAAACCCTTACGTAGAAAGTTATACAGATATTAAAGAGAAGAGGTTCGTAATAAATCTATTCTAGTATAAAGTAAAATATACTAATTTCAAACTTAAATAATTGCTAACACAACAAAATGTATATTACACGTACTTCAGCACCAGCAGTTATCGTAATTCATTTTCCTAAATGTCGTCATTCCATTCATATCTTATTTCGCCAGCCGGAGTTGAGGTAATAATTCGCTATTCTGTCAGAATCAGCGTATGCGGTACTGTACGTGAATTAAGTGAAAAGTTTACAATATCAAATCTCGCTTAGGTTTGGTAGAAATGATTGGATGTCCTTTCGAAATATAATGTGCATTCTATTGTTTTGGAATACATATTGTAATGAACACTTGTTATATATATATATATATATATATAATAAAAATTGTTGGGGAATCCGGCAATAAAAACCTTTAGTTAGTCAATTAGAGTCCTTTATTTTTTACCTTATATTTCGCTCTGTAGATTTAGAGCTTCATCAGAGGTCACTTTAATCAAAAGAAAATACAACATTAGCTAATTTAGTCTACTAATTATAAGATTAATACTTACAAAAGCGAAACTATTTTTTGTGAGAGATATAACATTTTTAAAAAAACAAAACCTATAGAGAAACAAGCAGTCCACGTAATACAAATAAAACTTTATATTAATTAAAAATTGTTACTTTAAAAGCTTATTGTTTTTACATATTAAAACCATTTAAAAAATTATTATTTTTTCAACAAACACATCTAAAAAGAAACACACACGTAGTAAAGAACTACTTGTCTTGATGTAAATTACATTTTAACAATTCAAGTGTCGACAAGGTAGTGTATTAAATTTTCGAAACCAATGTCATACTCGTATATGCAAAACCTATGATAAAAGTACAGTAGGTAAAAAACAAGCAATGTCAAGGTTAACGATATATATACAGATGTTCAAAAGTTGCGTGCTTAATTTCAATAATGTGCAGGCTACAAACAGGTTAAACTTAATTAAAAAGAAATTGCAAAATTAAAATTATAATCATATGAAAAAATTGTGGAAGGACAAATGTGTTAAATGACATCAATAGAGTTAATATTCTGTGTATTTAGATGACTTGAGTTTTTGATATGAGAAAAAGTCAGTTAAAAGGCATATATTGCGCTTAAATTATTTGTGTCAGATCTGAAATTCATAGCGTGAGGATTATTATTGATCTCAACCATCTCCAAAAACTCCCTACATTTTAAACTATTAACTCTCTGGAGGATTTTAACATTCTCAAAATTTGGGTTGTGGTTGTATTTGATCATATGTGAGGACAAAGCACATCTGATCCTCACATATGATCAAATACAACCACAACCCAAATTTTGAGAATGTTAAAATCCTCCAGAGAGTTAATAGTTTAAAATGTAGGGAGTTTTTGGAGATGGTTGAGATCAATAATAATCCTCACGCTATGAATTTCAGATCTGACACAAATAATTTAAGCGCAATATATGCCTTTTAACTGACTTTTTCTCATATCAAAAACTCAAGTCATCTAAATACACAGAATATTAACTCTATTGATGTCATTTAACACATTTGTCCTTCCACAATTTTTTCATATGATTATAATTTTAATTTTGCAATTTCTTTTTAATTAAGTTTAACCTGTTTGTAGCCTGCACATTATTGAAATTAAGCATGCAACTTTTGAACATCTTATATATATCGTTAACCTTGACATTGCTTGTTTTTTACCTACTGTACTTTTATCATAGGTTTTGCATATACGAGTATGACATTGGTTTCGAAAATTTAATACACTACCTTGTCGACACTTGAATTGTTAAAATGTAATTTACATCAAGACAAGTAGTTCTTTACTACGTGTGTGTTTCTTTTTAGATGTGTTTGTTGAAAAAATAATAATTTTTTAAATGGTTTTAATATGTAAAAACAATAAGCTTTTAAAGTAACAATTTTTAATTAATATAAAGTTTTATTTGTATTACGTGGACTGCTTGTTTCTCTATAGGTTTTGTTTTTTTAAAAATGTTATATCTCTCACAAAAAATAGTTTCGCTTTTGTAAGTATTAATCTTATAATTAGTAGACTAAATTAGCTAATGTTGTATTTTCTTTTGATTAAAGTGACCTCTGATGAAGCTCTAAATCTACAGAGCGAAATATAAGGTAAAAAATAAAGGACTCTAATTGACTAACTAAAGGTTTTTATTGCCGGATTCCCCAACAATTTTTATTTTACATACTTGTTTTAACGGCAAAGACTCTTTGTCTACTTATATATATATATATATATATATATATATATATATATAACAAGTGTTCATTTGAAAAGTCAATCTAGTAGCATGTGATTTACTGAGAACATTTTGAAGTATGTCGTAAATTAAAATTTACTACTTAACCTACGAAGTCGTATATTTTGACAGTTTCATACATACAAATAAATAACAAATAATAGGTATTTATTGAAAACTATAACAAATGTTGAAAATGTTGTCCTTCAAGATCAATGCACTTTAAAATCCTCCGTTCAAAATTTCTCATGATATTCTGCAACATTACTGGATTGTTATTAATTTCCATGCATTTCTGTTCGATTCTCTGTAGCGTATCATTCAAATTCAATATAGGTGTTCGAAATATGTTATTTTTTAGATAAGGCCACAAAAAGAAGTTGCAAGGTGTTAAATCGCATGAACGTGCAGGCCAGGCAATTTCAGTATTTCGACTAATTATACGCTCATCAAAAAATTCTCTTAAATAATCCAAAGATTCTGCAGTACAGTGACAAGGTGCTCCGTCTTGTTGGAAATATGCATTTTGAAGTTCATCATCATGCAACTGATTGACAAATGGTTGTAAAATTTCCGTACGGTACCTTTGAGCAGTTAACGTTCCCTGAAAAAATATTGGTCAAATGATTCGCCTTTGGCTTATCGCTGCCCAAACACCAATTTTCTCTGGATGTAGCGATTCTTCATTAATTACATGTGGATTTTCACCACTCCAAATTCTTGTGTTTTGTGAATTTAGGTATCCTGTTTTATAAAACTATGCTTCATCAGTAAAGATGACTCTTTGCGAAAGTTCTCCATTATTGTTCATATTTATAAACCAATTACAAAACTGTAGTCTACGTGGGTAATCAATTTCTCACAATTCTTGTACTGCTGTGACACGGTATGGATAAAGTTGCATATCTTTTTTTAATAACTTGTTAGTTGTACCAACAGAAAGGTTTATTTGTTGACTCAAATGTCGAACAGATGTTTGTGGTTCATTCAGTTCAAGATTGCATGGTAGAATTTCAAGTTGAGTTTCCACATTTTGTAATAGATTATATACAATTTAAGAATACCTTTGATAGAACTTTAAAACTTTTTTCTGAAATTGGTTGTCTCTTAAGAAAATCAGGCAGCGGAGCAGTTAAGAAACGTACACCTCAAGTTGTCAATCGTGTTGAAGAAATAATGGAAAATGAACCACAACATTTTCCATTATTTCTTCAACACGATTGACAACTTGAAGTGTACGTTTCTTAATTGCTCCGCTGCCTGATTTTCTTAAGAGACTACCAGTTTCAAAAAAAAAGTTTTAAAGTTCTATCCAAAGTATTCTTAAATTGTACATAATCTATTACAAAATGTGGAAACTCAACTTGAAATTCTACCATGCAATCTTGAACAGAATAAACCCATAAACCATCAATTTTATTACCACTTCGAAAATAAGCCTGGACTAAAAAAATTTTATGTTCTAAAGTGAAAGCCATTTTAAAGCTGAGAAGCAATTTATTTAAACCAGAATCGACGCACGATTATTTTTTGGATTTACGTTTACGGAACAACAAACACATACTAATACATTTGCGTCTTATTCTATCAAAATTTCAAAGTAACCTAGATTGACTTTTCAAATGAACACTTGTTATATATATATATATATATATATATATATATATATATATATGGTAAATTCAATCAGTCGGCGATTAAAGGTCTGGTTTACTTCAAAGTATATATATATTTAAAACAACCCTACATGTTTCGGCAATGATGTCTTTATCAAGGATATAAAATATAAATGACAGAATACAAATGTCAAATAATTGAGTTGCTATGGTTTAAATTATTCAAAGATACATTCCAATTGATAATAATAAATTATGCCTTCGTATTCCAAAAACAGAGAGCAAGGTGTGAACATATGTGTTGTTCGCTGTTAGCAGCTTGTGTCTCTTTCTGGGTATGAACTTGTGTGTTGGTTGCTGCTGGCAGCTTGCGTCTCTCTTTGGTGTGTGGTTTTGTGTTTGTATGAGAGCGTAAGTGTAGGGTTTGGTGTGTTGGCGCGCTCATGTGTGTGTTTAGTGATCAGTCGCGTAAATTTAGAGAGATCGCGCAGGGCCGCCAAACCTTTCCCGGCAACTTCTTTACTTTTTCGTGCAGTACTTCGACGGCCCGACCCCTCCCCGTCGAGGCAAGGCGCAGACCAGCGAAGCGAACCCTGCACGAGGTTGCTCATCGCCAACCGAGGGAACACTCTTAGCGGCTACTTCGGTCGACACTTTGTGCCATCTTAACGTTTTCCGCCAAGGCGGGAGCACTACACACACGTCGAACGTGTGTGTGCTGTTAACGGCAGCCTAGCCAGGTTGCCGCCCAGGACCGGTCCTAGTGGTGTGTGCATTGCGCGGCGCCGTGATTTGCGCCGCGTAGCTTGGTTCCTCTCTCCTGCTGGAAAGGCGGAATGGCACCTGTCCGCCCATCGGGCAGTCGTCGACCGAAGTAGCCGCTAAGAGTGTTCCCTCGGTTGGCGATGAGCAACCTCGTGCAGGGTCGCTTCGCTGGTCTGCGCCTTGCCTCGATGGGGCGGGGGTCGGGCCGTCGAAGTACTGCATGAAAAAGTAAAGAAGTTGCCGGGAAAGGGTTGGCGGCCCTGCGCAACGGCTGGTTATTCGATCTCTCTAAATTTACGCGACCGGTCACTAAACACACGCACGAGCGCGCCAACATACCAAACCCTACACTTACGCTCTCACACAAACACAAAACCACACACCCAAAGAGAGACGCAAGCAGCCAGCAGCAACCAACACACAATTTCATACCCAGAATGAGACACAAGCTGCTAACAGCGAACAACACATATGTTCACATCTTGCTCTCTGTTTTTGGAATATTAAGGCATAATTTATTATTATCAATTGGAATGTATCTTTGAATAATTTAAACCATAGCAACTCAATTATTTGACATTTGTATTCTGTCATTTATATTTTATATCCTTGATAAAGGCATCATTGGCGAAATATGTAGGGTTGTTTTAAATATAAATATATACTTTGAAGTAAACCAGACCCTTAATCGCTGACTGATTCAATTTACCATATCATACCAATGTCACGAAAATATTATATATATATATATATATATATATATATATATATATATAGGTAAAATTTCTGCTCAATTTCTTCATATTTACTACAAGATTCATGAAAAAAAAACATTTAAAATCCCTATTGTACCAATATTCCAGCGAAACTCCTATAATTAACCTTGCAAATCACTCGGACTTTTTAAAAATAATAGTGGTAACGCCTTGCTCTTGTTCTGTTCGCAGAGATTTCCTTTGCTAGGAAAGCGACATTACAAAATGAACCATACAGGGTCATTCTTCAAGTTAATGACACCTCACTTCTGCCAGGATACGGGAACAGTGTGGTAAGTAATGAATATGTATTAGAATATTAGAACATTTGCGTGTGAATCGTATAAAAATTAATTTAATGGTCAATTATACTTTAAATAATTATTAATATAACATTATGGTTTGAATAATTTTCACGAAATTATGCACAATGTAAGTATGAAGGTGAATTGATAAATAAGGTCTTCAACTCTACAAAATAAAAATAAGAAGAGACAAGATACTGAAATCAATCGCAAAATGAATTAAATTTATTGTACCACAAATGTATATAATTATTTTTCAATATGGACGAGTATCTAGTGTTTCATATACCCATAAAATCAAACAGCGGATCAATTCAAAGTGCTCTATTGCTTTTAGAAACATTGTCCACAAAAATTGATACTCTTCTGCATTCGTTCAAACCAATTGCTAAAGCAGTTATTCCAGTCTTAAGTTGGGAGAGGTATACAAAAAAAGGAAATCCAATGCTATGTGATAAAACTATAGAGGAATATCACTTTTGAGTATATGTTACAAGCGTGGTATGGGCACCAGACACTTTAAACAACAATAAAAAATGCTGTAAGATATCATTTCATAAAAATTGGCATAACAGCGTAATAAAACTGTTTAAAAAATACAATTTAATTGCAGCTTTCTCCAACAATAATAAGTTACAACAGTGTCTAAAAACAAAAATTGTTAACACAGATCCGTTGAAAGAGTCGGGTATTTTGCAAAATAAGTTGTAATTCTTGTCCAAAATTATACATCGGGCAAACCAGAAGAAATGTTCAAACACGATACAAAGAACACATGCCTCATGTTAAATTACACAACATATAAAAGTCAACATTAGCTCTACACGCATCGTACAGATACAGGTCACAACTTCTATTTAGAAAATTTTAGTTTAGTTAAAAAAAGCAGTAACAGAAATTTAGACATGTGGGAAGCCATATACATGAAAAAACACAAAAATTATCTTCTAAATAATAATAGTTCACCCCTCAATAATAAACTGTTCGTATGTATACCGACATCATTATATACTTCAGACATCTTGTAAACAGGTACAGTATAACCTCCTTATAATGGACACTGACGGGGAATCCTAAAATGTCCAATATATGGAGGTGTCCAAAATGTGGAGGTGAAAAAAAAACGAAAAAAAATATTCATTCTCATATCAATTTAATCACACATAATAATAAGACGAAAGTCGAAAAAAATTTACAATACTTAATACACATACATACATATTTTATGCTAGATTTTACTTGAAATAATCATTAATTGTTGTTTGTCTTGCTTTTTTCATTTTATGTTTAAATATCTCAGATTCACATTCAAGAAGAGCTTGAATTGTTAGCAATGTTAAAACTGTTAGTGCTTAAGAAATAGTTCTCAAGATCTTTTAATTTTTGATGGGCTTCTGAAATTATTGATATACTAGTTACAAATTCCTCTTCAATCTCATTTTCCATTTCATCACTGATATCAGTAATTTCATCGATACAATTTATAATGGAAACATTAGGATTTTCAGTAAATAACCCATTATCAATTAATGCGTATGTGCTTAAATCTAAATTAGTGATGTTAAAATTGGGAAATAAAAATGCTAATGGTATATTATCTTCTATATTGCACTCTGCACTTAGATCACTGTCACTTTGATTGAATCCGCATTTTTGAAAACAGTTTCTTACGGTCACAGGCGAGAGTTTTTTCCAAGCAGCTGATATCCATATTAATGCAGTGACTACCGTAATGTTTTTTTCTACCATTTCTAGTGAATTTTCAGTATCCATTAACGCCAAAAGCCTTTTTACAAGCATGCTCCGGTAAATTATCTTAAAGTTTTGAATCACACTCTGGTCCATAGGTTGACAATGCGAGGTAGTATTTGGAGGCAGAAAAACCAAATTTACGTTTTCCAATGAAATCTTCGGATGAGAAGTGGCATTATCAAGAAACAAAATTACATGCCTTTTTTCTTTCTTCATCTTGTTATCAAAGTTCTTTAACCAAGCTGACATAATATCCAAAGTCATCCACGCTTTTTTGTTAGATATCCATCCTATCGGCAACTTATCCACATGAGCTCCTTTAAAACATCTAGGTTTCTTACTTTTACCGATGACTAACGGCCTTTCCTTATCACCCTCCATATTTGAACACAACAATATAGTTAGTCGTTCTTTTGCAGATTTTCCTCCGGCACATTTATCACTTCTTAACGCAAATGTTTTTGTCGGAAGGGCGCGGAAAAATAAACCGGTTTCATCAGCATTAAAAATATCTTTCGGAGAGTAATCTTTGCATATTGATTGCAACTTGACTTTCCAATCGTCTACATTTTGCATGTTTACATAGGCAGATTCACCACACACACTTTTAAATGATATTTTATGTCTTTGACAAAATTTCTCCAACCAACCATTAGACGCTTTGAATTCGGTGAGTTGAAAACTTTGTGCTACTTCCAGCGCCTTTTCTTTGAGTAGGGATCCTGACATGGGAATATTTTTGTTTCGCACCTTACAGAACCAGTTGAACACTGCTCCGTCGATTGCTAAACCACTAGTTTTTGGAAACTTCCTTTTTTGAGCTAGGTTTCCATTTTTCTCGAAAAGTTCTTTTATTTTACTTTTGGTTTTCACTATATCACTAATTTGCGACTTTCCGACACCAAACTTTTCCGCGAGCTTTCGGACACTTAAGCTTTGCTGTTCACTAACCGCAATAATATCAATTTTATCTTGGATTGTTAACCGCTTTCTTTTACTAGAATCCATGTTGACACTATCAAAGGCTAGTCCAGGCACTCCACTTATCACCTGACGAGTAGGCCAGTGGTAAACCGTCGTTCCTTTGTATTATGGGAAAAACCCGAGTAGATATACTTCCACGTGTGCACTTTGTACATACATATGTATTATGGGAAAAGCCCGAGTAGATATACTTCCACGTGTGCAGCAATAAAAGTACATACATACATACATAATTGCAAAATTTTATTCGGCGCCGCCCGTCTTGTCTGTCCTTAATTAAGAGATATATTTACAGATGTTTTATTGCTTCGGTGAAATAAAGGATGTCCGCGTCCGATTTATAGAGGGTCCAATATTAGGAGTGACTATTGTTAAGAAAACCCATTATAAAATTTCGTACCACAAAAAATGTCCATTTTTTAGAGGTGTCCGATTGTCGGAGGTGTCCATAATTAGAGGTTTTACTGTACTAAATTCTTCATTCACATTAATATTTTATATTATAATCCCTAATCCTTTTGCCGTTAGTCCAACCCGATGCCCCTCTTTGTTTCATAGATATTTGGTATTTCCCCAAGAACTCGTTCTCAGAAATTGTATTAGTTTTAAGATTAATCGTAATTTTTCATTAATTCGTTTTCACTCTACCTCTAATTTTTCTGTATATGATGTATTTTCATATTATATGTTGTCTCGTAGATATTATGTTTAAATGTGCAGCGCACACGAAATATACATTTAGTTTATTAAAAATATATTTTTGTGAAAAAAATGTTTTGTTTTATATCGTTACCCCTTGTATTACTAAATTTATATTCTAAATAACGTTAAAATTTTACGCTGTCATCAAAAGAAATTTATGTGAATCAACAAATATCACAGAAAATATCGTTTTATAATAATCGAACTAACCTTTACGTTAAAATATTTACAAATACTCCAATCCTTTCAGCTTTCAGACTTACCAAACTGATTGTAGATCTGGAGAAGTAAATGCAAAATCTGGCGTTATCCGATTTAAACTGTCCTAATCTAAGTATTTACGCCACAGGCCGGTGGATTTCGCGGAATCAGAAGGAATATACACCGACGAAATTCCGAATCCGAGTACAGCATTAAAACTTCTCGAAAGATTTCGGTGAATTTATACGGCCATATGTTTCTTAAAGTACTGCGCGGAATATTCATGAGAGTTTCATAAATTTTGAGCAACTACATGGATGTATGTAATTTTTACCATTGCGTAATTACACGCAATAGTAGGAATGCTAATAAATTTTATTTCTTCATGCAAAAATAAGTTCGTGAATTTACCTCCTACGGAGTTTGAATGTTCAACGTTCGTTACAAAACTTACTTCCTGAAATGTGTTTATAGTTACCCCAGGCTTCTGGAAATATATAGACTTTTATTTAAAGGACTTTTTTGGCTCTGTTTTAGACAATTTTATTTAATTTTAATTAAAAAAAAAGAAATGTTGGACGTGGGTACAGAATTTCTGGGTATAGCTGGGCAGGTACAATTAAAAGTTGTTTACCAGACCGAAGCAAAGGACGATGCATACAAACTTTTATATTAAAAGAGCAAATTTTAGCATGTCCACCGTAGGGAATCCGCTATAACTCTCGTAAATAATTTCAAAGGGCTTAAATGTATTCTCCACACACTATCATGCTTGTTAAAGAAAAACAAAGATATATACTTGAATATTCTGTAACTTTAATCATTAGATTTGCGTTAAAACTTTCCAACAATAAGAAACTAATGTGTCTTGTTTTCGTCAACTATCCGCGACAATACATTTCTGTGAAAAGTGCCAACAAAGTTCTTTTATAAGTACGTATTTGATCGAAGTTGACAGTTCCTCTCAGTATTGCTACAAGGGAAATTCTGATATAACGAAGGGTATTATATATACGTTTTTCTGCTACCAAATACGCTGAAGTGCCATCTTCAGTGGTGTGTATTTTTCAATTTTGTTTGAGTGTTTGCTGTTAACATCTGCCGATACAGCTATATCTATTAAGTAAGTGATGTGGTCCACTTTATCTTAAAGAACGATGTCTGGTCTATTTGCCGAAATTTTCTTGTCTGTATGTATTGTTATATCGCGATAGAGTTTATATCTTTGGTTTTCAAGGATTATTGCAGGTGTATATTTATAGTAGAGTGTACATCAGTGATTCTCAACCTTCTTAGCTCTGCAACTTTCCAAATAGTAAATTTAAATAAAATTAATATTTTGCGACAAGACTAGATTGTTCAATGACATTTATTTAAATTATGGTTTTACCTCATTGGATCAAAAGCAACAGTGCCGTTGTTTGCTTTCAAGTTCTTCTCGATGAAAGCATTAAGCCATGAAAATTAGTTCTACACTTGGAAACTAAACATCCGGCTCATAAAAACAAACCTTTGGTATTTTTATGAAAATTACATACCTTGAGAAATCAAGAAACAAATTTGTAAGTTACGCCATATTGCTTCAAGCATCTTATCTCGTAGAATTAGGAGTAGCTAAGATGTCCAAACCCCATAGAATCACCGAAAACTCTTGGTCAGTATTTTGATAGGCGTGGAAGAAGGAAAAAATTCCGCTTCCTAACGACACAATAACAAGGCGAATCGATGATATTCGCAATCAGATAATTCAGCTAGTGAGTTCAAGTAAATTTTTTAGTATTCTATTTTGATGAATCAACAGATGTAGAAAACATGTCTTAAGTTCACATGTTTTGTGAGGTATGAATGTGATAAGGACACGTGAATCAAAGAAAATATGTTGTTTTGCAAAACAGGACTGGGTCATGCAACAGGTCTATGTCTTTTTCATGTTTTTTTTTATGAAGCTACTAGAAACTATATTAACATAGATTGGACAAATTGCAGTATGCAATTATGGTGCAAAGGCGATAACAGAAAAGTACAGATGATTAATGAAAATATTACAAGATCCCCTGATACCAAGGACGGAATGTGTAGCATCTTACCATCTAACTAAAAGCCGTATCGCGATGTAATGTCAGATGAGAGGATCCTGGCAGGATCGCCATTAATGTCACCTGATCCCGGAGGTAACATTGTTGCCGAGGCAGTTCCATTTGTACGGCAGGTTTAACAGTGTTATGAATAATACGCTGGACAACGATTAAATAATAACATTTAATTCAATAAGGATAACACCAATGATAACAGCAGTAAATACTACATTGTAAATATGAGGCACTAGACTTATACTCACTCTGGCATCGCAGTGACTCTGCGTCTGATTGTAGAGACCTCTCAGTGTCTCGTTATATACCATTAGAGTGTATCCCCTTAGTCTAGTGATCTGGTTGCAAGATGTTAACAATGTGGTGTAAGATCGTAACTTAAGAAGGTCGTATGATGAAATAGATATTGTGAATACATGACCTGGTTTAGTTATCACAAATGGACGCACTGCTTCCTTCACAAACATGCTCTTGTCGCAAAAAACATGCCGGATAATATCAATAAAATTCTTTGTGAAGCTGTAAAAATGGCTAATTTTATTAAAAGTCGACTGATACAGAATAGGCTGTTTTCTAAACTATGCGATAAAATGAGCGAAAATAAAGAATCTCTACTTTTCCATACAGAAGTTAGATAGTCATCGTACGGGAAAGTGTTCACGCGGGTATTGTAACTGCGAGATGAATTAATAATATTTTTCCAGGATAAACAAACGCCAATCTCATTGTTTCTACAGAATAATGAGTGTATGTTGTTGCTGGTTTACTTAGCTGATGTATATTCGCATTTAAACAACATAAGTGTGAATTTACAAGGACGTGCTAAAATTTTTATTAATGACAGACATGCTTTCATTAGGAAGCTTGATATCTTGACTATTCGTTTTCAAAGTAGAAATTTTAATATGTTCCGACTTATATTAAGAAAAATTTGAAAGAACAATACCCCACAGTTTGGATTGCATGAAGATGCATTTGTATAAGCTAAAACTTTTCTCGAAAAGATGGATACTGAATCCGTTTAGTGAAAACATTGTTGTCCCTGGTAAGTTACCAGTTGAGATTCACGACCAGCTCATCGACAAAACGCTATAACTGCAATTTATGTTTGAAATCATTAACTACTAATCAATCGCGAATAGATGATACTGGATTTGAAGATATCATAAATGAGATGGATGTTCGAAGTGCTCGTAAGCACAACATTATAATATACAATTATCCTGAAGCCGCTTCAACTGTTGATGACTAGAATTCCGTTATTGGATTAATTGATTTTGTTCGTGATCCCGATGGTTCTGGCGATATTGTAGATAATGCTTTTAGAATTGGCAGGAACCTGTCACCGGATGAACCTCTCCCTTTGAAGATTTGCTTCAGAGATGTCCACCATACTCTAACTGTGTTACGGAATGCCAAGCGGCTTCGTACTTACAAAGTTCCTAGAATATATATTTCTAATGATTTGACATTAAGGCAACAGAGATTGAAGAGTGGAATCATTGCAGAATTTAAACAACGTAAGGATAATGGTAAGAATGTTCACCTCAAGTACTTCCGTGGGATGCCTAAAATAATGAATGAAAAAAAACAGAAATGTATCCAGCAGTCAGTAGTATTGGTATAAAACACGAAAACGTTTTCTTTCTATCAGAATTTACTTGCTTCGGATGAATTTGATGTTGCGTCGCTAACTGAAAAAGGGACTTGTGACAGTTTGCATAGCACTTTTCCCGGATGGTGCTGTCGTTTATCGATAGATTGGAACAGTCATGGTGGTGGAGTTTTGTTAGCAGTTAAAGGAATTCTAGGCTCAGAATCAGTGGATCTTTCTACTGACTCGATGTTTTTAGAATACAATGTTGATATATTGTGTGTTCGTATTAAGTTTGATTTTAAGAGCGTTTATAATGTAACTGTTTATATACGCCTTCTTTAATGTAATTGAGTCCTCATCCCTTCTGGGAAGTAGTCTTATCCTGATTGGTGATTTCAAAATACCTGGTTTTCCTGAACCAAGTCCAAAATCAAACAGAGCGGGGCGTTGTATGTTAGGGCGTCATATATGTGTTTAGTGTCGGGTCGCGTTAATTTTGAGAGATCGGAGAAACAGCCGTTGCGTAGGGCCGCCCACCCTTTCCCGGCAACTTCTTTACTTTTCCATGCAGAACTTCGACGGCCCGACCCCTGCCCCATCGAGGCAAGGCCCAGACCCGCGAAGCGCAGCCTGTACCGGGGTTGCTCGTCGCCAACCGTAGCAACACCCTTAGCGGCTGCTTCGGTCGACGCCAGTCACAATTTGTGCCACTGAGGGTACTTAACACACTTCGGACGTGTGTGTGCCGTTTACGGCAGCCTGGACAGGTTGCCGCCCAGGACCAGTCCTAGTGGCGTGTGCATTGCACGGTGCCGAGTTTTGCGCCACGCAGCTTGGTTCTCCCCTGCTGGAAAGGCGGACAGGTGCCATTACGTCTAAATCAGATGAAAGTCTCCCATTTTTAGATGTCTTAGTGACCCGCAATATCAATGGCAAACTGGGCCATACGGCTTACAGGAAACCGACTCATACGGACCGGTATCTGAACGGGTTTTCCCATCATCATCCGGCACACAAACAAGCGGTCATCAATACTCTTGTACATCGTGCGTTTTCTATCTCAGAACCTAGGACACTACCCTCTGAACTGTAACACACTTCTAACACCCCACTCCAGAATAATTATAACGCCCACGACATACACAGTACTATAGTTAGATATCGTAACCTCAAACCTCGGCGCGAACCCGATCCTAACATCAGCACCGCCTTCTTAACATATATTCAAGGTATCACATCATATAGGAAATGTTCTACATAAAAATAAAATAAAAACCGTCTCCAAACCCCATTCTAAAGTTTCGGACCTCTTACCCTTTGTTAAAGGCAAAATGTCTCCGCTCCAAGCACAAGGAATGTATCGCATTCCGTGTTCGTGTGGCAGTGTGTATATTGGCGAAACTAAGCGGCCAGTCGGCGTGCGTGTGTCCGAACATGAACGTTTTACTAGACTGTTAAATATAGCCTGTTCAGCGTTTGCAGAACACAAACTGAACTCCGGTCATCAAATTCTATTCAAAGATGTCAAGCTTCTGTCCCGTAAATCGCATTACTTCCCTAGGAAAATCCGTGAATCTATTGAAATTCACAAACAACCACGCAACCCCAATATATACGATGGCTATACGTTACATAGAACGTGGCAAACTCTTTTGAATTCTACTACGAAATATCACGCCCAAACGACGCATCCGATTAGCTCATTGTGTCCAGCCAATAGCAGGCCACCATCTGACCCGGTGCCCCCATATAAGTTTGTGCCGGTCTCTGCCCCAGCATTCTTCAAGCTACTGCGAAACGACGTATATCTACGTACAGCCCTGAAGATGTCCCTTGTAACAGTGGACGAAACGTTGGCAATTACACGTAACTAGACGCGGTTCCAGCACGGAAACCGAGATCTACGTATGTTAGAAAGTTTAATTTTTCAATACAAAAGAAAAATAGTAGATCCCTTGAACTAAGAGTTGCGGTATTACAGAAAAGTTATTTTATTTGCATTAAAATAGATCTGTAGAAGCACTGGCAATACTGATTTTCCCAGAAGCACATGGTTCTAGCTCGTCGAAACATAAACGTATAACTGGTTGCCTACTATGAAGCTAATGCATTGACAATTTTCTTTTTAAAGTTACACATAGGAAAATGTATGTGTAATAATAAAATGTGTAACAATAAAAAAAGCACTCGGTATCTATATAGAGCACAAGAAAATATGAAAATATCTTTTAACTTTAATACTATTATTATGATTTATCGTCAACGGAAATAGCACTAAAAACGCAAATAATCCAGGACGTTTTTAGTCCTTAATGATGGCAGCCTCTATTATTTCGAACATCATATAGGCGTGGTGTGGAGTAATTACTATCTTAGCTTTCATCTCACTTCGTCGGTGATCACTTTCTATATTGTGTTGAATGATTCACAAATGTAGTTTGTCTTCCAAGAAACCGCTTATTTATAGCCCATTTCATTAATATTTGCTTGAATACCATTGTGTTTATGTTAATTGACAACAAACAACCGGCAATTAGTAAATTTAATTTAAATAAGTAACGAAATGTACAAAACGTAAATCAAGTATTTCTAAAACAATTATAATACTTTGCCCTATTTTTTTTATTTACAGGCCCAACAAATTATCGACATAACTTGGTCGAAAAAAGCAGAACCCCAAATGATGGCCATTAAAAAGGAAGAGAAAACCCTGCCACCTTTAATAATATATCCTTCCAGAGAAACGGAAATATTTAGGTAAGTTTTAGGTTGTCTAAAGGCTCTGTCAAAAATATTAGGACAAAATCAATTAAACCCAAATACATTTTTCGGTGCTATCTTTTGAAGTACTTCCCACGGTCAAAATTAAGAAACTGAATCACACACGAACAGTATACAAAGTGTCCCGCATCGTTATGTTCAAATTTTAGGAGCGTAAAGTAGACTTCATTTTAAGTAACAAAAACGCAAAACTTGTATATCCATTTTTATTTGTTTCAAAATTACAGATCTATGAATGTGATTGTCAGATCATGAAAAAAAATGTAATCCTAAAGTCAGTAAAAACTGATTTTATTTAAAAAAGTTCACTTAATAGTATTTTCGAAATGTCCACCTCCTTGTTGAATGCAGGCTTGTGACCGTAAGCCAACAGAAGAAGTGCTTATCCGAATTTCATACTTGTTTTGTCAGATTTGCTCGGCAGCTAGGTGAATACGATACAACAACTTTTCTCTTGTGTTCTAAACTTGCGCGTAGACTAAATTTTTCATGTACCCCCATAAATAAAAGTCAAGGGGATTAAGATCGGGTGATCTGGATGGCCATGCAACAGGACCACCTCGACCAATCCATCTTGGATAATTGATGTTAATACAATTTCGGACAGCAATTCCGATATGTGGTGGTGCCCCATCCATGTGAAACGACATGTCTCGTCGAACATTCAGTGGGACATCCTCTAAAAGACCTGGCAGTTCATCAATAAGAAATTGAAGGTAATTGTCCGCATTTAACCTCCCAGGAAGAACGACCGGACCAATCAACAAGTCATCGATCAAGGCCGCCCAAACGTTAATAGAAAATTCATGTTGAAATTCAGATGGGCGTATAGCTTTGGGATTTTCTGATGACCACCGGTGCAGGTTTCTCAGATTTGTACCACCACTTCTCGTGAACGTAGATTCATCTGTCCAGAGGACTGTTCTGCAGAAATTAAAATGAAGCCGTGACTGTCTTAATATCCAGGTAGAATAAACTAGACGAGCATAGTGGTCTGCTCCAAGTAAACCGTGTCCCCTGCGATAGTGATATGGATATAAGTCCTCACGTTTTAAAATTCGCCAAACTGTCGTTCGTGGCACTCCTAGTTGTCTAGCGATTCGACGTACACTGAGAGTTGGATCCCTTGTAACAATGGCTACTGCTTCTTCCTCTAAGTCTGCTAGCAAATTTACTCCTAGGTCGAAAAGATAATCACTCTGTCCGCATTCCCGAAATTGTCTGTGTACTTCCATAAACGTTCTGTAATGAGGAATGCGCCTATCGCGAAACCGATGTCGGTATGCAATAACTGCTTGACGTGCACTGCAACAGATGCATTTCACTCGACAGCTAAACTAGCGCTAGCAGTATGCCCGACCTCCGTCGGGCCCCCCTATTTCCTAATATTACCGACTACTATAGGTGACTATAGAACGCTCGCTTATACGGTATATGAAACACCAGCCTTTCGATTCTAGCATCTCTCTTCAAATTTCACATTTTTCAA
Source organism: Melolontha melolontha (assembly GCA_935421215.2). Classification (NCBI taxonomy): domain Eukaryota; kingdom Metazoa; phylum Arthropoda; class Insecta; order Coleoptera; family Scarabaeidae; genus Melolontha; species Melolontha melolontha. Next base: position 2,781,410 of record OW285239.1, on the reverse strand, counting down.
TTTTTTATGTTGATATTACATGTGTACTTATACAGTAATACCCTACTTATGCGCGGTTTCGCTTTAACGCGAATTTCAAATTTCGCGTATTACGCGAATTGCTTACTTAAGAATATGTATGTATGTACATATTGTAGTCATTGACTTCTCTTTGGTCACGGGAATGCCCGCTTTCTCTGGCCATTCTGATTGAAGAATTGGGGATTCCCCATCCTACGACTTTGTTCTATGGGGATTCCCTCGTTTGTTTCGTTTGTTCCATATGTTTATCTCGGCTGGCAGTCGTGTTTTAACGTTTGGTGGAGATACATACATAATTTAATGCTACGTTCAAAATGCCGCCTATGAAGAAAAAAGAGCGTAAAAGCGTAACTTTCGAATTGAAGATGAAGGTGTTGAGAAGGATGGAAAATGGAGGAAAAGCAACAATTGTTGACAGAGATTTTGGACTCTCAGAATCGACTGTGAGAACAATTTTTAAAAATCGGGAAAAATTAAGCTTTCCAGCGAAAGTTCAACACCTATAAGTGCAACAAAACTTTCTCGTTCGAGATCCTCTATTCTAGAAAGAATGGAGAAGTTGCTGGCAGTCTGGATCGAAGATTTAAATAAGAAGAACACACCACTGAGTCAAGATCTCATATGCACAAAAGCAAAATCTTTGTATGAGATGCTAAAGACAGAAGAAGGTGAAGGGAGTTCCACTCCGACTTTTGCAACCAGCAGAGGCTGGTTTCATCGATTCAAGCAGCGTATCTTCACAATAGCCACATAACAGATGAGGCCGCCAGCGCAGACACTCAAGCTGCAGCTGAGTTTCCAGACAAGTTTCAAGAGTTCGTAGCACGAGAAAAAATTCCTGCTTGTCTCATCTTCAATGTTGATGAGACCGGGCTTTACTGGAAAAAAATGCCATCTCGAACATTCATTTCTAAAGAGGAACGTCAAGCCAGCGGTTCAAAGCTGCGAAAGATCGACTAACACTTCTGCTGGTTGGTAATGCCACTGGTGATTTCAAACTGAAACCTTACTGGTATACCATTCAGAAACACCCCGTGCAATGCGAGGTACAGACAAGACAAGCCTATCAGTCGTGTGGCGGTCCAACAGAAAGGCGTGGGTTACACGGGAAGTTTTTCAAGATTGGTATTCTAATAGTTTTAGCCCGTCAGTCAAATCCTACTCTGACAGAAATGGGATTAAACGTAAAGTTATATTACTCTTAGACAATGCCCCAGGACATCCAACTTCACTTGATACGCCGAGAGACTTAAAAGTGTACGTGAAGTTCCTTCCACCAAACACTACGTCAATATTACAACCTATAGACCAGGGAGCAATAGCAAACTTCAAAGCTTATTACCATCGCCGCACTTTTAGACAACTAATTCATGAAACTGACGGGGAAGGAAGCCAGTCTATGCGAGAGTGGTGGAAGTCATACAATATCATGAAGGCTATTCACAGCACAGGCGAGGCTTGGAACGAAGTTGAAAAGAGTTGTCTGAACGGGGTGTGGCGTAATCTTTAGCCCGATGTAGTGGAAACACCTAGAAGAATTGTCCAGATGCAGAGACAAGTGCTTGAAGACATTGCTGCAACGATTGAGGGGTCTGAACTTGAAGATGTCGCGGTAGAAGATCTCGAACAACTTATAGCAACGCACGACGAACCTCTCAGCAGTGAAGATCTGATCGAGTTACGGAATAATCCCATCAACGATGAGGAAGAACAAGTAGAAGAGAGAGCTTTATCTTCAAGCGGAATACAAAATGCTCTTTCAAAAATTTATTCAGGTTTGGACATATTGCAGAGCATAAATGGCGATGATGACCGTATTTTGACCGTGTGTCAACCAATTAAAAACAGCGTTGGGTGTTATGAACGTATCTTACAAGAACGTAAAAGAAACGCTACCCAAAAGACAATAGATGTATTTTTCCGTAAAAAAGAACATGTAATACTGCATAAAGTGTTCTTAGAATTAAAGTGATTGATTCAAATGATTTGTATTTTTTTGTATTAACTTTTGACTATGTTTAATCGTAAACCCCGATATACGCGAATTTCACTTAACGCGATTTTTTGAGGGACGTATCCCTCGCGTAAAGCGGGGTATTACTGTATACTATTTGTATTTACAATGAGTACGTAAGATAAACATGTTGAAAGAGATGATATTTTTTTTTTCAATCAAGCAAATCTTACGTTTTCTAATATACGATATTTAAGTTAAAATAAAATTTATTTTTTGTAAAAATGTTGGCTGTCGACGTGAAAAAGTTTCATTGGAAATTTTATTTTTGATTACCTAAAAATACTGTATTTCCAGTTCGAAAGGTTACTGCTGATAACCTTACACTTTTCAACATATATTTGAAGTCTGGAATTTATAGGCGATTTCCTTGCCTAGAACGGATAGGAAGTTTCCATAAAGATCAACGAAAATCAAACACATCTCATAAATTTCACGTCATGATAGCCCTTACGAAGTTAAGCTTGATCTATGTAAAGTAGATTAGAATTGAGATTTAAGCAAAATCAATACTTAACAAGATTTTAAAAGGTAATTTTTGCAGAATAATCCTGAACAATTTATTGAGAAATTGAAATTATTAGGATAATATCTAACTAACGTCTAATAAATTTGAAATACATCGTATATTATTATATTCTCTCAAGTTTCAGATATTTGATAAAACGAAAGATTTTTATATTGTTTTTTACTTTTTAAAATGTTTTCTTTTTTTTGTTTACAGAACTGCAGCTCCGTTTTCCAGAGTAACTCAGCCACATCCCTCGAGTCAGAACAATGTCAAGAATTTCAAGATTCTGAAGAGTTCCAACAACGACAATAAAACTCTACGCGTTACTAAACCGGAAGGAATTGTTTATGTTAATAACATCGAGGGTTTGAAAAAAACTGACTTTATAAGGTAAGAAATTGTCAAAATTAATATTGTCATGCAATAAAGAATTTAATTTCACATTTAAAATACTAATACGATATAAAATAAAACAAAAAAATTAATTTGTTTAATCTTCACTATATAAAACGTATATTTACTAAATGTTTACAAAAAGTGACGCGTTTCGCTAACATTGTAACTTTATCAAACGACGATGGTATAATTATTATTCTACAAATGAAATGAGTATATGCACATAAATTACAGTAATTACAGTAATTATACAGAAAGTAATGATAAGCTGTTAACAAAGAAAGGAAGAGATTAGGCATTCAAACACAATAATCACCTGGAAAACCACTAATAAAATAAGTTTTGTAAAGGAGAACTATTTATATCTAGTTGATCATTCAGTAAATTCCCAGACTTTTTTTTTTAATTTATTTCCAGGGCTTCTAAGAGGTCTAATTTATGCGATTTATTTTGTACATGTAAGATTTCAAACTCCGGATCGAATGAATGGTTTTCAGATAATAAGTGATTTGAGTAATTAGAATATAGTTTTTTGTTATCATAACTACGTTTACGTTCTCAAATTCTAGTTTTAAAATTTCTGAAAGTTCTACCAATATAAATTTTGTCACAATTACTACCACATTTTAATTTATATACCCCTGATTTATTAACTTTTGAAGATGTGGATTTATTGTTTTTAATGAACCTGGCTAAATTGTTGTCTGTTTTAAAGCATGTATTTAGGTCTGAAGTTTCTAAACATTTTTTAATTTTAATTGAAGGTTTTCCTATATACGTTAAACTTTTAAATTGATTATTTTTATTTTTACTCTTATCAGAAGGAAATACTTGTTCTAACGTTTGCTTGTACATTGTCTTAGCTATAATATTATCAATTAAATATGGGTCATGGTTATTATTCACAGCTATTTATTTAATAATATTTAATTCTTTGTTGTAATTATTAGTCATTAAAGGAATTGTTAAAAGTCTGTGTATAATACTATTGTAGGCTGCTAATTTATGGTTATGTGGGTAGACTGAACTATTATGAACTGTTATATCAGTATGTGATGGTTTATGAAATATGGAAAAGTCATGTTTATTATTTATTTTTGAAATAGTAAGGTCTAAAAAGTTGATAGAGTTATTTTGTTCAATTTCTACGGTGAATTTGATATTACTATGGATTGTATTTATGTATGTTACCACTAGACAATTAGATAGTTTCGTAGCATATAAAAAGCGTTCAAATAAGCTTTGCCTCTAGTAGGCCATTCCTTTAAAAACGTATGATTATTAATAATTTAAATTTGCATTAGTTGTCAATTAGACAGATGCATAGTTGACAAAAATTGCTTTGTAATTTAAAATTGATTTAACATGGTTTTTACTATACAACACAAATCATTCATGCTAGAATCTTATTTTCGAAACGGACGTAAGATTGACGGACAATGGCAGTATTCTCTTCACGATTGTTTAGAAGAATTTAGAAATGAGTTCCCTAACGTCATCTTTGATTATGACAGTTTTCGGCACACAGTGACACATTCCGTTATGGTTTTCAGAGAAACAGGGAGTATTAAACAGAAAGAAGGCGCAGGTCGGGCGAAAAAGCGTACAGAAGAGCTAGTTAATAATGTAAGAGAAATTATAAATAATGCACCAAGAACTTCCGTACGAGCATTATCACAACAGGTGGGTGTGTCAATTGGCACATGTCATACAATTTTGAAAGAGGACTTACATTTATTTCCATATCATATGACCTGTTATCAAGAAATCAAGGAAATCGACTATCCCAGAAGAATAACGTTTAGTCAGTGGTTCTTAAATAATTTTGATAATGACCTTCTTGACAAAACCTTTTTTTCTGATGAGTCATGGTTTTATCTGAATGGATATGTAAACTCACAAAATATGAGGATGTGGACTAATGAGAAACCACATAATTTTTTTGTTGAAACCGCACTTCATCCGCAGAAAATTGGTGTATGGTGTGCGATTAGTCGAAGGAGAATTATTGGCCCTATTTTTTTTAACGGAACCTTAACAGGAGAAAGGTATCGACAAGAAATTATTATGCCATTTATCGAACAGCTTGACGACGAAGAAATAACACAGGGTTACTTTCAACAAGACGGAGCTAGAGCACACACAGCAGGTGAAACAATTAATATGCTGCAGCATTTTTTTCAAAATCGGTTGATAAGTTTAAACACTGAACATGAATTTCCACCAAGATCTTGTGACATTACCCCATGTGATTTCTTTTTATGGCCATTCTTAAAGAACTCAATTTATCAAGTACAGATACCTGATCTTGCAGGCCTTCAAATCAGAATTGCTGATAGAATTAATGGAATTGACAATGCGATACTACAAAACACTTTTTCCTCCATTAGAAGAAGATGTGAGAAATGTTTCGAACAAGGTGGTGGACACTTTGAACAATTTTTATAAAATTTTGCTTGTTTGTTGGAAATAAACATATTTCATTCACTTAAAAATGTTCGTTTTATTATTTTGACATTTGTCATTTCAATCAAATATCTCATCTCATAACCAACAAAATTCCTATTAAAATTAGTAACAAGCTAAGACATAATCATAATTTCCAAGGGCTACTTTGAGGTAAAATTTATTTGAATTCTTTGTATAACTACAATCCATAGTAATATCAGATTTTACCAGACATTCTAATCCTATGTCATCCATATTTATTTAAAATATTCTATGCCAAGAGAATAATATAAAGCGAATGACCAGGCAATCCAATTTATTAGGGCTGTCAAATTAAATATATGCTTCAATCATTTATATCAGTCGGTGCAACCAATGTCAAGTGACCGCACTTGGTAATGGAATATTTAGATTGACGGCATGAATATATGTTTTATTTTTCTTGACATTTGTCACTTTTGACTGATGGTAATGATATTAATCTGTCATAATAATGTATTTAAGTTGTTCAATTTATAATTTAATAACACAAAGCTTTTTATATTATATATAATATTTGAAAAAATTAATACTTTCAATCTACGAATATTAAAATGTTCTCTAGGGATCTAGGGATGTTAATGCACCTAGACCAGTTGAAATAAATCACGCTATAGACGTAATTGTTACTATTTATAATTATTACAATTGTAATGATATCTTTTTATATTTTTAAGATTGATAATAGGATGGGAGAAAAAAGGCGTTAACCAATCGGATGAAATCCATATTCGAATTATAAAGGACGTAGCCAACACATGTGTGGACAAGTCGTCACATCCCAACGATTGGGAACACTGTGCCGGCTTCGACAACTCATATGAATGCGAACAAGCGTGTGGCTTGTCAACTGGAGGTTATCCTAATACCAGGAGAAGGTATTTGATAATATTCTATAGTAGTATAATGATAACTACATAAATTAATAATTTTGACATTTAAATAGGTAAATTTATTCAGATATGATGTAAGAATAATCAAAAATATTTAACAACAATCTCTTGTAGACTAGATAATGAAAAATAAGTTAATTATTTATTCTTCTCTGAATAGTTTTCATTATTTGCTATGTTATGAGTATATAATACAAGGAATATCTTTTTAGTGTTGCACATAGCCATAAAATGCTTTTCAAAATATTTTCCAAAAAAATTGATATACGAAAATTTTCTCGACCCATTTCCATTTTTCGGCCAACTAATAAACTTTAAAAATTCACTATGACTAACACCTGGTTTCATAATACTCGCTTAAAAATTTCTTTAACTAAAGTAACTTTATCTTTTTAAAAGTAATTTAAAAAGGTATATAACCCCTTACCACAATTATTAGTCGTATCCTAAATACATATTTCGACAACTAAGTTGTCATCATCAGTAGGTAAAAACTACTAATTAAAGTCACACGGGGCACAATAAAGTAAGATAAACGCTTCCGCACAACTACTATACACTGCAACCCTGTAAAGACTAATAATTGTGGTAAGGGGTTATATACCTTTTTAAATTATTATTTAACCACAGTCTCCATTGAAAGAATTTTTTAAAAGTAATTTAAAGTAATTGCGTTGCATAACGTTGCATCTGGGCAACTTTAACAAAAGTGGAGTTTATTCATTTTAAAAGAAAGTTGGCAACACAAAACTTCAGAGTGAAAATAGCTGCATTTAAAAAAATATAAATAGTAAATTTCAAAACATTTTGATATTTTAGTTATGCAAGTGTCCCGTATAGTTATGTTCAAATTTTAGGAGTGTAAAGTAGACTTCAAGAATAAAAAATACTTATCATACCTCGTTTCTCTTCGTTAGTGTATCACATTTTTGTATTATTAATGAACAATAAATGAAATGTTTGACAGATTGAAATTCCATGGCTACCTTATTTAATCTTATAATTTATTCTTTCAAATAAAACCTAATGTCAAAAACTTTAGCCAGCATGTGGTACATAGTTGAAATCAGAAAAAAAAAACTCTTTCTGAAGATGTCTAAATCCAATATGGCGCCTATAAGAAATTAGATAGTTGATGATGGCCAGAAAGAAACGAAACGTCGTATAAAAATTTAGAGTACACCACTGGATAGAGGCTTAGAAATGGCCACAAGGATGTGTTTTTATTTTTTCTCTACAAGGCCAAATGTCGGTGCTATAGGTAAAAGAAGAAAATGGGGTTTTCGCGTTTTTTTTTTAATACCGAAGGTCATTTGTCACAGGTCTATTTTATTTACGGATTTATAACAAAGACAAAATTTGACAACTTTGCCAAATTTAAACCTATACTCTATCTCCAATAATAAGCGAGATCCCCATGGTGAGGGCCGAAAATGAATCAGCCTGTATATTCGACATCCCGAAAAAGTACGTTATTTGCAATAATGAGGAAAAAAGGACATAGTTATAAGAAAGTGTTTGTCGAAATCCCTTACGTTGCAATTTCGAAAGTCTCTTATACTTCATTTTATATACGTTTTCGAAAATGCCAACGAAATGCCTACAAGGAAAATATCTCTATATTATAGCCACGATATTTTCTTTGTCGATCTCTACGCTACTTTCAGTGGGCGCAGTTTCTAAATATTTTATTTACCGAGAATAGAATAGAATTCGATATGTTTTTCTCATTTACTGCAATAGAACGATCTTAAAATAATGAATGAACTGCCCTAAAAATACTAATCACTTCAATATATGGAGGATATAAAAATATTAATTAATAAAAATCCAACTTTACAAATTACAAAAGCTAAAAAATATTCACTGACGGACATAGAGTATCGTATTTGCGGTGAAAAGGAGGAAATATTAGATCATATAATGGCTAGGTGCTCCGCTTTGACCTCAAAAGCATACCTACCTTGACAGATACAACAGAGTAGCAAAAATTATCCATTAACAATTAAGGGATCTGTATTGAAATAGATCTATAGTAACTGACAAAACAATTCTGATAAACATATCTGCTGACGTTAAAGAATTAAAAAATAACTTACATTATGGACATTACTGTGTCATTGTCTACCAATACAAACAAGAAATGAAACGAAAACATCAACAAGTACCTTCCGTTAGCAGAGGGAATTAGAGCGATGTGGAAGATGGCGAAAATAATTGTGGTCCCTATAGTGGTCGGAGCACCCGCATTAATACCACACAAGCTGCATAACTCCATCGCTATGTTGGAACTAAAAAAAACCTTCTCTAATACAAAAATCAGTTTTATAAACTACGTTTCTCCCTTTAAATTTATACTCAAAGTTATTGTTTTTATGTATTTTACAAGTTCCATTACTTTTTATCCCATAATTTTCACTTCCCGTATACTTAACATTAGCCATAAAATTAAATGATTTATAAATTAATCAAACATAGCATGAATAGCATAATAAAAATCAATAGAGGTTGTTTCTTTTAAAATACACTTCTTATATAACAGGCCAATTTTGCATTAAACATTTAATGTAAATAATTAAGACGTTATAGTTAGGTTTGATAATAATTAGAATCGAATTAGATAGAAAACGCATGCTTACATACCAAAATTGTAGAAAAATTATACAAAATATGTTTTTCTTTCTGTATTACATATATTATTTTTAAAATTTAGCTCGGATTTGTCGATATTGTATAAAACATGTGCATAGTTATATTAGTAGATATTAGTTACTTCAAATGTATTTAGAAATAACAATAAACCCAAAGAAAACCTTCTAACATCAACAACCGAAGTAGTTTAATCTGAAAAACAATAAAATAGCACATATTTACTTCATTTAGATTACTGTATTTAACAAGCAAAACTCACAGTAATATTTACTGCCATAGGTAAAGAACATTAAATGTAGATAATATCCCGTACACGTTTATTTATCACAATTTATTTATTACTTCCTGTTATTCAGTAATTGATTGCAGATTACACATCAAATTGTTAAATCTAATTTATGCAAATTTTTAAAATAAAATTCGGCGCTTTTTTAATTAGAACTTATAATAACTTTTCTCTTTCAGAAGCACGAACAGAGAAAACAGATGCATATGGGTAAACGGAAAACCGTCCAAAAATAGTACCGCTTTAACGTACAGCACCTGCACTCCAGACGAAAGGACCTGCCCGGACAAAGTGTGCGACTCGTTAGAAAGCCTTGATAAACTCATTTGTCCTCAAGATTGCTCAGGTAAAATGATGAATCGAATAGATCGACTTTCCTGTAGAATTAGCCAAATTACCTCATAAGTTACGGAACTTTAGTCAACTTTCTGTAATTTGGTACATACTTCGTCAAGTTTAAGTGATTACACGACGCGCTCTTAGAGAGCAGATGATTAATAATCATAATGAGATGGCTTAATAAACATAATTATTTATAATTCAAATTTAGGCAGAGCTTATATTAACATTAATAATTAGAATAGTATGTTAAAGTGTTCAACTATAAATTAAATATGTTTTGATAGTTCTTCTTAAAATACGAGATACAATCCAAATGTTTACAGACTGACGCTGGGGCACGAACCTAAAATAATATCCGCGATAGTCGAAAAATGGTGGGAGGTATATTTCTACAAGGTGTGTCTTACAAGTTTCAAGGTGGTCGGCGCAGTTTTCGTTGGGTTACGTGCGATTAAAAAATAACTACTTTTTTTTTCTTTTTGTACCCTCTTCCACTATTCTACTTCTAAACTTGAACCATCTCTAATAGCATTCAAACCAACGCATAGTTTTTTCCACTGCTTCTCAATTTAATTTGCTTCCAAAGTAGGGTTGATGGTTCCACTTCTAAAGTGATAATCTCTTTCCATGTACTGTAAGTCTGGATGTAGTGATTCTTCATTAAATACATGTGGATTTTTATTACTCCAAATTCTTGTATTTTGTGAATTTAGGTATCCCGTTTTATAAAACCATGCTTCATCAGTAAAGATGACTCTTTGCGAAAGTTCTCCATTATTGTTCATATTTACAAATCAATTACAAAACTGTAGTCTACGTGGGTAATCAATTTCTAACAATTCTTGTACTGCTGTGACACGGTATGGATAAAGTTGGATATCTTTTTTTAATAACTTGTGAGTTGCACCAACAGAAAGGTTTATTTGTTGACTCAAATGTCGAACAGATGTTTGTGGTTCTTTTTCCATTATTTCTTCAACACGATTGACAAATTGAGGTGTACGTTTCTTAACTGCTCCGCTGCCTGATTTTCTTAAGAGACTACCAGTTTCAGAAAAAAGTTCTATCCAAAGTATTCTTAAATTGTATATAATCTATTACAAAATGTGGAAACTCTACTTGAAATTCTACCATTCAATCTTGAACTGAATAAACCCATAAACCATCAATTTTATTACCACTTCGAAAATAAACCTGGACTAAAAAAATTTTATGTTCTAATGTGAAAGCCATTTTAAAACTGAGAAGCAATTTATTTAAACCAGAATCGACGCACGATTATTTTATGCACTAACTGATATTTGTGATTGACATTATCAAATGTCATTTGGATTTACGTTTACGGAACAACAAACGCATACTAATATATTTGCGTCTTATTCTATCAAAATTTCAAAGTAACCTAGATTGACTTTTCAAATGAACACTTGTTATTTATAGCTGCATCCAAAACTTTGGGCTTTGAATTGCGAACCTGCAAATTCTTTCAAAGCGTGTCTTTGCTAAAGGGTTTTGCCGTCAACAAACTGGAATATGCTTCACCCGTATGGCCACCGCGTTATATTTACTTGCAATTGTTTGTGAAAAAAGTGCAATTGAATTTCCTTTTCGTGGATTTTTTTTTGTAATTTGATAATTAATTTTTGTTATTGTAATTAGTGTTTGCTATATTTCTTTTAATTATTATTATTATTATTATTATTATTATTATTATTATTCTTATTTTGCAATTTTATGTATCTTAAATTTGTCCTGTAATTGTTAACCGTTGGACAATATTATTATTATTATTATTAAATAATTACCTAATTTCTTTTATAATAACAGTGGTTAATAACGAACGATAAAAATAACGTATGATCAAAAAGTCTTTGGAGCGCCATTGCCGTGGAATTTACGAGATATCTATGAAATTATTTATTTCAATTAGTTTTGACATTTACTTGACAACTTTCAAGTCAGCTGTTATAAAATATACATAAAATGCAACTAATTAGCATAACCTAATTAAAATCTATTTTCCTTGTTACTTATGTGTACTTCAAAGTAAAGAAGTACAGAAGTAAATAATTCCATAGATAGTTTTTATACTTCATGGCTATCGCCATCCAAAGAGTTTTTGATCAAACGTTATATATATTGACAGCGACAAAAGCTCAACATCATTCAATATACGCGAGTACAGGTTAGGTTAGCGCAAGCAAATACAATATGGCGCAAATCCACGCTTTACAAGTAATAAACGTGAAGATAAGCACACATATTTTATTTACAGAAAAATGTATAGAATTGCTCTAATCGTACGTCTGTGAGTATACATATAACTTTACAGATCTGTAAGAATATTGCACAGAATTTACCCATTCACACATGACAGCTGTCAAACAACAACACTATATGACCGACGTAAAAAAAAATTACGGTAAATTTAAAATAGACAGTCTTAATAGGACACTTTTACTTTTAAATGACAAAAATAGGAGTTTATTTAATATTACTTCTTTATTACAGAGAGGATGTCTTTTGCTACTCCAAAAAATCAAGTAACTGGATTTGGTATAGGAAGCGCTACGGGTACCTGCACATGCGGAACAAATTCAGAGTGTTTTTGTTTTCCAAAAAATAACAAATCTAAGTCAATCACCACAGCACCAGTAGCAACTACAGAAACGGCAAATAATTCAACAACCTATGCTTCAGCCAATACCGGACGTCAAGCAGGTCAGTTAAACTTAATACTTAAACATTTCCAATTACTTTCTTCCAATATAAAACATATGGTCAAAAATACGAAAATAAATGAAGAAGCATTATTAATTAAAAATAAAGTTTATAGTTTGCTTATACAGGGAATTCCAAAACGCATTAACGGTTTTTCATATGAAATCAATTTTTATTGCTTAAACATTAAAAAATTATGACAACATTTTAATAACTCCGGAAGTTTTTTTATTTAAAAATTGAATGGCGTGGTGACCTTCTTCTTCTGCTACACATTATTTTAGCGGTCACACGAAATCATCCATCATTCTGCCTAGTATCTCCAGTATAATCGCTTCAATTTCGTTTAATGCCTTGTTAAAGATCTTTAAGATAACGGGTTCTATTATTATACACACGACTATTTAGATATCCCCACAGAAAAAAAGTCAGGCGCTGTTAAGTCAGGCGACCAAGCTGGCCAGATTATGTCCCCATTGCGAGAAATTAAACGGCTGGGTAACTTATCACGCAGCATATTAATACTGATTCGCGCCGTGTAGCTCGTTGCGCCATCCTGCTCAAAGCCAGTAATTACCATCAAGTTATTCAATCGACAACTAGATGGTGCTTTTGACATATGTAATCACTGTATTCTTAAAGTTTGACATTTGTCAATGAGAAATCCGCGATAGCTTAGATATTGCGTATATAGTTTGTTGACAGTGATAGTTTTAAGAAAGTGAGTTTGTAAAATAATGGAGACTAGTCGTGAAAGTTTTCGTTGAATGACTTTTTACGATTATAAAAAAGACGTAACTCAACAAGAATGCATTATATCGCTTCTGTCAACTTTCGGTAATGAAGCACCATCAGAGAAGGCAGTTTACTGATTACTCAATTGCTTTGCAGAATTTCGTCATGGTCGTGCCTCAGTGAATGATGAATTACGTAAAGGTCAACCAAAAACTGTTGTGATTCCAAAAAACATCGATGCCTTGCGGAAAATGATAGAACACGATCGACCTGTGACTTACAGTGAGGTAGAGGCATATCATGGCATATCGCAGACTGCAATTAATTCGAGTTTACATGAACATTTATTTGTAAAGAAAATATGTTTCAGATGGATTCCACATAACTTGACCGAAGCGCAGAAAGCAGCTCGTGTCAATTGGTGTAAAGAGATGCGCAAAAAATTCGACGTAGGAACCGAAAAATCCGTATATAACACGGATATACATGTATTAGCCGGAAACCAAGCAACAATCTATTATATGGCTGTTCCAAGACGAACCGAACCCCACAAAAGTTGTTCGTGCAAAGAGCGCTTGTTTCTTTGGCTGTACAGGACACATCGTAATAATTCCTTTAGGGAATCGAAAAACTGTTAACTCTTAATGGAATACAGTAATTTGTTTGCCAAAAGTTATAGACGAAATCAGGAAAAACAACCGAAAACGTCGCATTATTCTTCATCACGACAATGCGAGTTCCCATACAGAACGCCTAACAATTGACTATTTGAAAGAGAAAAGTGTTGAAATAATGTCTCATTGTCAATATTCACCTGACTTGTCGCCGAATGATTTCTTTTTGTTCCCAACTGTGAAACAAAAAATACGTGGACAGCGATTTTCAACACCTCAAGAAGCAGTCGAAGCCTTTGAAAGCCATGTTTCTGAGATACAACCTTCAGAGTGGAAAAAATGTTTTGAGAACTGTTTCGTACGCATGTAAAAGTGTATAGACCATAAAGGCGAATATTTTGAAAAACAATAAAATAGTTTGTTCCCAAAAATTTTGTTTTCTTCCCAGATTTATTAGAATATAAAAGGTGACCCTCGTATCAATCATGTAACAATATCTTCCTGATGCTACTGTTACGTTATGCCTGTTCATTTCGAAAACTTTCTTAACTGATTTTGTTTATATTTTTGTGTGCATTTTTCTTGTTCTAAATAAAATTTGTATTATTAAATTTAATTAAATAACTTTATCGTTGTGAAAAGTCTTTCTTTGGAGACTGTGGTTAAGTAAAAAATTTAGAAAGGTATATATATCCCCTCACCACAATTAAACTACTCAAAAATAAATAAGGAATTTTACTTTTTTGTATTTTTTAGATAGTATGGGTAAATATTTGTAGTGTATTATATTAGATACATAATTGTACACAACAATTTAAAATTTTCAAGTATATTTATTCAGAAAAATCGTTAGATTACTAAGAAATGATCAAAAATGAAATAAGCAACATTTTTAACAATAGCTAAAATAAACATTTTTCTGTAACAATTAATTCTGAAATCGTGTATAATGACCACGGACATCTCTCACAGCTGTACATCTTCGGGGCATACTCATAATGCAATTATTAATGTGTTCTTGTGACACTCTTCTCCAACACAGCGGTAAAATTTCCCGCAAGTGTTGCACGTTAACTGGGGGTGGATTATGTTCGTTCAGCTGTTCTTGAAGTCTGTCCCAAATGTGCTCAATTGGATTCAAGTCGGGAGACTTTGGTGGTAAAGGTAGATGGTTAATATTTGAGGTCATTTATTGCTTGCATTACCATTTGTGCACGATGAGGTCTTGCATTATCATCAATAAAAACCATGTTTTCATCCACAGCCTCACGAAAGTCGGCCACATATTGCTGAATAATGGCATCTCTGTATATGTGTCCATTGACATTGTTTTCAAAGAGATGGAGGTTCGTACGTCCATTCAAACTAATGCCCGCTCACACAATGATACCACCGCCGCCAAAAGACACCACAGCTTTTGTAAACTCGCGTTGATAACGGTCTCTTCGAGTTCTCCAGACCCTTACTCTACGATTATCACTAAATAAACAGAATCTGGATTCATCGGTGTATAAACCATGCTCCCATTGAAAATTTTCTGCTAGTCGTTGGTCAACAAAAGTTCTTCTAGCCGTTCTATTGGCATTAGTTAATTTTAGGCGTCTCACAGGCCTGCAGCTATGAAGATCCATTTCCCTCAGACGGTTTCTGATTGTTTGATCCGAATCTCTAACTCCAGTGGCGGCACGTAACTGTGTTTGCAACCATACAGCACTTCTAAACGGATTCATCCTTGTCTGAATTCGTATGTAGCGGTCTTGTCTCTGATTTGTTTTCCTCTCAGATCCACTACCGGGTCTTCTCCTTGCAGATCCTAACTGTTGGAATCTTGTTAGAGCCCTACTAACAACACTTGGAGACACATTAAAAATTGCGGCAATTTCTGCTCCAGATTGCCCTCGCTGATGCAATAACGCAATTAAATCAAAAGTTTCTTTATTTAAATGACGTCTTGGCATCGTGAAAATGTGAAATGACGTTTAAAATGAATAATACTTGTCAAAAAATGCAATTTTTATAATTTTGTATTCTAAATTAATTTAAGGTTAAAATACAAGATTCAATATTTTATCACACAGAAAAGACATTTACCAAATAAATTGTCCACAAACGACTGTGGGCCTTCTAATTTATCTATAGTTTGAGAAAATACGTTAAATTTAATCGAATTAATTAGATCTGTTAAAAAATATCTAATTCCCTATTCATTTTAGAGTAGTTTATTAATCGTATCCTAAATACGTATTTCGACAACTAAGTTGTCATCATCAGTAGGTAAAAACCACTAGTCAAGGTGTCGCACATGGGGCACAGTAAAGCTAGCACAACTGATCACGCAACAACTTTACACAGCGTCCACGTATACACTGACTTAAAAATACAAATATATCGACTGAAAAGGTCGACAAAAATTACCTCTCTTAAGGAAACGGCACCCACATGTGTTTATACTCTTTTTAAACCGTCTACGACCTTTTTACCTCCTTTTCTAAGAATGAAAAGAGACAGCTGTAGGCGGTCGGTCCCTTATCTCCGTTCATAGAATTCTGTTTGTTTTTAGCGATATGAATACTTTCGTATGCGTCAAGATCGCGGGGATTATTAATGGCCCCGCGATCTTGACGCATACGAAAGTGCGACTGCTTCTTGAGGTGTTGAAAATCGCTGTCCACGTATTTTTTGTTTAACAGTTGGGAACAAAAATGAATCATTCGGCGACAAGTCAGGTGAATATGGACAATGAGACATTATTTCAACACTTTTCTCTTTCAGTCGATATATTTGTATTTTTTAGTCAGTGTATACGTGGACGCTGTGTAAAGTTGTTGCGTGATCAGTTGTGCTAGCTTTATTGTGTCCCATGTGCGACACCTTGATTAGTGGTTTTTACCTACTGATGATGACAACTTAGTTGTCGAAATGCGTATTTAGGATACGATTAATAATTGTGGTAAAGGTTTATATACCTTTTTTAACTTTGTCGTAATTTAAACAAAAAGCTGCCAAACCTGAATACTCCTGAACTCCAAGAACAGAGCTCTATTGAGATTCGTAAAAATATATAAAAAAATTAATATCGTTTCCGTCAGTAGATAAGCTATGGGGGTTCGAGAGCAAAATTCCATTTATTTTTTATGGAGGTTCATTTTGCACTTTCAAGGTCATTTGAGCTGTGACGTCATAACTGACCAACGCAACTAACTTCACTTTGATTATTACCTACCTTCTTACCGTAAATCGGAAGTCTAATTCGGATATAGATATACCCGATATAGATAACCCCGATTTTCATTTAATTAATTGTGGAAAGTCTTATTAGAATCTAAGCAGTCATATCAAAGATATTCGAATGGGCCTAAGCCTGTATATAAATACCTACGCTTGTAACGAAATAAAACAAAACACTTTTTTTACAAAAATAGTTTTAATAAACTATTAGTTTATTAAAACTATTTTTGTGAAAAAAGTGTTTTGTTTTATTTCGTTATTTCAATATTTCACAAGTGCTCAAAATATAATACCTACGCTTGTTTTATCTATTTCGTTTTTAATTATACACCCAAAAAGAAAAACGATTTAGCAAGTTGTCGAATTTACTTCATATTTAATTCATATTTAAACACCGTCAATGCCCGCAAAACTTTAAAACGTATTTCTTTAATAAGAGCTTATATATCAACGTGTTTCCAAGCTCTAGAATACTGTGAAGTTCATTATCGATCTACCTTATTTATGGAAATATATTCTTTGTGTGCTGGCTTATCTATTCGCCCAATCAGTAGTTACAAGAGAACATAAAATTGCTGTAAAATGAATATGTGGTAATCACGTAATAGGGCCTATGCAATCTTTACGTAATTAAACTTGCAAAAAACGTTAGCGAAAACCTTAAGTTTACCAAAATAGGCACATTACGTATATTTGCGTAATTTTACAAGTTAAGTCTTAAAACGTGCAAGAGATATTTATCGACAACAGGACTTTTAAAAGAAAAATTAGTTGTTCATACATAAAAAGAACGTTTGGAATATTCCAGCCGTTTTATGCCTTCCAAAAGGTATTATCTAATAGAACGATAGTTCTATTAGATAATAATGACGACACATTTATGATTTGGCCGCATGGAAGAGAAAAGCTACAGGAATTCTTCGATAACAGCAAACGACAACACCCATTAATAAACGTAGATGTAAGTTTGCGCGGCCGTTTTTTAAATGTATATCTCGATTTCCGGGTTGGAACCGCGTCGAATTAGGCGTAATTGCCAACGTTTCGTCCGCTGTTACAAAGGGACATCTTCAGGGCTGTAGGTAGATGTTCGATTCGCAGTAGCTTGAAGAATGCTAGGACAGAGACCGGCACAACGGCGGTTCAATAGAAGTACTAAGAATTATCGGACAAAAGAGAGCGATTAGACTAATAAACAAAATCAGTGTAAGAGTAAGTTGTAAAAACTTATTCAAGGAAATGAACATTATGACATTGCCATGTGTATACAAGGTATCGTTATGTTCAAATTTTAGGAATGTAAACTAGACTTAATTTCAAGTAACAAAAACGCAAAACTTGTATATCCATTTTTATTTGTTTCAAAGTTTCATATTTATGAATGTGATTGTCAGATCATGAAAAAAAATGTAATCCTAAAGTCAATAAAAACTGATTTTATTTAAAAAAAAGTTCAATTAATAATATTTTCGAAAAGTCCACCTCCTTGTTGAATGCAGGCTTGTGCCCGTAAGCCAACAGAAGTACTTATTCGAATTTCATACTTATTTTGTGGGATTTGCTCGGCAGTCAGGTGAATACGATCCAACAACTCTTCTCTTGTGTTCGAAACTTGCACGTAGACTAAATTTTTCATGTACCCCCATAAATAAAAGTCAAGGGGATTAAGATCAGCTGATCTGGGTGGCCATGCAACAGAACCACCTCGACCAATCCATCTTGGATAATTAACGTTAACCCAATTTCGGACAGCAATTCCGAAATGTGGTGGTGCCCCATTCATGTGAAACCATATGTCTCGTCGAACATTCAGTGGGACATCCTCTAAAAGACCTGGCAATTTGTCAATAAGAAATTGAAGGTCCGTATTTAACCTCCCAGAAAGAACGAAAGGACCAATAAACAAGTAATCAATTAGGGCCGTCCAAACGTTAATAGAAAACGCATGTCGAAATTTAGATGGGCGTATAGGGGTTTGGGATATTCTGATAACCACCTGTGCAGGTTTCTCAGATTTGTAACACCACTTCTCGTGAACGTAGATTCATCTGTTCAGAAGACTGTTCTGCAAAAATTAAAATGAAACCGTGACTGTCTTAATATCCAGGTAGAATAAACTAGACGAGCATAGTGGTGTGCTTCAAGCAAACCGTGTCTCCTGCGATAGTGATGTGGATATAAGCCCTCACGTTGTCTAGCGATTCGACGTACACTGATCCCTTGGATCCCTTGTATCAATAGCTACTGCTTCTTCCTCTAAGTCTGCTGGCAAATTTACTCCTCGGTCGAAGAGATAATCACGCAGTCAGCAATTCCCGAAATTGTCTGTGTACTTCCAGAAACGTTCTGTAATGAGGAATGCGCCTATTGGGAAACCGATGTCGGTATTCAATAACTGCTTGACGTGTACTGCCGTTACAGTAGCCATACACAAAATGCATGTCCGCATACTATTGAGAAGAATATCGGTAAGGCATTTTGAATAAAGAAAATGTGTCCACTCACTAATAAGCTGTTGTATGAAGTAATCCTTTATTAAAAAAGCAACTTTAACAGTCATCTGAACATTTTATTATGCGACGTTAACAATCACAGGCCTGTTATTGAATCGTATAACTTTTTTTAAATAAAATCAGTTTGTATTGACTTTAGGATTACATTTTTTTTCATCATCTGACATTCACATTCATAGATCTGCAACTTTCAAACAAATAAAAATGGATATACAAGTTTTGCGTTTTTGTTACTTGAAATGAAGTCTACTTTACACTCCTAAAATTTGAACATAACGATACGAGACACCTTGTATATTTATAAATTATTAATTTATGTCAAGCAAGCTTTTAATGTTTTCACAAAATTAAATGAGAACCACCATTATCATACACGTAATAGTTATATATTGGAAATTCCCAGACATAGGTTAGCATTTACTGAAAAAAATCCTAAAAACCAGGCAATCAGTTTGTACAACAGATTATCACTTAAGTATAGACAGCTACCACTAGATATGTTTGAATGCAGTTTTAGGGACCTATTAATCTCGAAATTATATTATTCAGTCCAAGAGTTTGTTCATGATTGTGACGTATAATCTTAGATGCAGTGTAATTAAGGTTAGTGTGAAACTCTATGCCATTGCGTAGGTTTTTTTAATATTTTCTTCCTTGCATATTTCTTAAATCAGTAGTATTAGATAGTGTTTATTTTATATATGGATATTGACGCTCTTACATATACTGGGTTAGTTAAAAGTATGGAGACGGCGATTTATTGTCGTTAATATTCATTTTAGGGAATTATGTCCAATATAAAAGTTTGTTAAGATATTTTGATCTACATTTGAGAATATTTGAATTTTTTTTCTTCAATTGTTTTTTTAGATACGCCTGTCCGCGCATTTTTTTTTAATATGAACTGCTAAATTTTGCTCTACCATTCGATAGAGAATTTTTTTCTCTTTACAATAATATTTTTGTATTTTTAAAATTCATTTTAATAACTTTTTTACAAGAAAAATTAAACAAATTATTAACAAAGTAAATTAAAGTAAGTGTTCAAATTGTCGTCCATTAGTAATTTGACAATGACCCAATCGATTTACAAAACCCCGAACAGAGTTCTGTAAAAAATCTTGGGGAATTTCTTGTATCGTTCTGGTAGTTCGGATTTGTAAATCTTCGACGTTATCGGGCTTATCTTTGTAAACTTTGTTTTTTACGTATCCCCAAAGAAAAAAATGTAAAGGGCTTAAATCTGGCGAACGGGCTGGCCATTCAATGGTTCCTCGTCTTCCAAACTATCTGTGGGGAAAAACGTTTTCCAGATATTGACGAACATTTACATCATAATGTGGTGGGGCGCCATCTTGCTGGAACCAACTGTCATTAGGCAGGTGTTCATTGTTTTCATGAGGATAGAGCGTAGCACTAGCAGGTATTATTTCATTTTGCAATAACTGCAAATACAGAGCCGAAGTTAAATTGCCATTGATGAAAAAGGGACCGATAATATGACCGCCTAGAATGCCAACCCAAACATTAACCTTTTGGGGGTACTGCGTATGGTGCTCCAAAAACCAAGAGGGATTTTCCGATGACCAGTATCTGCAGTTATGTCTGCTTACTTCACCGGTAAGGCAAAAAGTAGCTTCGTCAGAGAAAAGAATATTGTTAACAAAATTTTCATTATTATTGCAAATATTTAACATTTCTTCAGAAAATTGTAATCTCTTATCAAAATCATCTTCCGTTAACTCGTGTACAAGGTGTACCTTATAAGGTTTATACTTTTCACTTTTTAAAAATGACACGATCGATGATTGTGAAATATTGAAATTGGCCGCTAATTGATTGGTTGATAAATGGGGATATTCAAATACAGCCAATAAAATATCCAGTTTGTTACCATCGCTTTTTGCTGTTTTAGGTCTACCACTCCTTGGCAAATCTTTAACGCTACCCGTTTGTTCAAAGCGTCTTAAAGTTTTACCAACAACGGATTTAGAAATTGGATTTCTATTTGGATGCGTATCATTAAATAAATTACAAACGGCTTGTAAACTTCTGCGTCTATCTCCATAACCCAACATCATAAGTATTTCAATTCGTTCATGTTCACTTAAACTCGCCATGGTTAATATCAACAGCAACAAATTTCACAAATGAATTACTTCTGTGAAAGATTTGACGTATACAATAATCACTAATAAAATTATGTCGCTCAAGTTTGTTTATCGCTACGCTTCTGTCTATCTGCGATGTACCGAACATCTGTTAAACACATGAACCGGCCTTTTCTTATAAAAAAGTTATTATTAAAATGAATTTTAAAAAAACAAAAATATGATTGTAAAGAGAAAAAAATTCTCTATCGAATGGTAGAGTAAAATTTACTAGTTCCCATTTAAAAAAACTGCACGGACAGGCATAACTAAAAAACAATTAAAGAAAAAAAAAATTCAAATATACTCAAATGTAGATCGAAATATCCTAACAAACTTTTATATTGAACATAATTCCCTAAAATAAATATTAACGACAATAAATCGCCGTCTCCATACTTTTAACTAACCTTGTATAAGAAGAACTGACCACTGTTTTATTTTAAATTGTTGACTTATAATATGCTATTGTAGTCAAAGTGATGAAAATAAATTATTATTATTATTATTATCGTGATTATTATCGTATTACGTTATCGCCCGTGAAACTCTAGGGAATTTCAGTGTATTTTATAGCATATTTCCTCCTCCCGACCGCCCTTGAAATAAGAGAAAGTTCACGCACTGATAGAAATCTAGATCCGCATTTTGTTTTCTAATGATCGAATATATTGAACTATAATTACACATTTGTGACGAATCAATAAAATGTTAGGAAACACAGTATTTGTTTATTTATTATCTAAATACTGATTTGGTTGAATCCCCCAACTAACACAGAACCGCTATTGCCATATATTAATGAAATATATCCTATTTGCTAAGGGCTCCGCTACATCAAATTAATATTTGATGTACGCATATACTATTCAAAGTAAGCCCGTAAAACTTCTTTTATTGAATTTTGAAATTAAACTCCGTAACTTCATCATGCGCTCTGAGCGTTCGCGCTTTTTATACGTTGATTTGGCGAATTTCGGTGAAGTGGAAGAAAGTAGATGTAAAGGCCGTTAGAGATACGTAAATATAGAAAATATCTGTTTGGAGAACGCCCGGTTTTATTTTGATTTAATCGATGCAACCCAAGGGATGTATTATCAGTTATCAGACTACGCAATCTAGGTTAGATAAATCCTTGAAGACGTTCTAAAAAACGCAAAGTTGAATTGAAAAACTGCGCTCTCGTTTATACAAGAGAATTAAAAAGTTGTGCTGAGTTTTAAGGGAGAGATTTAATGTTTTCTTCTAGCGTTTGTTTCGACTTTGTTTTAAAAATAGCATTGCTCGACAAATTCAAACTTTCTTTGATGAAAATAATGTATATAAAGTAGTTTGTGGTCCTAAATCCAAAATTGATATACTAAATACTGTAACACAACATAAAACAGTTAGGGCCGGTATTATTAACGATAAAAATCTGCAGATTTTATTTAGTAAGTAAATTTAATTTACTCTATAGATTGGGTATTATAAATAGCACAGAAGGAAACTAAACTAGTAAATCTACCAATTAATTTACACCCTAGAAAATCGTGGTATTAAATGTTATTCATTGTTTAAATTGCTCCACTGTGCTTCAAGTAAACATAACCTTATTTTTAAAAGTTTATATTTTGTGTGCGTTTGATAACTTGAATTTTGATAATTCCAGATTTATCGGTTTGTATTTTACAAATATAAACAAAAAGAAATAGTATCTTATAGAACCGTCCTTGTGTACTAAAGTTAACGTGAGAAATGCAACGCATCATCATGCGAGTATTACCTAGAATTAGGATAAAAACACGAGGTATTAAAAACTAAATGTGAGAGACAACATCATTCATTATACCGGATTCATTATATCGCTTCACGAGGAATCTAGTAGTTTTTTATCCTAACGAACGCTTCACGTTATTATGTACCGTGATTATTATTTTAATAAACTATATTAAAACTAAACTAAATGTTTTAATTTCAAAATATAATTTAAAAAAAGTTTTTAAAAAGTTGTAACGAGAGTTGTAAAATATAATTAGTACAGAATTAGAATTTTGTTTCAGTTTATTCAGTGGCTCTAAACTCTAAATAAACTGCAAAATCCATAGCTATTCAGAGTTACTCTACAAATACTTGTTTTACTTGCATGCATTATCATACCAGATTTAAATTTATTCCGCTAAGATATAAGTAATTAAACTTCTAGTTTCAATTTAGTGTATTGTAGTGTATTTACAATAAAAGAATTTTTGAAACTAGAAGTTTAATTACTTATATCTTAGCGTTATAATGAAGTTTCAACAAGTATCAACTTCGTCAATTAACTAAGCTGCTGTTCAATTGAAGTGGTCCACTAATGAAAAAATAATATAAATCAACGTTTTTCCAAAATAAATTAACAAAAAAGCAAAAGGCGGCTGGAATATAACAAAATATTTTAACTATTAAAAACCATTTAAGCACTAACTTAATGATAAGAATGAATAAATTGTTAAAAATAAACTTAAGTGATAATTCAAAAAAATAATGTTTTAACTAAAAGGAAACATTTTTTACATAAAAAATAACTTTAAATGTGGCAACTTCAATTTTAATATTTTTTAGGGCCCCCTCGAGCTCGTGACACAGCTAAGCATCTTCTTGGCATGTTTTCTATTAGCGTATTGATGAATTCTTGCGGTATTCTTTCCCATTCTTCTCGCACCGCTTCCGTGAGTTCATCTAGCGTTGTGGGAGGACGAGCACGAGATCGCAACTGTCGATCAAGTTTGTGCCAAACATGCTCGATGCAATTGCAATCTGGAGAATTAGAGGGCCATATCATTCTTTCAATATTATTGGTAACAATGATATCCTCGACGATGTGGGCTCGGTGGGGACGAACATTATCGTCCGAAAATACGAAATTTCTTCCAAAATTTCGGGCAAATGGTACAACTATTGGCAAAATACATAAGTCTCTATACCTCTCTGCATTCATGGATTGATTTCTCAAAACCACCAGCTCGGTGCGACCGTTAAATCTTATGCCACCCCAAACCGTAACACCCCCACCTCCAAATGGCACACGTGGGGCCATGTTCCTTTCAAGATACCGTTCTCCACGCCTCCTCCACACTGAAACTCTACTATCAGAATGATGTAGAGTGAATCTGGACTCGTCAGAGAAATGGCATCATCTCCAGTCGCGGGCCTCCCATGGTAAGTGATTTGCAGCCCACTGCCTCCTAGCGATCTTGTGTTGCCTGGTCAACAGTGGGCATATGGCCCTTCTTCTATCCCTTAAACCAAACTCGTGCAGCCTTCTTCTAACTGTTAGATTAGATATAACCACTCCTGTAGCTGCACGAAGATCGTTATTCAATGTCCTAGACGACTGAACTCCATTTCGTCTGACCTAGAGTCTTAAATACTGATCTTGTGCAGGAGTTGTACTCCTCCGACGGCCTCCCCCATGAGTAAATCTTACACTACCACTTCTACGAAATCATATTGCAACTCTATTAATGACACTGTGAGATACATTATAAATTCTAGCCACTTCTCTGTTGGAATATCCATTTTGTATTAATCTTAGGGCATTGTTCATAATATCTTCACTAAGAGGCGGCATTTTTATTAATTTAAGTTACTTAACCCTAGTTTTAAGTCAGCAACAAAGTGACAGATATAAACTAATATCAAAAAGTCAATGCCAACCTAACATTTTGTGTGAAATATTCCCTTAACTTAAAAACATATTTCCATTAGAATTTAATCCAATAAATTAATAAAGTATTATAAGTTAAAATTTTAACAAAACGAACATTATATTAGACTTGCTGCGTTAAATAAACTATAAAACATTTAAATTCGTCATGCTATGCATTGCTAATTACTTAGACTAAGAGTAACATCAAACTTTTAATAGTGGACCACTTCAATTGAACAGCAGTTTATTTAAATTTATACGTTAAATAAATGTATTCGTCAAGTTTTTATTCAGAGATTTATTCGCTCTTTATAATACCGGCTCTTAAGCATCTAGTATCATTAAAATCACGTAATTTCGAAAGATAAATCCATAAATTTTGTATGCACTAGCCACGAGTTGGTCAATATGTCACATGACAAATGTTAATCTAGTATCAAATGTTATACCAAGGTCTTTTGCAGATGAGTAACGTTCAAGTGGCGAGTCATTTATTACGTAATCAACGCAATAGTGTTAATTTTCCTTGAATAACTCATAGCTCTGCATTTATTTGAGTTAAGGCCCAGATGATTCTACTAGCACCAAACACTAATCGCATCGAGATCATTCCGTAATTTTAAACAGTCCTAAGCGCTTAAACAGTATAGATTCTGTGAAAGATTTGAAGACCATTAGCAAAGAAAAGCTTTCTTCAATCAATTATTTTCGTATAATCATTAATAAAAGTTAAAAACAGTACAGGTCCCAAGTTAGACCCTTGTGCAACACCCGATAGGGGAATAAATCTACATGACCGAGCTCCACGATATTCGATAAACTGCTTCCTTTTAAACAAGTACGATTCAAAGGATTTAACCAGCGCTGGTGACGGGGGAATGGCATCTGGTTTCTCCACAAGAATATAATGGTCAATTTGATCAATCTTTAAAAATCGGTGTAGATTACATTTACTTGGTCTTGTTCATCTTGTAAATCTAAATGTTGTTGTTCTTCTATTAATATCCAATTAGTACCTCAGATTTAGAAATACACTAATATTTATTTAGTTTTACCTAAGTACTTCTTTGACCTCAATTTAAATTTAAACAGTTTCTTCAAATGCAGTTAAATAGCTGGAATTATCCATTTATATAAAAAATATATTTGTTGTTGATAAAATAACACCGAACTAAATTATGCTAAAAGTAGATTAAGTACAGTCCATTTACAGATTTTCAATTCGACATACCTCCCGCTGTACTCAGGTAGCTGTTCCTAATAGACCTTTTTAGACAGTTTTAATCATTTAGTCGGGTCGTTATATCATTGAAAAGACTATAATATTATTTGCTTGACGTCATAAGAGGGATCTTTTGTGTTATTAATTCGTTCTTAGAAATGGTACATACGGGCAACAATATGCCCAAGGTTTACGATTAGGTCTTAACGATATTACTAATAAATAAATAAATAAAATATCATTACTAATTAAATATTAGTCGGTGTCATAAATAAATTTGTAAATGTACAGGATTCCTAGAATCTAAAGAAAGTTTTACAATCTGAATATGACAATGAATGTATGTTATGCAGTGGTTTAAACTTGAAAATGCACGTTAAATATTTATAAAATTGAAAATGTTATAGTTCAATTCTTTTATAATGGATGTCCCATTAAGACCGACTATTTTGAAATTTGAAACATACGCAGTGTTTATTTGAAAAGGTCCGATGTTTTTACTGTAATAAAGAGTGAAGACATGGAGGTTATAGATGGAACACAGCATTCTATAAATGGTCGCCTTGTGACTGATTGCACTAGTTGGTCATTTTGACGAAATTTTCAATAACATTTTAGAATAGTGCCAGTTGAATTTCATCAATGGTGCGTCGAAATTATTCTTTCATTTCAGGAATTGTTCTTGGATTATTGCATACATCTTTCCTTTAAAAAAAATCCAAAAAAAGAAATTCAACGGCGTCAAATCGCATGATTTTAGTGCTCTCCCTTCAAATTTCGTCTTCAAAAATTCCATTGCTTCGTTCGCAGTGTGTTAGGTTGCGCCGTTCCGTTGAAATTGCATGTTTTCGAGATCCATTCCAGCAATTTGAGGCCAGAATAAGTTGTTTACCATCTCACGACAATGAACGCCGTTGACGATGATGGCATTGAGTGATTCAATCACTCCACCAGCCCAAAATGCCCACCAAACAGTGGATCATAGTAGATGCATGGGACGTTGAGGGATCACTCTAGGATTCTCAGCTCCTCAAATGCGACAATTCTATTTGTTGACATAGCTAACAAGTTCGAAATGCGCCTCATCGGAGAAAATAATTTTCTTCGAAAAATCACCATCCACTTATTGATGTAAGATCCATTCTGTGAACGTTCGGCGCTGCGCATGGTCTTCTGGCTTCAAATGTTGTATCAACTGAATCTTCTAAGCATGCAAATGCAAATCTTTAGTCAAAATTCTCTGTAAACTGTTTCGCGTAATTCTCAGTTGCAGAGAACGATGACGAATTGAGGTGGAATGATTCTGGTCCACACCGTCAATAACTACTACAATGGTTTCATTAGATCGAGCTGCCCGAACACGGACAGGTCTCTTCTTGGTTTAAACTGACCAAATCGCTTCAAATTCCTCCATTAATCGGACCATTGTACGGTGAAAACGTCCGAAAAATCCACGACATTGTAGAACCGTCTCCGCAAAACTCTCACCATTTCGTTAGTGAATTTTCACAATTTGCATCCGTGCATCCGTGCAATTCTCCATGACCAAAACTCAATATTCACGCATGACAGCTGTCAAATAACAACGCTATACGATCAATACAAAAAAAAAATGGAGCCAATTTCAAAATAGGCGATCTTAATGGGACACCCGTTACTAAATTTACTTATATCTAACATAATTAAATATAATATAATAATAATTCGAAACATATTTGAGGAGGAAAAAACCTCACCAATTTTGTATAATGCAAAAGTATTTTTAATAATATTAAAAATATGGTGTGAAGAACACATTTCATCTTTCTACAGATCTGTCACTATGCCCCTGCTATTAAAAGTTATTTTTTATTATACAAAATTGGTGAAGTTTTTACCTACTTAAGTGTGTTTCGAATTATTCTCTTATATACAGATGCGGTTGATCCGTAAAGAGTAGTGAAAACACGATAATACAGTTTTCAGAGATAAGGAGGTGCCATCTGATGGAAACACTTTATTATTTCTACAGTTGTTATGTAGACAGAGCTAGATACTTCGGCTGTTTGTTAATATGCAGCACTGAATGGTCATCTACGCTCGGTCTTGATAGTTTCTGTGAGACATCGAAGTTGTTCTTTTGTGAATGTATCCTTCTGCAACTGGGCGTACTGACGAATCTGTAGAAAGATAAAATACGTATCTGCGTCTCTGGAGAAGGATGCCTTTACGAAAATATTAATAATAAACTTGTATTGTGTTCTTCACACCAGACTTTTAATAATATTTTATTTTATTAAAAATACTTTTGTAATATGTAAATTAAAAAAAATATTCGTTTTATGACGAAACACAATTAAAAAGTAAAATGAAAGTTATTAAATAAGTCAATATCCATAAAATATAAATCGGTGGATTGTCTATTATTTTGTAATCGTGTAAAGTGGAATTAATTTGTATAAATTAATTTATTCAATCACCCTTAATTGATATTAATGAAGACTTCATCTACCGTATTCTAGCGAGCCGCAATTCCGAAAGCTTTCTGAATTTTAAAATTTTAATTTTAAAGTGAAAGTGTTTCAACGAAGTTAAATAAGCCGAATCAAAATTTATTAGGTACTTAATTAAGAATGTTTTGTGAAATTTTACAGTTTTAATATTGCTAATCAGGTACCAGAATAAGTTCAAAGCGCAAAATTAATATTATAAATTGCAAAATACATAATCGCAAACTAATTTTAATACAGGGTGGCCCAAAATGACCGAAGGGGTTTGAGTTCATTATAACTTCTTATTTAAGACATAATTATTAATTTTTTTTATTTTAAATACAGTATATTAATGGAGAATATTTTTAATTTAATTATGAAAAATTATATCTCGCAAGTGGTGGCCATTTTCTGCTTCGCATATTCGTGCTCTTTCCAAAACATTTTCCATAACCTTTCGCAAAACTTCAGGGGTTACGTTGTTGATTTCGTCGCGTATATTATCTTTTAATTGCTGTATGGTTCGAGGCTTATTAATATAGACTTTTCCTTTGAAATAACCCCAAAGGAAACAGTCTGAAGCGGTTAAATCGGGTGAACGCGGAGGCCAATTAAAATCGCTTGTACGGGAAATAATTCGTTCACCAAAGATGTCGCGTAAAAGAGCCATTGTGTCCCTCGCAGTGTGCGCTGTGGCTCCATCCTGTTGTAACCATACTTGCGGATGGTTTTCCACGGCTGGCCTTAAAAAATTTTCCAACATTGTACGATATCTAACACCAGTGATGGAAACGGCGACACCGTGTTCATTTTCAAAAAAATATGGGCCAATTATCCTTTCCGACGAAACACAACACCAAACGGTACACTTAAGTGGGTGTAATTCTCGCTGTTGAACTACTCTTGGATTTTCCGTAGCCCATATCCTGCAGTTTTGCCTATTAACGAACCCATTTAATTGGAAATGGGCTTCGTTGCTCATAATTAATTATGAATAAAATCATGATTTTCTTCTGCTTTTTGACGAAAATAAATTGCATAATCAAGTCGTTGCTGGTAATCTGTCGGTTTCAATTGTGGACAAGCTGAATTTTGTATGGAAACATTCTTATTGTATGCAAAATTCTCTGCAGCGACCCTCTTGAGAGGCCAAGTTGTGTCGAACGTCTCCTGGTTGATGTTTCTCCATCTTCCCGAATACTCTCCTGTACCCGTTCAATATTGTCATCCGTGTGCTACGTTCGTCGTCTGCCGGCACCAGGAAGGTTCCTTACTGCCCCTTGTTCTCGAAAATTTGCAACCAGACGGTTTATTGTTGACTCTGAGGGTCCAACCCGCACATTAAAATAACGACGATATGCACGCTGAGTCAAAACAATATGGATCGTTGATTTGAGAAATAAAGTTCAACGATTTTGGCACGTTGTTCAATTGTGTACTGTTCCATTTTAAAGTCCCCAAGTCTTCTTTACAAAATACTGAAAACAAAAAAAAAATTATAATAAAAAAGTTATAAGGAATTAAAACCCCTTCGGTCATTTTGTGCCAGCCTGTATTAAATACGAGAGTTGTTCGGAAACTGCGTGGCCTAACAAAGAAAACGCAAGTTTTTTTGACAAAAAACATTTTATTTTTTCAATATAATCTCCTGCTCGCTCAACACACTTATTGCAACGATATTCTAAATTAGTAATACCTTCATTGTAGGTCGATGAATCCAAATTCTCGAAATAACTATTTACAGCAGCGATTACTTCGAAATTAGGCGACAATCTCTTACCGCCGAGCCATTTTTCAGATTTGGAAAGAAATAATAATCGTTGGAGCCAAATCTTGGGAATGGGGAGAGTGAGGCACTAATTAAAATCCCAATTCTTGAATTTTTGGCATTGCAATCGGAGACTTGTGGGCAGGTGCGTTATCCTGATGGCAAAGCACTTTCTCCTTTACCAAATTATGCCGTTTTTCTTTGATTTTGTCGCTTAATTGTGCCAACAAATTGGCATAATACTCCCCATTTATTGTCTTCCCCTTTTCTAAGTAGTCAACCAACAATAACTCCATGAGAATCCCAAAAAACAGTTGCCATAATCTTTCCTGCTGAGAAAACCGTTTTTGCCTTCTTTGATGGCGAAAAACCTTTTTTGTCCATTGTTTGAATTGTTCTTTGACTTCGGGAGTGTAATTGTGGACCTAGGTTTCATCGACGGTAATGAAAAGGCGTACAAAGTCCTTCTGCTTGC
This sequence comes from Melolontha melolontha, assembly GCA_935421215.2. Lineage (NCBI taxonomy): Eukaryota > Metazoa > Arthropoda > Insecta > Coleoptera > Scarabaeidae > Melolontha > Melolontha melolontha. The sequence continues at coordinate 2,750,241 of OW285239.1, read as the reverse complement.
GGCGGAAACGTGTTAAAAGGTCGCGAGAAGCACTCAAGCGATTCAGTTTTTGCTGCGGTGTGAATAACGCCGGCACCCAACGCGCCGAATATTTTTTCATTTCCAATTCTTCATGTAAAATTCCAATCACACTGTCATTTTTGATACCTACAATGTCTGCTATCTCGCTCACTTTTACTCGACGGTCATCCAAGACGTTACGGTGGACTTTTTCAATAATATCCGGAACAGTAACAGTTTTTTGGGCGTCCACACACTAAATTCGACAATCCAGTTTTTAATAATTGAAAACGAAGGATCGAATTCCAATAGTGTCGAACCCAACATGACTTTGATTTCGGTTGGTGTTAAGGCTTTCAAATGAAAATACTTTATCACTGCTCTCAACTCAGTTTTTTCCATTATTGCAAAATCACACGAGACGTACACTTTGGCATACTGTCAAAAACAGACTAATTGACAGATGACTCTGTACTGTCATATCTAACCTATTAAGGGATGATTCTACAGAATGGTAAAGAAGATTCCTGCGAATTCGCGCCATCTCTGTTTTAGACCACGTAGTTTTCGAACAATCTTCGTATATGATTGTCAGGCTTTTTTGCAATACTAGAATTTATCGTTTTGGTTTTTACACTAAGTCAACTTCGTAGAACACCTCAAAATCGGAATAGTAAGTGCTGTATGCTGTCCCATAGCAAATTCTAAATTTCTCCGTTCTCCACGAAATCGTTTTACTTATTCCTCTTCGACCACCGTGGACCCACAGACAGAATCAGGACTCATTAGAGAACACAACATAATCCCATTCACCATCCCAATTTGATCTGGTGTTATATGTTATGTTGTGTAATAATCCATATAATAAATCTATGGCTAATTTTTGTATTCAATAATATTCAAATAATAAAACAAGAAGTTATCTAAAAATATATACTTTCTCTAATTTCAAAATACAAATCGTGATTTCTGTCAGGCATACAGTAAATAGAGCAACTCCAACTTTGATATTACATGTACGTCATTCCCATGTCGAATCTAAAGTAAACAATATTAATCCTCTCAAACTTACCCGAAGACCCCAACTTCAAGTTCTCATATATGCAGAGTAGTAGATAGTGAATAGATTTCAAATGAGACGTTTCAGTTCCAATCGCAGTACATATAACTTTCCTAGTATTAGAATATGTCCTGATGTCTAAACGAGACATAACTGAATCTATTAGCTTATTGTATGTGCGTATATATACATATATGCTTCAGAAGATGTCGAAAGTTTTACCACGTGTATTACCGAATATAATAATAATTAATTACGTATATATTTTCATATACTGACGTATAACAGACTCAGACAATCTATATTCAGTTCTGAACATTTTCAGTAAATAATTTTTATTCGATTTTACATTTGATATTCCTAAACACAGAGTTCTGTTTCAAGAAAGCCCTATCTACTATAAAACGTATTTGCACATTAATTTTCATTTTTTAAATATTAATTATAGTATACAGGGTGATACAAAAAAGCAGGTCAACCCGCTATCCATATATTTTTTATCTTAAATGATTTCTTTTCTTATGTCATTTTATATTTGAACGCTTTTTTTCAAATATAGGTACAAGATGTCAAAGTTAACTTTTTAAAAGTAACCCGATTTACTTACAACCCTCGGAGGCGTGTCTAGAAAATCACCACCCCTTTGGTGACTTTCTCGATATGCAGAAAGCGCACGAAAAATCGTTGAAATTTTGCATAATAAGTGACAAAAATTTAAGTAATGAGATAAAAATTGTATTGAGTATTGGATGCAAATACAGACAGCATTTTCAATTAAAATAAATTATAAATATAAATATAAGAAGGTTTACTAAACAAATACAAAAGACTGCTGAAGATTTAAATAGTAAATAAAGGACCGTTAAAATCGAATTTTTATATTATGCTATACTTTCTTGTTATTATGATGATAGCCACCCAAATTACCTTTGCAATGATATATGACAATGTGCACTTACAACTGTTAGTTTTGGTTTTATTGCAAATTTTGTTAAAATCTTGACACTTGCAGCGTCTAACATTTTAAGTCTGAAAATGGGAGCAGTGCCTCACTTAACTTTGTTACCAATTTAGGGACTAACACGTTATATGTTTTGAGGGTGAGCAACGTGACAACATATATAGAGTGTTAAATATGTCGTGCCAAAGTTATCGAAGTTTAAAGGCTATTTTCTCTTTTTTTTTAAATTGAACCTCTAATTTTTTATTAGTCAGCAAATTCCTTCTAAAATTGCCGTTAAAATGGTACCAATAGTACTTATTCCTAGTATTTTCGAAGTTATAACTCTTTAATGGGATATACCGATGTTTATAATATTCAATATCAGGTGCTGCATTCTAATAGTTGGTTGGTTGGCCATGAAATGATATTAAGCAAAAATTGCTGTGTAACCAAATGTCAAATATCTACTTAAAATTTCCGTATAAAGTGTTTTTCTGTAGTTCCTCTTTGCTGTAATCGCGTTTAATTGTTATAATTTAAGTTCGGCTAGTTAATTATCAATTTTCGTCTGTTCATTATTAGTTGTTATCTTGTTATCAGTTATATAGTTTTGTTGTCATTATTTTTTATTTTTTTTTGGAAAGAGGAGCAAATAGACTTGGTATTTGTTCTTGGCGATAACAATAGAAATCCACTTTTAGCATCAAGAACATATGCTATGGAGTATCCTCAGCGAAGAGTACCAGATATTAAGACTTTTGAAAATTTGTTGACAAGGTTTCTTCGGACGGGTTCAGTGAATTACGTCAAACATGAAAGAACTAAGACTATGGTTACAGGAGATAATGAAGTGACAGTCGTCCAGTCCATTGTGGAAAATCCGCGCATATCTACAAGGATAATTTCGAAAAAACACCACTGCTGTAAGAAGGATTTTAGAAAAACATAAATTTCACCCTTACAAAATTCAAAATCATGAAGGCTTATTACAAACGGATTTTGAAAGCAGACTTGTTTGCTATGAATGGCTACATTTCCAATTACGACAAGATCTAAATTTTCTAGATCATGTGCTTTTCACAGATGAAGAAACATTTGCTAATTGTGGAATAACAAACAGAAAAAATTCTCATTATTATGACACTAGAAACCCTCATTTTGTGCAACCCATTTTACACCAACAAAAATGGAGTGTTAACACCTGTGGAGGCATCATAGGAAACACTATTATAGGTTCATTCTTTTTTAATACTACTTTAAATTGTGAAATCTACACAAATTTCCTACAAAATAATTTACCATTGCCGTTAGAAGGCCTACCAGATAACGTCATAAGGAGATTGTGGTACCAACATGATGGTGCACCTGCACATTACGGCGCTGCTGCAAGAGCACATTTAGATAGGGTATTCACCGCGATCACCAGATCTAACCCCTTGTGATTTCTTTCTGTGGCCCACTGTAAAAAATATAGTTTACGAAACACCTCCTACAACGGCAGAGAACATGCAGCAACGAATCAGAAACGCTTTTCTTCAATTAAGTGAAAACAACATGGCTCAAAATGTAAGTCTGTCGATGCAGAGGCGATTAAGAGTATGTGTAGAGCAGAATGGACATATATTTGAATTAATTTTGTTTTATTATGGAAAAATTACAAAATATAATTCTAAAACTAATAATAAAGTATTAAAAAACAGATGTTTGTAAAAGTTATTTTGTTTGATGTCATTTCATGGCCAACCAACTATTAGATACACCGCATGTTGAATATTATAAACATAGATATATCCCATTAAAGGGTTATAACTTGGAAAATACTAGAAATAAGTACTATGTTATTGGTACTATTTTAACGGAAATTTTACAAGGAATTTGCTGACTAATAAAGAAATTATAGGTTCCATTTTAAAAAAAAAGAGAAAATAGCCTTTAAACTTCGATAACTTTTTCACGACATATTTAACACCCTGTATATGTTGTCACGTTGTTCACGCTCAAAACATAAAACGTGTTAGTCCATAATTTGGTAACTAAAGAGTGACGTGAGGCACTTCACCTATTTTCAGGCAAAGACTTAAAATGTTAGACGCTGCAACTGTCAAGATTTTAACAAAATTTGCAATAAAACCAAAACTAACAGTTGTAAGTGCACATTGTCATATATTATTTTAAAGATAATTTGGGTGGCTATCGTCATAATAACAAGAAAGTATAGCAATCTATTTAAAAAAAAAATTGAAAGTGGTTGTGGAAATTTGGAACAGGCTGTAAATATATAAATAAAAATATAAAATGCACTGTAGCATATTACAAGTGTACGTAAAATTTGATTGCTACAACTTTATTAGTTTTCATGCTAAGCTCCGCCGACACACTATTGTCGCACTCGGTATAGTGTATAACACTGAAAACTATTACTAATAATAGCTGAATTTATTTCAATATTTATTTATATCACAATACTCGTTGCCGGGTGCTAGTCGTCTACATTCTCCCTCCATCTTCGAGGGCTTATATAGGTCTATCGCCATTCGAGAATTATTCCGGATCTTTTCTCGGAGGTCCAGGGGACTTGATGACGTATTCAGCGCGTAATACCGCTCGCCTGATCGTCGGATGACTCACATCACAATATTCACATCCTTTTTCCTCGTAACTTTTCTAGACTTTGTTTTCTCCGCTATACAAACCATAGCCAAAACAAACGGAAAAAAAGCATGTAAAAAAAAACTAAACAAACTAAAACCACGCAATCAAACGAAGTAAAGATAATGTCTTCAAAGAAAGCGAAAGCAGACGGACAACATGTAGAAGATAATCCTAAAGTTAGACAAATCTATCTAGACTGTGTTGAAGCATATTTTGAAACTGAATTTATTTTCTTCGAAATCGAAACAAAACATTTTCTTAATCACACGAAAACATAAATTAATTAACACCCTTAACTCTATTAATGACAAACCTCCATTAATTAATTACTCATTTTCGCAATTTCGCAACACCAGACAATAACAAGAACTCATGTAGCATTAAGTCTAAACGACTTACTAGAATTTCATAAAACGAGAAAATGTAATTTAAATGAAACGAAGCGTGTAATTATAGATTGCTGTTGAAGCTCTTATCTGTTTGCATACATATGGATCCATGCTAAAATGCTTAAATTAAGTGGCGAAGAGGATTACTTTCGAATTCATCCTTGTCATTTTGCGATGCATTATTCACATGCATTTGACTGTTGAGTACGAAATTATCGGAGAGATATGATGGAAAACAAATAAACTTCATATTAAAATATGCTTTCAACATACGATTATTTTTATTTTACGTTTTAAAAGGAAGTTGTTTACATGTGAATAAATTACGACGCTGATAAACGAAATAGAATATAAAGAGCTTTTATGATCCCCGTAAATACTTGAATAGCTTAATAAAGCATTAGTATTACTGAGAATCTATTGAAATTTACTCGTCGTTTATACAATAGTACCTATATTTTGTAATAACTCGATAAAACTGTTACGACTAACTATGGTAAAAATATGGTCTACCTTGGAACTCGAACCAAGTCTACAGTTTGTCGGATTGTCGCTTTTACCTTGGGTTACTTGGGTTCGAGTCCCAACGTAGACCATATTTTTCAATTAAAGAATTTCGTATGATTTGCTTTGTAATTTGTAGACAGCAATGTTTACATCTCCACTTACTCTGCAATTACATACATTCTAATTTGATATTTGTAAATATTTCATATAAAAGCCGAAAAACTCCAATAATTTATCAATTGTTGTATTTAATTAACGGCTAAGAAATTATCTAAACACTTTTATATATATATAACAAGTGTTCATTTTAAAAGTCAGTCTATTAGCATGTGATTTACTCAGAACATTTTGAAGTATGTCGTAAATTCAAATTTACTACTTAACCTACGAAGTCGTATATTCTGACAGTTTCGTACATACAAATAAATAACAAATAATAGGTATTTATTGAAAACTATAACAAATGTTGAAAATGTTGTCCTTCAAGATCAATGCACTTTAAAATTCTCCGTTCAAAATTTCTGATGATATTCTGCAACATTACTGGATTGTTGTTAATTTCCATGCATTTCAGTTCGATTCTCTGTAGCATATCATTCAAATTCAATATAGGTGTTCGAAATATGTTATTTTTTAGATAAGGCCACAAAAAGAAGTCACAAGGTGTTAAATCTCATGAACGTGCAGGCCAGGCAATTTCAGTATTTCGACTAATTATACGCTCATCAAAAAATTCTCTCAAATAATCCAAAGATTCTGCAGTACAGTGACAAGGTGCTCCGTCTTGTTGGAAATATGCATTTTGTAATTCATCATCATGCAACTGATTGACAAATGGTTGTAAAATTTCCTTTGAGCAGTTAACGTTCCCTGAAAAAATATTGGTCCAATTTCGCCTTTGGCTTATCGCTGGCCAAACACCAATTTTCTCTGGATGTAGCGATTCTTCATTAAATACATGTGGATTTTTACTGCTCCAAATTCTTGTATTTTGTGAATTTAGGTATCCCGTTTTATAAAACCATGCTCCATCAGTAAATATGACTCTTTGCGAAAGTTCTCCATTATTGTTCATATTTACAAACCAATTACAAAACTGTAGTCTACGTGGGTAATCAATTTCTAACAATTCTTATACTGCTGTGACACGGTATGGATAAAGTTGCATATCTTTTTTTAAAAACTTGTGAGTTGTAGCAACAGAAAGGTTTATTTGTTGACTCAAATGTCGAACAGATGTTTGTGGTTCATTTTCCATTATTTCTTCAACACGATTGACAACTTGAGGTGTACGTTTCTTAACTGCTCCGCTGCCTGATTTCCTTAAGAGACTACCAGTTTCAGAAAAAGTTTTAAAGTTCTATCCAAAGTATTCTTAAATTGAATATAATCTATTACAAAATGTGGAAACTCAACTTGAAATTCTACCATGCAATCTTGAACTGAATAAACCCATAAACCATCAATTTTATTACCACTTCGAAAATAAGCCTGGACTAAAAAAATTTTATGTTCTAAAGTGAATGTCATTTTAAAACTGAGAAGCAATTTATTTAAACCTGAATCGACGCACGATTATTTTATGCACTAACTGATATTTGTGATAGACATTATCATATGTCATTTGGATTTACGTTTACGGAACAACAAACACATACTAATACATTTGCGTCTTATTCTATCAAAATTTTAAAGTAACCTAGATTGACTTTTCAAATGAACACTTGTTATATATATATATATATATATATATATATATATATATATATATATATAAGTTTAAAATTAAATGTGTTGTAGGAATTGTAACCGAACGTTAGATACTTTGTGACCATTCTGTCAGGTAGATGTCCAAGGGTCGATTGTAGTTCGATGTCAAAAGAAAGATTTTCTATTTGCAAATACGAAATGTACACAGAAAATGTCGAATTTGAAGTTTGAATTTATATTTTAAGATTCGAAATATATTTGAAGAAATATAATTTAAAATTATTATTATATATACACGAAGTGTAACATTACCTTTCCGAAAATCGAGGGCGGACAGCGTGGTCAAGGCTCCAGTCAACAGAAGGAGCAGTCGTTGCCTTCAAAAACGCAATTTTGACTGTACCAACAAACAAGTGGAATAACTGCTTCCACAGTTGAATCGAGCGCATACAAAAGTGCGTTAATCTTCGTGGAAAATACTTCAAAAAACAAATCTTTAAAAGCAATCTACTATTTTATTCTAGCTCTATGTGCAAAATATAAAAGACAACCCTCGTATAATATAATAGTTCCCACAGTGGCGTGACAATTTTTTTTTTAATATTTTTGCCATTTTTTTTTCTCAGTTATGAGAGGGAATTTTGCGAAAATATTTTGGATCCATATTCTATACAATTACATCTTTCCATTTCCCATACATTGTCTTTTTATTTCAAGGACACCCGGTATATTTAATATAATATTCTACGGCAATAAATTATATTTCATATAAAATTAATTTTATATTTTTTAGTTAATTTGTTGTAATAAAAGTCACTGTGTTACTGATCATTTAACACCCACTAAAATATCTTATAAATTAACTAATTTCATTGTTATTGTAGCTGTACTAAAAGCAAGAACCACTCAAGATACGCATTAAACATCTAATTAATTTAGTTAGAATTGACATTAATTGTCCACATTTAGTTAGTGGCCGTAGCATACGTCCAAATAATCATGAAATGAAATAATTTTAGGAAACGAAGTCGCCACATGTGGAACGACTTGTATGATGGGAATAGCTGCCGGTATAGTTTTTCTCCTGGGAGCAGTAGCCGTCGTCGTAGCCTGCTGGCAAGGCGTTCAAAAAGCTGTGAGGGGAAAGTTTACGGAAGACGCACAGGACCTGTCCGCACCCTTATCCGATTACGTCGACAGGGGCGTCCTACCTGATACCCTACACCTTAACTTTGACATGATCACCATGCTCAACAATCAAGGGAACAAACTTGTGGTAACTCTAATGTTAATTAGTAGCGACTTTGATTACACGTGCCTCGCAAGTTTCAATGTGTTGCAATTTAGTTTCTTTTTCCCCCGTTTACTGTTTACGTCTAGCTAGACTATGTTTTTGTTTACATAACATCTTAATTCTACAAGACGAGGATAGCGTACTAATTAGATACAGTAATATCGTTCTATGTTTCCAGCCGGATCCCAAATGGGAATTCCCGAGGAATCAGCTTATTATCGAACAGACACTCGGCGAGGGAGAATTCGGCAGAGTTTTACGAGCCAGGGCTAAGGATATTGCCGGACAAACGGGTAAGGAAATCCATGTAAATTTATGCAAATACCGTCAGTGCGACATAAATGTTAATATATTCTTTTGCATGACGTGTTTAAAATGTAATAAAATTTCCAAATAACGAAGCCTCCTCTGCAAAGGGAAAATTATTCAGCGTTCGATGTATTTCGTAATTATTCTTTTTTTTTTTTAATTACCTAAAGAACTTTTTTCCATGTTCATGCAAATTAAATACGTACAGAACAAAGTAATCAAAAGAATAATCAAAATAGTTTTTTTTTATGGAATATTTCATGTTCAAATTTTAACTCATGCCTAGTATAATTAAATGCAGAGACCATTCATATATTCCCTGAATAGACATGAAAATAAAAGATTTTCTTTTTCTCTTCTTCCTAATGTATACAATAATCACTTTTAATGTTAGTGATAGGGTAAAATTACTTTCGGATGAGACTGAAGATGCGCGAGCGATAACATTACAAAAATACTGAACACCTTAAAAACATTGAGCAGTCGCAGCAGTCGGCAGCGGGAGCAATGTACGTACAAGACCACTACGAAACACACAGATCAAATGCCTGGTATCGACTGACAAATAACACAGGTCTACAAAATTAAACTTTTTGACAGATGCTTTTATTTTGAAAACTGATTTTATATAATTTTGGTAGGCTGATTTCAAAAATTCTATGCATTTATTTGTATCACGTAAGGTTTTTTTGCAAATATTAAATGAAAAAAAAAATATTTCTAAAAAAATTTATTTGTTTATTGAGTAGAAAGGTGGAATACAAGTTAAAAAAGTGGAAAAAAATACTTTACTCAGTCTTTTTTAAGTGAAATCTTTGTCTTTTTGCCAGAAAGCTGCGTTGTCCGGACATTCGGTTGTATGTTTTTAAGGGCATATCCCGTTTTAACATCCAGCAGTAGTCCGCCATCATCGTTATGCTCCATCTGCCTTGGTATCGCCGTTCCATTTCCTTAATGTCTTGGTGAAACCTCTCTCCCTGTTCTTCGCTAACTGCTAAGATTTTCAGGAAAATAGTTCAAGTGTGAAAACAGGAAATGCACTTTCAAACTCATATTACAACCTAGACGATGAAAGTGTTGTAACATATTTTGAACAATATTTTCGTAGTTTTCGTCCTTAGAGGTCCCAAGAAACTTATCAATTACTTCTTTAAATGAAACCCAGGCGTTTTTCTCGACATTGGTCATTGTGTTTTGAAAATCCTTGTCTTTGCATAATGTTCTTATCTGCGGCCCAACGAAAATACCTTCTTTTAACTTGGCATCTTATAAGGCTGGTAATCTCGCACAAATATTTAAAACACTGTCCATTTTCGTCTAGGGCTTTAAAAAACTGCTTCATCAAGCCAAGTTTGATATGGAGAGGAGGCAGTAAAACTTTTTTGGGGTCAACCAAGCTATCTCTTAATACATTTTTGCTACCAGGTGTAAGGCTTGTTCTAGAGGGCCATTCTATTTGAGTCCAATGTCTATCCCTTGCTCGACTATCCCACTCACAAATAAAGCATGGAAATTTTGCATAACCTCCTTGTTGTCCTAGTAGCATGCACAGCACTTTAAGGTCACCACAAAGCATCCACTGATGTTCTTGGTAGTTTATTTTCTTTAAAAGAAGTTCAAAATTTTCATACGTTTCCATTAAATGTACCGAATGGGCAACGGGAACCGAGGCCAGCTCGTTACCATTGCGCAATAAAACGCCTTTTAAACTACGCTTCCTTGAGTCAATAAACAGGCGCCATTCTTCTTTTACATACGGCACATTTCCTAATTTTGAAATTAAGTCAGGAATATTGTTGCAATACACTAGCGGTCCGTCTTGAGTAAAATATTGACATAACTCTTTTTCGCCATCCCGGTAAAAGCTTGATGTGACGCCAGGTGCCAGTAAATGTTTCTCACGAAGTCGGGAGGCTAACAATTCGGATGCATCCTTTGGAAGGTGCAAATCTCTAATTAAATCATTTAGTTCGCTCTGGTTAAACACTTCGGGCTCTCTGAAATCTGGTGTGAAATCTGAGTCATCTGGGTCGCAATTAGATTCCTCTGATTCTGACGATATGACGTTTTCTAGTGCTTTTGGGGCGGTAGGTATCGGTACATCTGGTCCATGAGGAACTGGTCGAATAGCAGAGTCAAGATTGGGATACACAATTTGTTTCTTATTTTTTCTGTTGAATCCTTGAACATTACACGAACAAAAATAACAATAATCACTATGATTTCTAGGCTCTCGCCATACCATAGGAACACCAAAGCTTAAACATTTCTTCCTACCTTTTTGCCAGTTTCTTAATGCTTCGACGCAAACGGAACAAACAGTATGAGGAGCCCAGGACTTGTCTTGGTCGCCAATTTTTACACCAAAATTAGCGTGGTATACATTTTTCACAAACGAAGTTATAATTTTCCTCTGCTTTACTACGAAATAACTACCACAGATATAACAAAAGTTATTCGGATTGTTCACACAATGTCTTCTTTCCATATTTATACGTTCTAGAACACGTAAAATACGCAACAACGAAGACAACAAGCGCGCGGACACAGTAGCACGACGACTAACACAACCAAACTGCACATAAGCAGGTTTCAACGTTGTATTGACGCTTCTGCGCCGACTCTGTTGCTTTGCTGAGAAATCTAATATTAACCAGTGTTGCCAAATCACATTTAATTTCATAAAAATCAATTCATTTAAAAATCATGCCTAGCATGGAACAAACATATTCTTGTCATAGGTATGTATATTAATAAATTAACATTTTTAAGATATAGAGCGCTATAAAAAAATTTACGTGATAGAGCAAAAATATGGAGTTTTTTGTAATAAGGGCCCCCAAACATATACAAATTAGCAAACAGCTTTCAAACATCAAAATCACTGTAGACCTGTGTAATCGATAAACGTTTGTGGCTCGTATAGTACACGGATTTATACTACTAGCTGTTTCTCTCATTTATGAGGTGGCTCTCTTTCTAATTACTATAATGTGTTTCTGCGCCAGTCTCATCCGAAAGTAATTTTACTCTAACTAGAGACAGGTGGTGTCACTGCGTGGGGTTTGCCGAAATGAATCTGTGCGTTACTTACAAAAAAATGATCGTAGAATTATTAAAAATGCACTTAAAATAATAATAATAATAATTTGTTCAAAATTATACAAGAGTATAGAACTCGTCAAGTGCATGTAAATATATAAAAAGAAAATGAAACCTAACACAAACAACATAGTAAAATTCTTTGTTCAAATAAAATAACAAATATAACAAATTTCCTAATGTTTTTTGAAGCACCTGTCCCTGCTCAAGTCCTTAATGTACTTTGGGATATGATTATACATTGTTATATTTCAATCAACGGGGATATGATTATAAATATTTAAGACCTGACTAGTTGCGTTCTTTTGTACCCTGGTCAGAGTTGTTTGTGGCACCGCAAAATAGACATCGTCCGTCCCGCGAGTACTGTACTTGTTATTTAAGAAATACCTGCCAAACGCACTGCTCATACCCCTTCTCACGCACAAAGTACACTCCAGGATCTGGAGACCGATAAGCGTATGTATTTTTCTTGTTCTAAATATTTCTCGACACGAGTCAGTAAGTTCCAATTTAAAAATTGCACAAGACATTTCTTCTGCAGAATAAAATGTCTTCCCACATCCACACTATTCCCAGAAGACCAAACCAAACCCCAACCGCGATTCCACGTAATCTCGATACGCACACAAACTGACTTCACTGTTTACTGAGCCGAAGATAACCCTAAGGCCATAGTTAAATGGAGAAATCCTCCGAAGTAGATGGTGTATATGGGACTTCCAATTCAGTAGTGAATCGACCCTTATACCAAGAAACATTACCTCGAGATACGAGGTAAGTACACCACAGTTTACAACAAGATCTTCCCGCTGAGAAACAGTAAACTGGATGATCTGGATCTTGCCCACATTAAACTTCATTTCGCTCTGAACCACGCGCTCACAGAGGACAATACATGTACAATGGTCTCGCTTAAGATGTTTGTTTCTGTTTATCTTATTGCAAATGAAGCATCATCCGCAAATAAGGCCATGGAATGATTGAATAAAAGCGATAACCCATCTATATAAATTAAAAATAAAAGAGGCCCCAGTACGGATCCTTGTGGTACACCTCTGGTAACAGTGAACCATCCAGACCCAATCCCGGTTCCTTCTCCATTCACTGCCACGACACTTTGCCTTCTGTTCTCTAGATAAGATTTAATGAAATACAACTTCCTCTAAATTCCAGGTTCTCAAATCTCTCCAAAAGGATTTTGTGACTAACACTATCAAAAGTGTCGTCGGTTCCATAAAATAGCCCTCTTTACAGGAGTCTTTCATCAATATTAGCACCTATACCCAGGAAATATCTGTTGGTGTAGATCTGTTATTCCAGCAACTTTAACAGAAGCCAGAAAATTCCTTTGATTGTTCTTTCTCCGTGCGGTGTTATTCACCTATGCTCATGTTGCCTTACTTTTATTATCCGATAACAGAATGTAATTTGAATTATATTCCGTTTTAGCCATCTTGATTTCACTATTTACATAATCTGCATAATTTTTATATTTCTTTAGGTAATATGTTTTCAAAATAACCCTCGTATAATTGCCTTTTAATTCCACACTTTGTTCTGAGTTCGTCAGTTATCCATTGATTCGTTTTTTTTCTTCTTGTCAAATCGAAAGAAGCCAAAATATCCAAGAAATTCCCGACATCTGAATCATCAGAGTCCAAGAATCTAAGATTAAAGTCACCAGTAATAACTAATGCATAAGATCCATATTTGCAAATTATGAATTCCAATATTTCTTCAAAGGTATGTCTAAATATATCCTATAAATCTTGAAATACAATCTTTTCTGCAAGAATTTTTCGATACATATTCTAATTTTTTCATATTTGATTTTTTCATATTTAAATAATACAATTTTCAAGACCAGACATAACACAATCGAAGAGCTTTGTAATGCTATTGTGAATTCCTTTGCTGACATAACCCAAGAAATCCTAATAAATGGCTTTGAAAGCATGAAGCGTAGAGTTCAACTTTGGGTTCAAAATAATGGTCAACATTTCCATCTGCTTTAGTATTATTTTCTTTTAATTTTGACTATTGTAATAAATATTTTTTCAGAAACTAAATTACTAATTATTACACAATACAAAAGTATTTTTAATAGTATAAAATATTATTAAAAATCGGGTGTGAACATCACAATACAAGTTCGTATATTTGTCAATGTATCTTCTCCAGAGACATAGATACGTATTTCACTATTCTGCAGGATCATCAGTACGCCCCTGCTGGAGAAGTGACACATTCACAAAAACAACAACTTCGCTCTCTCACAGAAATTATTATGACAGAGTGTGGAAGAATATTCTGCGCTGTCTACATAACTGCAAAACTAGCAAAGTGAATACACGGTAATACAGTTTCTACAAATACAGTTGCTACTGTCTGATGGAAAGACTTCGCTAGTTCTGCAGTTGTTATATAGACAGCGTAACTCATACAAGTCATTTTTGGGCTTTGGTTAAATTATGTGGAATCTAAACCAATATGCAGTTTCTTCACTACTAAATGCTCATGAAAAATCGTTTGTATTTGACTTTTACCGTTGCCCAAGGATGCCTCTATCTACATGTCGATCCGCTTCAATAATTCCTCTCACAGCATTGATTTTTGTCGGAATAATAGCAGTTGATAGATGACCTTCACGAAATTCTTCACTGGCACTAGTACCTCCACTCTTAAATTCCGCAAACCAGTCATATACTGTGGTTTTAGATGGCGCTTCATCGTCAAAGGCAGAATGAAGTCGATCGATGCACTGTTGTTGAGTTAGACCACATTTAAAATCGTAAAAAATCATCGCACGAAAATGTTCACGAGAAATCTCCATTTTTTTTCACTAAATTGATTCCTTTGAAACGCTATTAATACACTGCCGACTCTTTTGTTTATCATACAAAATGTCAAAGTTTAAGAGAATCATATTTAAATATACGGCAAGTGCCATCTAGCGGTTATTTCCGGCAATTTTTAGGGTAGTAAAATCTAGATAAAACTTTCGCCATGCTTTTGTAAAACAAAAAGAAATTAGCGGCCTTTTTTGAAAAGGAATTACATGTAATCAATTTCAAGGCATTTGTGATGATACCTTAAGCACTTAATACACGATATTCCTTTTAAAATGAATATTTCTAAAATTCTTGAAAATAAATAGAATAAAATAAATATAAAGAACTGAATAACATTACATCACGTTATTATTGACTAAAATTCAATTAAAAAAGATCTAAAGTTCAGTCGAAAACACTTGAATTCATTATTAATTGTAAACGAAGTACTCGATGCAACATTAAAGAAACAAGTTTGCCATTCCGTATGAGATGAACTTGGTGAAAAGGAATTTATTTTACAGCAAAAGTACGTTTCTCTTCATCTAGAATATAACACGACTTGTATCGTGGAAGACAATGCCTTTTGTCGTATTGCAGCAGACACTCTTGCACTTTCAAACATTAGAGACGACGTTCCCGAACTAATGAACTTCTCTAACAAGAACGTGAAAACTTCAGGAATGAAACGAATTGAATTTGAAGGGGAATCAATTAAGTCAACACAATGAAATCATATATAAAAATTGTTCAAAAATGTTACAGCAATATGTATTTATTAACAGATTGTATAGGAATTCTGTAATTCTGTATTATTGTTTGTTGGAAATCGTAATAATTTTCAAGAGTGCTGTGATAAATTTTCCAAATGCCAGCGTTTTTGAGTTTTTGGTATGTCGGTCGTTTTTCGCGAATGTTGTATTTATCATACTCAGCTCTGCAATATCCATAAAGTAGAAAAAGTTTTGAAATATTTGAAAACTACATTTTATTTTTCCGTTTTGGCTAATGTAAAGAACAAGTACGCAAAATATTTTTGAAAAAAAAATTTTGAAATCTTTAGAGGGGCTCAAAAGAAACGACTTTGCCCTATAAACTTATTGGGGGAAACGTACTATTAAGCTATAATAAAATAAAAATTATTACTCGCCTTATGTTTTGCACATTTTCAACACAAGCATAACAAGACAGGTTTCGGAAATTCTTGTTATTTATATGTAGTTGTCCCTTTCGAGGCTCTCTATAGATTTCATTAATTTTTTTTCAAAAATATTCTGCATACTAGTTCTTGAAAATACTCTGTTTTAAGATATCGAGATTTTTTTAACGAATATCTTTAGAGCTAAAAGAGATACGATAGCGGTAACGTTTGTCGTAAACAGCGATTTGATTCAGTAAGTTTTTACCGTATCAAATTTGATACAGTCACATCAAAAGTCTACAAGAATTTTTCGGATTTTCAAATGAGTTTCAAAAAAATTGTAAAATTTTCAAAATGATGAATTCAACCATAAATGTTGTGAACAACAGTGGACTTAAGCTTCTTCCCAGTCTCACTTCTTCGTTGGTGTCAACTCCTCTTATAGCTGAAGTCGATTGAAACTTCGGTGTGTGCGAAACAATGTCGTATTTGTCCAAATGAAAGTACCTTTGTTCAAAACAAAGTGCTGTTTGTCCAAATGAAAGTACCTTTGTTCAAAACAAAGTCCACTATTTCCAAATGAAAGTTCGCATTGTCAGATCAAGCAAATAAGTTGACATATTGCTATGTATTGTGGTGTTGATTGCTTATTTAACTTATTTAGTCCACAATACACAACAGCTTGCTCGGTCTATCTCAAGTCGGGTCCGCCTTCCAGAAACTCTAGGATCTTCAGGGCTACCCTCACAGGGTACGTAGTAAAGTAAATAAAACAAAAGGTATTAGAAAAGTAAACAAAGATTCACCGCACGAAGTTTTAATATAAAAAAGAAAAAAAAGAAAAAAATTGCTACTTTATCAAATATAAAGAAGAGTTGTGACACAAAAATATGCCGCAATTGTGAGGAAAACTTGTGTAAAAATTTACTGATACACTAGGCTAAAAACCTCACTAGTGACCGCGAGCAAAATTAACCTAATTAAATATTCAGGAAAACTATCAATCTTCATCAATTACCTTATTCCCAGCTAAACGTCAAACAGAAACTTAACTGTAGGCGCGCGCATCAAAAATTAACCCATGCGCACATTCAACATGGTACAAAGGCAACTTTCCCACCAATTCCTAACCTTCTAGAATATATTACAGATAAAAAAATACTTCCTTAATATTTATCTGACTCTAAATATATTTTTAACTAACAATTTTCTGAATTTACGAGCTCATTCAATATTCAAATCACATAACTAAACTAATTTATATAAATATAATAATACTTGCTAATATACACTTACATTAATTAATTAATGCAGTCATCACACTTCACAAAAAATTACAAAAGAGAGATCTCAGATAGGTCACATAAATCAAATAAATTACAAGTATAAAAGACTCGTAATAAATCGAGAATTAATTTTAACACATCAGTAACACTAAACTAAAACATAAACCGAAATTACGATAATAACCTGAATAAAAAGGAAGTCTTTATTCAGCAGAAAATTAATTAGACCTATCTGTTCAATAGCTGGAAAATCTCTAACATCTTCTCTCTCGGAAATGGAAAATATCCCCATATCTAACATAAAAATCAAAAGAGCAACAACAGCTATCACTTCCAAAGTGGCGGGAACTGCAAACATCAATCATGCCCGAACATTCTACAGTCGTGGACAAAATATACATTATAATAAATTTTTCGATAAATATTAAATATTTTCAAATATTTTTCTGGAATAAAATACACATAAATATATAGTCTTTTATAGTTTCTTTAAATTTTCTCTTGGGGGAAAAATTCATAACAATATGTACATATATAGATAATTAATTTATTAGAACAAAGACAAGTACATTCAAATTGCTTTTACTAATCATCAATAACTTCATATCTTAAGCATCTTGGTATGTATGTCTGTGATTGAAATAATTTAAACAGATTTCGTTGGATATTTCGGTTACAGCGTTTTCAATAGCTATATATAATTCATCTTGAGTGCGTGGTTCTGTCCGTTTTATTTTATTTTTCCATTGATTAAATAAATTTTCTATCGGGTACAAAAAGGGTGAATAAGCACAAAGATAAACTACCTCATGACCTAGTGCAGCAATCAAAGAATGTATTTCATTAGTTTTATAATGGAACGTTACCCATAATAATAAATACGTGTTCGTTACCATTATCTGCAAATTTCTGAAAAAAAAAGTCAGAAACTGCGCAAATGTATCGCCATTGTAAGGTGTATTTTTCTTCTCGAAGAAATATACTTTTTGGTTATTCATTGCCGCACAAATTGATATATTTTTACTGTGTATTTGTCTTACTACTTTGGTAGCTCTAATACCTGCTGGACTTCGACCACGTTTCACTCGCGAAAAGATTTGAATGCTAGTTTCATCTAAGAAGAACATTCTCTGTGGGTTGGGCATCATTTCCGTAAATTTCATAGCGTATGCATGGCGATTATTTATAATTTGTTGGCAGTTTCTTCTCTCGGGTATCATTGTAATAGTTTTTAATGTGTAATGGAAGTTGCGTAAATATCTGAAAATACAAGATACATTTTGATAACAATATCGATTCGTTCCAAAATAAATATCAACGTAGTTGTACGGCTAATGTTTTTACCAAAATTATCGATACACTTTGCTTTTAAATCTTTCGTTAAAATTGCGCAGTCTTCATCGACCCAATTGCACAATTCTTCAATTTCGTTATCAGTTAAAATCTTTTTTCAGTGAGCCTTCACTAATTTTTCTATCCTTCCTTCTCTTTGGTAGATCCGGACCAATTTTCTCACTGTGTCGTATTTTACAGTAAAAGTTCTACTTATAGACTTCAAATTTTCTCCCCTATCAAATGCATCTATAAACAGTTTTCGTTTTTCGTCGCTTATTTTATCATTAACCATCTTAAATGACGTTTCCACTAACGTAACAAACATGCAACTGACAGTTTATTTTCAACGGACTCTCATTTGTTCTCAGCGTACTTTGGTTTGAATATACGGATTTTCATTTGAAGATAACGGAGATTCTTTCACACACACCGGACTTTCAATCGATTTCGGCTATATGTCAAGCTTCCGTTAATTACACAGTTTCTCGTTGTTTTGTATAGTTATTCTAATTAATTTTGTTTTCTTTTATATTTCCATATTTTTATTCTTGGCACTTTCCTGATCTTGCCAAAGGTCTGTCGACAATTTCTTTTAGATACATGATCTTGGGTACTTCGATTTTCTCGAAATTCGCTTTGGGTGTCTGGTAACGTTGGTTCTACTTGTTTTCTTAACTTCGTTTCAATTATTTTTTCTAGGAGTTTTGTTGCTGTACTTAATAGGTTTATGCCTCTGCAATTACTATTATCTCTGTAATTACTACGATCGTATAACAAAAAAAGATTTTTTAATCGTATTTAAAATATCTATCTCTTTCAGAAGAAACACGCAACAAAACGTCTTTATATTCGACCTCTAGTTTATATTTTTCATTGTGTGCTACCCTCTCTTATCTGTAATAGAAAAATCGAATTTAAATTCATATTTTTCAAATGTATTCATCTTCTGTTAATACTATTTTCCGAGTGAAAAGGAGAAACGTTCGAAAGATATTATATAATACTTAATTCAGGATGGAAAATATTTAATTCAATCTGAATGGCTTCCGTTTAAACCGTTTAGCTATATCCTCGATTATATGATCCAATTTCTTTTATTTTCTTGCGCGCAAACACTCACAATCAATAGCTTGATTGAACATAAAACATCCATCAGTGTCTATCCGGATACTTATCAACCCGTTTGAGCGTCCCTTAACGACTTTTTACAAAATTAAGATAAGCGAACATTAATTTTATTCGTCTCTGCGGGATCTGTGTCAGAAATTGATAAGTTAATTAATAACCCGCCACACCGCATTTAAATAAGTGAATGGCTAATATGTTTTAGGCCTCCTTTGAATATTTATGCATTTGATTTTACATCTATTTATCAAAGTCCATGAAGTTATCGCGTAACTTTTTTTCTTCTTCATTTTATTAATCTGAAAATCATTTCGTTGACGCACTTATAATTAGGATCGAGAAATCTTGGAAATTTGCATTAGCGCATCAAAATACACACTCCCCAATACATTAAGTGTGATATATTAAGGCAAATATTTCTTATTGTAATTGCTTGTAATTATAACCCATTTATAGGCGATATATTAAGAATTCGTCATTCAAACAAGACCAAAGAAAGTTACTTTACCAAACGAATTTTTAATGTCGCTGAAACAAATAACCCAAAGGCCATACAAAAGAAAGAGTGAAACTGAAGTATATAAGTGTCCCGTATCGTTATGTTTAAAATTTTAGGAGTGTAAAGTAGACTTCATTTCAAGTAACAAAAACGCAAAACTTGTATATCCATTTTTATTTGTTTCAAAGTTACAGATCTATGAATGTGATTGTCAGATCATGAAAAAAAATGTAATCCTAAAGTCAATACAAACAGATTTTATTTAAAAAAAGTTATACGATTCAATAACAGGCCTGTGATGGTTAGCGTCACATAATAAAATGTAATCCTAAAATAAATGAACACGTGTCGTAGTGCATACAGTAATTTCTTGGAGATCTACAAAAAAGAGTACTGGAAATTGATTTATGATAAAGAAGGTTCTTACTTATTTCGTAAGTGCTGAACCATGAATATCATACAATAAACAAATGTTCAGATGACTGTTAACGTTGCATTTTTTAATAAAGGATTACATTACGTTTCAGTTAATATTTTCTTTATACCGATTTTCTTCTCAAGAGTATGCGGACATGCATTTTGTGTATGGCTACTGTAACGGCAGTGTACGTCAAGCAATTATTGAATACCGACATCGGTTTCCCGATAGGCGCATTCCTCATTACAGAACGTTTCTGGAAGTACACAGACAATTTCGGGAATGCGGACGTGTGATTATCTTTTCGACCGAGGAGTAAATTTGCCAGCAGACTTAGAGGAAGAAGCAGTAGGTATTGTTACAAGGGATCCAACTCTCAGTGTACGTCGAATCGCTAGAAAACTAGGAGTGCCACGAACGACAGTTTGGCGAATTTTAAAACGTGAGGGCTTATATCCATATCACTATCGCAAGGGACACGGTTTGCTTGAGGCAGACCACTATGCTCGTCTAGTTTATTCTACCTGGATATTAAGACAGTCACGGCTTCATTTTAATTTCTGCAGAATCTATGTTCACGAGAAGTGGTGTTACAAATGTGAGAAACCTGCACAGGTGACCATCAGAAAATCCCAAAGCTATACGCCCATCTAAATTTCAACATGAATTTTCTATTAACGTTTGGGTGGCCCAAATCGATGACTTGTTGATTGGTCCTGGCGTTCTTCCTGGGAGGTTAAATGCGGACGATTACCTTCAATTTCTTATTGACGAACAGCCAGGTCTTTTAGAGGATGTCCCACTGAATGTTCGACGAGACATGTGGTTTCACATGGATGGGACACCACATTTCGGAATTGCTGTCCGAAATTGGGTTAACATCAATTATCCAAGATGGATCCCAGATATCCCAGATGGTGATCTGGGTGGCCATGCAACAGGACCACCTCGACCAGGTGGTCCTGTTGCATGGCCACCCAGATCGCCCGATCTTAATCCCCTTGACTTTTATTTATGGGGTACATGAAAAATTTAGTCTACGCGCAAGTTTCGAACACAAGAGAAGAGTTGTTAGATCGTATTCACCTGGCTGCCGAGCAAATCCGACAAAACAAGTATGAAATTCGGATAAGTACTTCTTCTGTTTGCTTACGAGCACAAGCCTGCATTCAACAAGTAGGTGGACATTTCGAAAATACATATTATTAATTGAACTTTTTTTAAATAAAATCAGTTTTTATTGACTTTAGGATTACATTTTTTTTCATGATCTGACAATCACATTCATAAATCTGTAACGTTGAAACAAATAAAAATGGATATACAAGTTTTGCGTTTTTGTTACTTGAAATGAAGTCTACTTTACACTCCTAAAATTTGAACAGAACGATACGGGACACTTGTATAGGAAATCTCCAAAAATCTATATGACATAATTTTCTTTTTAATATAAACACCCATTTTTTATTACAGAATTAGAAAGGGCATATTTTTTTACATACGACAAGGTAATTTTGGATGATGTTTGCATAAACATTAAAAATTAAAACATAATAATCTAAATTAAATGTTCGAATTGAGCACCGTTAACAATCAGACAATAGCCAAGGCGATTAGGAAATTCTTTTTGAACGTTATCGATGACATGTGCGATAATGCTTCTAATTTCTTGGCGTATTCGTGCTTTTAAATCTTCTAAAGACATAGAGCCGCCACACTACGCTTCTCCTGTTTGCACTTATTTGGATGAAGTTTTTCCAAATCATTGCATAGATAGGAGAAGGACAATAGAGTGGCCACCCAGAGAAGGTGCTTGCTGGCGATGTCATGCTTATTGCTAAAAATGGAAGTGATCTACAACGCAACTTGAACATATGATATACAGTATTGAAAGAAAATGGAATGAAAGTAAATAAAAATAAATCTAAAATAATGGTATTAGGTGAACGACAAAAATATATAAATATCATGATAAAGGGAACGAAACTGGAGCAGGTGAAAGCATACGAATAATTTAGAGTTATAATGCGAGCAAAGGAACACAGAATATCCTGAGCAATCGCCGAATCGCGGTCTGCTTAAACAACCGAACAAGCAATGGCAAGACCTTGAAAAATGGCCTTCGTCAAGCCTCAGTTCTGGCTCCTCTAATCTTCAACATTTACACCAATGATGCTCCGCCCACAAAATCACGAAAATATCTATATGCGGATGACTTGGCTTTATGAATCCAAACCAAGAATTTAGAGGATGGAGAATTACAACTTGCAGAGGATTTGCAAACTTTAGACGAATATTGTAAGAAATGGCGCTTACAACTAAACCCTTCCGCGTCCGAACTCTGTGTACCTTTTATTTGGGCAACAAAGTAGCCGACAAAGAGCTGAATGTTGAATTTGGTGGTGCCCGAATCAACCACAACCTCTGACATTCATATTACGTAAACTTCCCAGCAATTCAGGAGGATCAAATGGGGAGACCTTGCGAATGGCACCCATTGCTCTGACTTACTCTTCTGCTGAATACTGTGCTGCTGCCTGGTATCAAAGCTCTCATACCAAGTTAATAAATATAGAAGTTAACAATACATTGAGGATCGTTACCGGTACTCTTAGATCCACAACTAGTCTTTGGCTACCAATGAATGGGCTACTGATTTGAAGAGCGTCCTCAGTACCAGACTGAAATTTAGAAGACTGAAGTTCAGCACCTCATCAATGTGAGTGATTATTGGATAGCCTTCCTCGAACAACACCGTGAATCGAGGAATAAAGATTTAATTTATAAATAACCCTTCAGAACCTTTGCCAGGCGTAATCATCTCACGTAGGCAATAGTCTCAATGAAATGGGTTCCGCACAGGCCGCGAAATGTGCAATTCAATGCTGCATAAATGGCAACTAGCAGAGACTAGCCTTTGGGACCTGCGGAAATGTGGAAAAAGCTATGGCCCATATTAGTAAATGACTGCCGCAGAAAAAGTTTCCATGATGGCATCCACGAGGTGCTCGCAGTACTGAACTGGTTGAAAAAATTTAGATATCAGTGTATAAATTATTTTTATAACTTTTTTTGTCATGACCGTAATTCATGCATTAATATCTAATTTTCAATTCTTTTTTAACATGGCTTCGCATATAAAATATAGAAATAAGGAACGCAAAAGGCAAAAATAAAAGAGTGGAGAAACCACTTCATCTTTGCTATGCATTGAACAATAAATTCATGAAATGGGATTACCCAAGAGATTAAAATGAAAGTTTTAAACAATTTATAAAGCTGTTCTAACATACGGTTGCGAATCTTGGGTGCTGACAGAAGGACAAACAAGTTACCGGTAGAGATATAATGCCTCAGAAGAGTGAAAGGCGTTACACCAATAGGGAGATTAAGAAATACTGAAATAAGAAAAGATACAGGAATCTAATCTGCTTTAGACTTAGCTTTGTTAGTGGAGCCATCTAAAGCGAATGGAAAAAATCTAGATCAGTAAAACGAGTAAGGAGGCAAATATTCAGAAAAATAGGAATAAGAGGAGACAAATAATGTCAAAATGATTGGTAATGTACAAGAAAAAGATAGGTATAACATGGAGTCAAGCGAAGAAACTTTCCGAAAATTGAAATAAATGAAAAAAATTTATTCAAGAAGAAAAACAAATGCAAGTTATAGTTAGTACACCCTACACCAGGGATGCACAGACTTATAGGGAACAGGGGCCACTCGGGAAAATTATAAGCCAAGGACGGGCCACTACAAAAAATACTTATTAACAAAAATATTTTTATTTTTAAATAGTATGAATTACTACAAATGATAAAAATAAAAGAACATTCAAAAATGTTTGTTGTAATTATGTAATCTAATCATTACAATGTAATATTTCATGTTTTATTATTTTGGTGCACGACATTGCATTGACCTAACAATTTTGTTTATGTTTGGCTCCACATTACTTGTCGCCACACGTAAAATTGCTTCCAGATTTTCATTTGCCAGACGGTTTCGATTTTTTGTTTTGTTAAGTTTCATCACTGAAAACGTTTACTCACAAATATACATCAATCCAAATAAGCTTGCGCATTTCAATGCATTTATTCGCAACTCTTTATAAGCGGTTTTGTCAACGCAACGGTAAAAGTTGAGTAAATTACCTTCATTAAACTTGTTTCATAAATTATCATCATTTTGCATGTCTACCAATTCCAGCTGTATTGATTCCGGTGCATTTTCGGGTGAAATGTTGAAAGGATTGCTGAAAATGTCTAATAGAGGTTTAACTTTTTTGAAGTCTAGAAAACGATCATGAAAAGCTTGTATTAAAATATCAATTTTTTCAACATAAGCGAAATTGACATCAGTTTTATTGAATTTCTCCATAATTTTTTGTAGTTCTGAAAATGGCTGTAATTGGCTGAATTGATTTGTGTCCTGAAAAGACTCAATTTGCATTGAAAGGACGAAACATGAGAGTATAGCTGCGAAATCAATTGATCTTTGCCTTAGAGTCACGTATTTAAGACATTCAAGTGATTTGTGATGTCTACAAGAAACGCTAAGTCACACAGCCAATCAGGGTTGTCGAGTTCGGATACGTCCTTTTTCTTTTCCGCCAGAAATATTTTGTTTTCTTCAATCAAGTTAAGAAACCGCTTTAGTGACAACCCACGACTTAGCCACCTTACTTCAGTGTAAAACAGGGGATCACCATAATCGCTTTCAATATCCTCGAGAAATTGTATTAATTGTCGGTGATTGAGACCTCATGATTTTATAAAGTTTACAGTAGATACTACAACTTTAATCACATTTTCAAATCCCAATAATTTTGAACAGAGGGCCTCTTGATGTATAATGCAATGAAACTGCATTAATTCCTTGGTATCTATGTTTTTAGTTTGTAAATACTCTTTTAACATAGTTATTATCCCAGATTTACTTCCAACCATTGAAGGTGCTCCGTCAGTCGTAATTCCAGATAATTTCGTTAAATCCAAATCCATTATAGAACATTTTTCCAGAAGAGCTTTGAGCATGTCAATCCCCTTGGTTTGACTTGTCAAAGAACTCATACCAATCAGTTCTTCATTCACTTTAAAATTTTGCGTTACTACACATCGTAAAAATATTAAGAGTTGAGCAGTGGAACTTATATCTGTAGATTCGTCGAGTGCTATAGAAAAATACTCAAAACTTTTCGATTTCGTAGCTAATTGCTCTTCTACATTAGCTGCTAATGTGGTAAGTCTTCTTTGAATTCTTCATCCGATTTAGTTGAATTTTCTCAAACCTCTTTGCATCTTTCGGACACATTTTTTTTCCGGCGATATCTAAACACTGCTTAACAAACTCACCATCTTTAAAAGGCCGACAAGTTTTCGCTATGATTCGAGATATTTCAAAGCTAACTTCAGTAACTGTTTCAGCATCTTGTATTGGTTTTGTAAACATAGCTTGCTGACCTATTAATTCCCTTTGTAAAGTGGAAATTTTTTGCGTTCGATTTTCGCCGGTTAATTTGGTAAAAGTATGATGCTGGGTTTCATAATGCATTTTCATATTATATTCCTTCGGAATAGAAACACTACTCTTGTATATTAAACAGACACTTTTGTTATGCGATGAAATAAAAAAGTATTTTTCGGTCCAAATATCTTGAAACTGTCAATTTTCATCTTCAACCTTACGACTACGTTTTTTACTGGGGCCTGGTTTATCCATATCAAAATTGATATTATATTGTTACGTAGGTAGATGCCATGTTCGAACGACGAAATATTTATTCTTCACAGATTACAATTCAAACAATATAACGTTCGCTTGTCCGTAGTTAAAACTTAACTACCCCGATAGCGGGCGATGCGTTGTATTTATACGAGTTACCTAACATCGAGAACCTACCACATTGTTCGGGGATAATACTGACGTGTTTCGCTAAACTTCGAGTGCCTAGTTGGTTCGACTCGTAACAATATGCTTGGAACGACGAGGAGCATACTTGTCCTACGTAGTAAACCTGAACAAGAAAGTAGTAGGTACTTAATGATACATATCTTACTAACAATTACAAAAGTTAGAATAAAATAAAAAGTTAATAAGTATTGATTTGAATGGATTTTTACCTACTTTTGTAGTTTTTCGAACAATTTTTAAAATTCGTTGACGGGCCGCATAAATATCGACAGTGGGCCGCCCGCCGTATGTGCATCGCTGCGCTACACCATTTTATGGTAATTGGAATATACAAAAAATTGTTTCGAACTATCATTAACTGTTTAATCGCCTTTCTTCATCATTTGCTGTATTGCTTTTTTGCAAACAATTTTTCCCATCGTACACAAGTTCCGCTTTAATATTATCTAGACCAGCTGCTTTACCATTTTCATTTTTCTCGTCTGTTAACTTTTGTATCTGGTTCTAAGTTTCTATTGAGAATTGAGTTGAAATACTCATGCCATTTCTCTCTTATTTGTTCATCTAATGTCAAAAAATTTCTATTTTTATCTTCCATAAAATGTATGCATTCTTTTTACTGTTCCCTTCGCTGGTCTTGTTATATCCAATTTACTTAAACTATTATTAATAATTTTGAGTCTTCTAGATAAAGTAATTACTGTAGATCAATTATTGACAAATTTTGCAAATATTAAAATTATGTTCACAAAATACGTTTAAATAAATACGATGTTCTTTTCAAAACATGTTTGTTATTAATCTTGAGTAAATAACTATAAATAAATAAATAATGAAATTCAAATTCACATTAAGAAAAGAACGAAATAACAAAGTTTTGTCTCTTATTTTACATACTTGTATACACACACTTCAGATGTATTCAGATGTAGTATATGTGCATGTCATCTACCAACACAAATATATTTTCCCTTCTTTCAGGTTACACGACGGTTGCAGTAAAAACGCTGAAAGAAGACGCCAGAGAAGGTGAACTGAACGACTTACTCTCAGAATATGAATTATTGAAAGAGATCTTTCATCCGAACGTCATACGTCTACTGGGCGCTTCCACTATTCCAGGTGGCCCTGTTTATTTGATCATAGAGTTCGCTCAGTACGGATCTCTAAGGTACCAAATCTAAACGAGTTTACATTATTCTCTTAGTAAATGATAAATTTACTGTTTGCTTTAATATATAGGGTGTAGTTTGAAAAGGCAGTATTAAATTATAATTATTCTGTGTCAATTCAATTTGTAATTCGATCTTAATGCATTTATTACATATTTTAACCTATTCGACTTGTGCGGACGATTATATTATTTTATTATTTTGTCCCGTACACTCACATAATGTATACGTGGAGCTGTGTTAGCTTTACTGTACCCCATGTTCAATACTGCGATTAATTATTTTATCGACTGAGGATGACAACTTAGTTGTCGAAATACGTGTTTAGGATATTATTATTAATTGTGATAAAGGGTGTTTTACACCTTTTTTAAGTTTTTACTTAAGAACAGTCTCCAAAGAAAGACTTTTTAAGGTAAAATATATTTGACAGATGATGACGTCATGCTTACCATTGAGAAGTGGCTTGCAGACCACGACAAAAGATTTTTTTAAGGTTTTAATATTACTTTGTGAGCGTTCTACTAAATGTGGCTTAAAGGAGAAGTCTTAAAGACGATTATACAGGGTGTCCAGAAACTATCCTGACAAACGAAGACCGGAGTTTCCTCTGATAATTTTAAGACAATTAAACCCAAATTCACCTAGTCCGAAAATGCGTCCTAAGGGAGATAGAGTTCTTTGAAGATGGCGCCTTGTATTTATTTTTTTTTTAATTCCTCCAGAACGCTTCTATTTAGAAAAACAAAAACTGGTATGCTTATTTATCCTCCAGAGATGAATCGATTCCATCAATTGCGAATATCTAGTACCGGTCATAGGCGTCCGTTTTGGGTAGGTCAACGGTTATTTTAAGGCATAACTTTTTTGTCTTTAACTTTTAAGCATTTGTGACACTAGATTATTAAATTTTCAGGTATTCCAGTACCAAAATGTACTATTACTTTAAGTCGGTAGGATACACCGTTTTCTAGAAAAATCGATTTGTAAATTTTTCGTTTTTTCTTCATTAAAGTTCAATTTATTATGTACCTACTTATTTTTAGCGACGAAGTTGGCTTGGACTATCAAGGCATGGATGAAAATTAATTTAATAAATTAAAAACAAATTATTTATTACAATGGAATGAAACTAACAAAAAAAGAACAAGTATCAAAGGTAGATTGTTACAAAAGATGCTCGATGTGATGACCATTAGTCTCTATGCATAAGTTTACCCTTTTGCTTAGAGAACGCCGAATTCTTGCAAAAATTCCAAAGTTATTTCTAAATTCGTTGCAAGCATCTTGTATCCTTAGCCAGAGTTGTGCGCGATTTTGTATCGGAACGGAATAAATAAATGCTTTTATGTATCCCCAAACACAATAATCGCAAGGATTCAAATCCGGCGACCTTGCTGGCCAAGCAACTGGACCGCCTCTTCCAATCCAATGGTCTTCGTAGTTATTATCTAGAAAGTCTCGTACATTCCTGCTAAAGTGGGCCGGACAGCCGTCCTGTAGAAACCATAAGTTTTGCCGAATATTTAAACGCACCTCATCTAACAAATCAGGTAAAATATTTTGCAGGAAATGTAAGTAATCAGCACCATTTAAACGAGCAGGTAATTCCACAGGTCCAAGTAGATAATCTTCAACTACTCCTATCCAGACGTTTATGCTAAACCTATGCTGATGCTTAAGTTCTTGAACAACGTGGAGATTGTCACCAACGTACGAATAATAATGTGCATTATGTACATTAAAAATTCCATTTTTTGAGAATGTAGCTTCGTCACCAAACAAAATGTTCCTGAAGAAATCTTCATCTTGATTTTTCTGATTTTGTAACCATCAAGCGAATTCTACGCGAGCAGGAAAATCTCCTTCTAGCAGTGCTTGCACCTTTGTAAAATGAAAAGGATATAAATTTTCTTTGTGTAAGATATTTCCTACGGAAGATTTTGAAATTGTGGGGTACATGGCAGATAGTCTTCGAACGCTAATTTCTGGATTTTCCTCAACTTCCATTAAAATAACATCTTCATGTTCTGCTGTTACATCATTATGTCTCCCTATTTCATTATTTTTGGGGACCACTGAACCTGTTTCTCTTAATCGTTGATGAAGAGCTGTAAATGTTGAGTGAGTGGGATGCTGACGATTGGGAAATTTTTCAACGTATCTACGTTGCGCCGCTCGAGCGTTACACCTCATTTCGCCATAAACTAAATGCATATCGGCGTATTCCTCATTAGTAAAAACCATTTTTTTTTTAAATTGAAATCGTTGTGTTTGAATAACACAAAGTAAAAAATGAAAAGATAAACTTCGCGAACTGACAACAATTTGACAATGAAAAACGTAGGTTTTACTTCTGTTGGCAGTTCAGAGCTAACTATTGCAAAAAATAAAAAATTGAACTTTAATGAAGAAAAAACGAAAAATTTACAAATCGATTTTTCTAGAAAACGGTGTATCCTACCGACTTAAAGTAAGAGTACCTTTTAGTACTGGAATACCTGAAAATTTAATAATCTAGTGTCACAAATGCTTAAAAGTTAAAGACAAAAAATTATGCCTTAAAATAACCGTTGACCTAACCAAAACGGACGCCTATGACCGGTACTAGAAATTCGCAATTGATGGAATCGATTTATCTCTGGAGGATAAATAAGCATACCAGTTTTTGTTTTTCTAAATAGAAGCGTTCTGGAGGAATTAAAAAAAAAATACAAGGCGCCATCTTCAAAGAACTCTAGCTCCCTTAGGAAGCATTTTCGGACTAGGTGAATTTGGGTTTAATTGTCTTAAAATTATCTGAGGAAACTCCCGTCTTCGTTTGTCAGGAGAGTTTCTGGACACCATGTATTGAACAAATAAAATAGTGTATTGAAATTTTGTGGTCTTTTATATACTAGGCTATATACGCGACAATTGTCATGTAGCAACAAGCTGTCCTCCTAAAAGTCTGTCGCCTTCAGCTTTTCATAAAATTATGTTATGACCATTTTTGGTGGTGAAGAGGTTTTATAAATTCTTGCTTCGTGAAAGGATGCCAGTGATGAACTTATGAGAAATTTTCACTCTTTTTCTACCACAGCCAAATGCTCTTGAAGGATTTTTTTCTCAACAATTTCGTTCTGTATTTAACCTCGGAACCATCAAAGCAAAGACCTTCTTCACGCTAAAGTGATCACACAATTTTCGCGATATTGAGACTTAATTGCCAATAACAGAGACATTTAAACATAGCTTAGGTAAATTAAAAAAAAAACTTAAAAGAAGTGTTTTTTAGTTTACCCAAGTTAATTTTTTAAACAATGTTTCACCAAGAGCCGACTGCTACATCCATTAACAACTTTAAACATAATATCAAACTTTCGTCACCATCTCTTCTGTGAATAGCCCTGAGTTTTGGCCACCGTCAAATAATTTGTTACCACATCGATAGAGTTTAGACCGAAATTCAACAATAAAATGATGCACCTTCTTTATAAAGAGCAACCATTGCTTCAGGGATAATTTCTGGGTTTTACTAGTAAAGTTTTCAAAATCTGTACTAAATGTACTTTAAATGTACTTTAAATCTCACAGTCTTTGTTTAATAAACTACTCAAAAATGAATAGGGAATTAGATCTTTTTTTAACAGATCTAATTAATTCGATTAAATTTAACGTATTTTCTCAAACTATAGATAAATTAGAAGGCCCACAGTCGTTTGTGGACATTTTATTTGGTAAATGTCTTTTCTGTGTGGTAAAATATTGAATCTTGTATTTTAACCTTAAATTAATTTAGAATACAAAATTATAAAAATCGCATTTTTTGACAAGTATTATTCATTTTAAACGTCATTTCACATTTTCATTTCATTCATTTTCATTTTTCATTTTAACTAATGCCAATAGAATGGCTAGAAGAACTTGGGTTAACCAACGACTAGCAGAAAATTTTCAATGGGAGCATGGTTTATGCACCGATGACTCCAGATTCTGCTTATTTAGTGATAATCGTAGAGTAAGGGTCTGGAGAACTCGAGGAGACCGTTATAGACGCGAGTTTACAAAAGCTGTGGTGCCTTTTGGCGGCGGTGGTATCATGGTGTGGGCGGGCATTAGTTTTAATGGACGTACGAACCTCCATCTCTTTGAAAACAATGTCAATGGACACATATACAGAGATGACATTATTCAGCAATATGTGGCCGACTTTCGTGAGGCTGTGGATGAAAACATGGTTTTTATTGATGATAATGCAAGACCTCATCGTGCACAAATTGTAATGCAAGCAATAAATGACCTCCATATTAACCATCTACCTTTACCACCAACGTCTCCCGACTTGAATCCAATTGAGCACATTTGGGACAGACTTCAAGAACAGCTCAACGAACATAATCCACCCCCAGTTAACGTGCAACACTTGCGGGAAATTTTACCACTGTGTTGGAGAAGAGTGTCACAAGAACACATTAATAATTGCATTATGAGTATGCCCCGAAGATGTACAGCTGTGAGAGATGTCTGTGGCCATTATACACGATTTTAGAATTAATTGTTACAGAAAAATGTTTATTTTAGCTATTGTTAAAAATGTCGCTTATTTCATTTTTGATCAGTTCTTAGTAATCTAACGATTTTTCTGAATAAATATACTTGAAAATTTTAAATTGTTGTGTACAATTATGTATCTAATATAATACACTACAAATATTTACCCATACTATCTAAAAAATACAAAAAAGTAAAAATTCCTTATTCATTTTTGAGTAGTTTAATTGGTCTAGCATCGCCGCCTTTTTGTTTCACGACTAGTTAGATAACCTAAAAAAAAATCTTCGTAACTTACACAAAATAAAAAAGCTTTGATTTCTACAGTGGACTACATCAATTTGTTACACTTCCTACCATCAAATTTCAAACATCTTTAAGACATAGTAAACCTAGGTTGTCAGAAATTATTAGGAAATTCTGAGATTGAAGATCTCTCACTCTTCTTAATCATATATGGAATAAATTTATTCTACTGCAAAATCGACTAAATGGATTTAAGCCAGATGTTCAAATATCTTCATTAAAATATCAAATCATTACTTCCAAAAGGTTTTCTTCTGGTTCTCGAAAAACAATTCCACAGAGATTGTTTGATATTACATATCTATCTATCTCTATATATTTAATTTTTTGGGTAGGACTTCAGTAAGTCCAGGGACTAGAGCACAATGCACTTTGTGCCACCCCCAATAGATCTCTCAGTTCCACTCTGTTATTCTTGAGTCCTAGATAATAGCCACTATCCTCCTCAGGGGAAATTTAAGTACAGTCTTAGGATCCATTAGATCTCTTCCGAAATGTTTCTGTCTGAATTCCTTCAGTTCCTCACATGTGCATATTACATAAAATCTAGTTTCGTCCTGTTTTTCAACTCTCCTACACCAAGGCTCGCTAATCAAGCCCATGCTGTACAGATGCTCTTAAAGGACAGTCTACGGTTATCAAGCCGGTAATAGTTTTAATTTCTTTTCTATTACTACGAATTAAGTTAGCTGAAAGTTTAACGTTCAACCCTTCTAGAAGTGTCTTAGTATGGAGTTGAGCTTCCGATAGCCCCCATTTAGTTTTACGTTTTCTTCCTAGCCATAACCAGAATTCTTGCGGAATCCTTGACGATTCCACATAACAGTTCTGGTCCTATCAAGTTTCTTTTGAAACCTTCCTTGGCCAGTTTGTGGGCTATCTCGTTGCCCTGAATCTCCTCATGTCCTGGCCAGTCTATCTTGTGCCAGGCTATTGAGGACCTGTTTACAATGTTTCATCAATTTGGACCTGTTGGGTGGATTCATAATGGCTTTAATAGCCGCCTGACTATCAGTCATTATGTTGATTTTTTTGTTGATATTATATATATTTCTTCTTGTAATATTATCTTATTTATATATTCTTGAGCAAATTCTCCATTCATTACTAGAACATATTTACTTATACAGCTTTAGAAACACCACAAGAAATTATTTTACTTTTAATTATTTTACCCTTGAAATACTGTACTCATCCACCTGATGAAGCCATTGTATGGCGAAACAATATAGTAGTGGTATTTACAATAAAAGAATTTTTGAAACTAGAAGTTTAATTACTTATTTCTTAGCGTTATAATGAAGTTTCAACAAGTATCTCCTTCGTCAATTAAATATGTATTTTAATATTTCAGTTCACTTTTGACTTTAATCATATTTTTTTCACCTCTTCTTCAACGGGTCCTCAGGACCCAGTTGTACTTCTTGCATGACTTAATCTATAAGTAGCAGTTACGGGTTAATAAAACTTGTTTTCGAAAAACTGTTAAATATTTAATTTTACACATAAAGTTATATATTCCCTGTGCGCTAACCTAATAATTTATCTTGTGAGATTTAACAAATATTTAATACTATATTTAGCCTTTTTTTTTACTAATAAAATATTATAAACGCAAGAGCGTTTTATAATTTAAAACAATACATGGCCATAATTTTAAATAAATGAAGAAAACAATGAGATATAAATTTTCTGAAATGAAGCGCAGTTTCCTTTTTATATTCTACCAAATGGGTCAGGAGATTTATTTGCCATTCTCATGAAATATGGCGACAAATTTTAAATTAGTCTAGTTTCTATGAAACCTAAAAAGTACGTTCCGTGAAAGTTTAATCAATATATCTGACGTTCCATGTTAGATTAAATTCTATGGTAAATATTTGGAACTGCAATAATTTTTACGAAGTCTATTAGGTGATTTCAATTATATATTTCTTTCGAGTTTATTATATGCCTATAATATAATTAGTTTTATAATTTTACAATCGCGATATATGAAATAGAAGGTACCAGTAGCAGATTTTTTCTTTGTTTAATACGTTTTATATCGAATTATTTTAGAGCATTTGCTTTTTCAATAACCATCAATAACTTAACCAAATCTGACAACTCGAGAATCATTTATACTCAGTAAGATTTGCCATTTCATCATAGTAAGGTTAACATCGCAACAACACTTGGAAATAGCGCAATTTTATTTCCAAAATTGTGATTCTGTCATCAAAACTCAAAGATCGCTTCGAGTATTTTATGGTCCACATAATGACACATTTTGACGAATTGCTCTCTAGCTCTCTAGCACTCTCTAGCACTCTAGCACTCTAGTGGATTACACTTATTCACACAAATGACGAGCACGAAAAAGAATATCGCAGTGTTGGGCGTAGTGTTAAAGTAAATCCGAATTAGTCAATTCACAGTATTTGAGTTTGTGCCCGTCCACTTTGCGAAAAATTTTGTGGAAGGATCTTGGTGTACATCCATACAAGATCCTACTCGTCGTATGTTTGCTAATTGGATCAAAAACGCCCTTTGTTTCCAGTTTTCACTGCCGAATTTTGAGGGAAGGGGGAATTTGGTGCGCTTTATGGGCTGGAGGAGTCATCGGGTCGTACTTCTTCAGAAATAAAGCAGATCACCGCATTAAAGTCAATGGCCAACATTACAGAGCCATAATAGCAAACAATTTCATTATCCAATTGCGGTCCGCTAATGTTAATATCTGGTTTCAGCAGAACAGCACTTACATACCACGATCAAGCTACCGAGACAAACATTCGGCGAACAAATAATTTCTCGAAATGGACCTATTAACTGACCATCAAGATCGTGTGATTTGGCAGCTCTGGATTATTTTCTTGAGATACATTAATTCCTTAGCCTATGCCGATAAGTCAGTAACGCTAGACGATTTGAAATTTAACGTTCGCCGCATTATTACCCAGATATGGCCCCAGATGCTCGAGAAAGTAGTCGAAAATCGAATCATCTAGGCTGCGCTATATTCTGTCTGGGCGCGGCACTCATGAGTCCGAAATCATTTTCAAATACTACATAGCATAAGACTACCTACCGAATTAAGTCAATGTTCAAGTAATTCTAAAAAAAAAACACCTGATGTATAGATTTTTTATATAGTTATAAAAGCATTATAACTACATTAATGCTTCTTATTCTTAGGCAAAGCAGAGTGATTTATAAAATAAAACAACACTTCTAAAAAGTATTTAATAATCTTTAAGTTTTACTTACAAGATCGTTCAATTTCTTGTTCATTATCAAAATGAAATAACTTCTCTCTATCCAGAGTTCAAAAAAAATAATAACTTTTATTATTTTTTTTGAACTCTACATTTTTATCTCCTGAAGAAGCAACAAAGTTGTTGCGAAATATAGGGATACTTAATAAATGAATTTTTAATTGACAGACCGCTTGCACGCTTTTAGTTTATTTTATCCAATATAGTTCGGTCGATAGCATTCGGTTTAGCATTGGGATCTCAGAAACTACTGGAGATAGAAAAACGCTTAAAGACGCGCAGTTTTACGAGTTTGATTTAAAACTGCTTCTGTTTCTCCGATAACTTTCATGGCTTATTAGATATTCAAAGAAAACTAAATTTTACGATTTTCTTTATACATGCCTAGCATCGTTAATAGTAATTTTAGAGAAAAAGTGTTCAGACAAAAGTTTTAGTTAATTTTACGCCAAATAAAACAATGTAGCTAATATTTTTTTTTCGTTCACCATTATCGAGTTGTGACACACTTGTGTTTTTTTAAATGGAAACCATAGTTGGTTTTGACATCATTAAAAAGATTATTTTTTGCTGATTACAATGATATAAGGTTTGATATGGTTATTTTAAAAAATAAAGATGATATAGACATTTTTATGGTTTTTATGGAAAACAATTGAATTTCGAACTGATAAAATACAAACCAAACGAAAACTTATTTTGAAATCCTATGTAGTAATAAAATGAAAACTATAAGAACTTTTATTAAGGGCACACAACATTATTAATGTTCAAAAATACCTCCATTATTATTAATACACAAATTGCATCTCTTCAAAACAGAATTTGTAGCATTGCGGACTCTACGCCTATCGATGTTATTAAAAGCAACTAAGACAGCTTCTCTTAAATCGTCGATTGTTTCATATGTTCTTTTGTATACTGTGTCCTTTAGTACACCCCACAAGAAAAAATCCAAAACTGATAAATCAGGGGATCTAGCCGGCCATTCAATGGGTGCATTTCGTCCTATCCATTGATTATAGAAGTTCAAATTTAAATAATTTCTAACATTCAGTTGATTGTGCGGAGGCGCTCCGTCATGCTGAAACCATTGCAGCATTGCTCGGGTTCTTAAATTTAAATTATCTAACATTTCCTCGAAATCTTGTTGTAAAAAATTAAGATAACGATTGCCAGTTAGTGAGCCATCAAAAATAAAAGGAGGAAGAACAGTTGATCCTATAACACCACACCAAACATTAAACCCAAACTTAATTTGTGGTCTCCTATATTCAACGTGAAGTGGATTTGTTTGAGACCATATGTGCTCATTGTGCCTATTAAACATTGCACAATTTGTGAAACGAGATTCATCAGTCCATAATATTTTCATTGAAAAGTGTAGATCGTTTTGACACTGATCTTTAAACCATCTACAAAAAGCTATTCGTCTGATGTTATCACCTTCATGTAAAGTTTGTGATACTGATAATTTGTAGGGACGAAATTTATGCTTCTTCAACACTCTGACAATAGTGCGTTGAGAGGAGCCCATTTCTGTTGAAATTTGTCGGGTCGATGTAGATGGATTCTGAGCGACACTTGCTAATATGCTCATTTCTCTATCTTCTCCATCCCTTTTTTTGATTTTGGTTTAACGAACGAACCATAAACTGCTAAATTATCCCATAATCTCTTAAAAGTAGGTAGCGACGGCTGACGTCGATCAAAATAATTTTCAAAATAAACTTCAGCAGCTCTAGTAGAATTTTTCTGGCACTGAATGTAACATTCAACCATATCACGCTTTTCTACGTTAGAAAATTCCATAGCCAATGCAAACTTATAATTAACGGCCGTTTGCACCACTTATAGTTAAGTTACAATTAAATTAATTAATAGTTAATTGTCAATGTTTGACAATTAACTTGACTTAAAAGTAAAAATTAACAGCTCTCACTTCTGTGACTCAACGTGAAAGCAATGTTAGTATATTTATCTCGACTGCTCCAACGAACACTATTGTAACTCAGATTTTTCGTTTTTTGAATTACAAAGCACCAAACTTTTTTTTTTTTAATTTTTATCTTGTAAAGTGAACAATCATAGAAATGTCTATATCCTCTTTATTTTTTAAAATAACCATATCAAACCTTATATCATTGTAATCGGCAAAAAATAAGCTTTTTAATTATGTCAAAACCAACTATGGTTTCCATTTAAAAAAACACAAGTTTGTGTCATAACTCGATAATGGTGAACGAAAAAAAAATATTAGCTACAGAGTTTTATTTGGCGTAAAATTATCTAAAACTTTTGTCTGAACACTTTTTCTCTAAAATTACTATTAACGATGCTAAGCATGTTTAAAAAAATCGTAAAATTTAGTTTTCTTTGAATATCTAATAAGCCATGAAAGTTATCGGAGAAACAAAAGCAGTTTTAAATCAAACTCGTAAAACTGCGCATCTTTCCCCATTTAAGCGTTTTTCTATCTCCAGTAGTTTCTGAGATCCCAATGCTAAACATTCAAAAAAACTGACCAGTATATACATATATATATATAAATTATTGCAAACTGCGCCCCTGCGTATCTACGCCCAGGGTACCTGAATCTCATTTATATTATCGTTAACAGATCTCACTTTTACACAGGGGATGCTACGAAAATACATTCCTTCTATTTAGTCGAATTAAAATAAGTTTGAAAGAACTATACCAAGTTCTGCTGTTAAGACAGTCCTCAAGTTTCGTGTTTTCAACACCTAGAACGAATATATCGTGCACTCGTCAAGGAACGCAAATCAACTATTTAAGGACGTTTTTCTATTTTTATAGAATTAATAATTTGTTGATTTATCTGTTGTTATATAGAATCTAAATTTTGATATCCAAATATCCAATAAATTATTATTATTATATACTGCAAATGGTTTTCTTCTGTTGAGGAACCAATAAATAAATGAAACACATCTTATTACAATGTAATGTTGACGACAAAGTTGTAATATATTACACGTTATATTTTTCAGGAGCTATTTACGAAGAAGTAGGCACTTGAAATCGGAAAGCCAACCTCCGTCGACGGTGCCACCAGAAGATCGCGACCCCCACCAAAATTACGATTATCCCAATCCAAGTAAAGTAACACCGAAGGATATATTATCTTTCGCATGGCAGATAAGTAACGGCATGTCATACCTAAGCGACGTGAAGGTAAATATATTTGACGTCAATGGAGGAAATATGAAGTAGCGAATTCAGTCTAGTATTTACATTTATGTATCTATGCATACAAATAAGATGCGGAAATAAACGACAAATCGATAAGTCTAAAAGTTCACCGTTTCGTCTCGAAATTGCTTCAACCGCTTTTTGCACGATCGGACATTTTTACATATTCAGTCGGTTCGTTTTTAAGACAATAAATTTCTAGTTGTACTTAGCCTGCTATAGCTACTATACTAAAATAATTCTGCAGTTGATAGTCTGTTAAAAAAATTAAAAATTAAAAGCAACTTACAATTTTTAGTTAAATTTGCAGCAATTAACATTAGCACCACATACGGTAATCGCGTTTGACGAAAATATAAAAATTGTTTGATAAAATCAAATACAATACCCTTACTTTTGGAAATGTTTATTGCCAATTACGAGTATTTAAGAAAATGGGATAGGTCCTAAACAAAAAATCGAACAGTATTATTTAACGCGTAGACAAATTTCAAAGTTTAATTGAATCGGCCGGTATTTGCTGGAAATCCATAATATGTAAATGGGATTTAATTAAAACACTTATACTAATTTCCAGTATATATTACACTTTATTATATGCATTAATAAATTGACGACATGTTTCGCTACGATGTAGCTTCTTCAGATCTTATATTACTACTGAACACGCTCTTCACAAATGTATGGCTTTTCTCTAAACTATTTCAATGGGTTGCACTTGTCTACATTAGAATCGCCTCTTACCGACATATCGTCTAAAGTTATTGTTATCTTAATATTTGATGAAACCAGTTTAAAAGTGGGGAATTATTAAGGTCTAATTGGTCATTTAACAATATATCTGCATATTTAACTTTATTTATTTCTAAGGATTCCAGTAAATTTAACTTTAATCCTTTTTGTTGTGACTAAAATTTCGAAATCTTTATTGAAACTATGATTATTTTCCAACATATGAAGTGCATAATTGGCATCTGTCTTTTTGTTAATAAAACTTTTAAAATATTCCTGTATTCTTTTCTCAAAGCTCCTACCAGTTTGGCCTATGTATGTTTTAGGGCACTCTTTACATGTTAGTTTGTATACTCCGACGCATTGTCTTGCAAGAGCAACACACCCTTGGTCAATTTTCCTCGACGTTTTTCCTTGATGGCCTCCTTTAATTTTTCTAATATCGCTGCGTAATATTCTCCGGTTATGCTCCTTCCTTTTTCTTTGTAATCAATCAATAATATCCCCTCACAATCCTAAAAAAAACAGTAGCCATCAACTTTCCAGCCGATTCTGACACTTTGAATTTCTTTGGCGGTGGTGTCCCCTTCTTATGCCATTGCATGGACTCCTGTTTGGACTCAGGCTCAAAGTGATGAACCCATGTTTCATCTCCGGTAACAATCCGCTCCAAAATCTGTGCAGGTTCGTCTCCACACAGCTCCAATAATTGTTTGGACGCATCGACGCGCTGCTGTTTCTGCAGCGGCGTGAGCATTCTCGGTACCCATCTTGCACTGACTTTGGTCATACCCAGGTGGTCATGTAGGATACGCAAAATGGTGGTATCTGATACTCCAACTAATGCAGATAATTGTTTTTTCTTCAAACGGGCATCTTCCAGTACAATTTTTTCCACTTTTTCGACGATGTCTGATGTGGTGGCCTCAACTGGCCGTCCTGAGCGGGGGTCGTCTTCAATCGACTCCCGACCATGTTTAAAAAGAGCATGCCACTTATAAATCATTGATTTACTAGGGCACTGTTCCCCATAAACGGTTTCCATTTCATTCAATATGGTTTGAGCGTTCTTTCCTTGATTTGTAAGGAACTTTATCACAGCACGGTGTTCAATTTTCTCCATAGTTTCAGTTATCTTTCGGATTGACTTGTTTAGCAGGCAAATATTCGTAAACGACTGACGCTATAGAGCTGCAACTTAACTTATACACTAATGATGAGTCGCCAATCAGACTGACACCTACCGAGCGCCCCTATCCCCACTCCATCCCCTCCATTCCACGAACTTCTGGACCTCCCCTCGTATGTTACCAATTTATAATTGCTTGGTTTATCTTTTATTATTGGGTACGCATTTTCTATTGCTTTCCTATATTTCTTTTTTCTTAAAATTGTATCTACTATAGTTGGGTTATATCCATTATTTTGCGCTATTTGTGTATGTATCATACAATGGAATGATGCTAGTTTATGACTAACCCGGTTAGTCATAAACTAGCATCATTCCATTGTATGATACACAGATTAATATCAGTACCTTTAAATAATGAAAACTTCTTTAAAGAATTAAGTATCATTAAACATGGACAATGGTAATTCTTTTTGAAACACGTTGTATAATATGTAGAGATGGCAACGTTGCATTTTTATAAGCTATGTTTTTTAGTTAGTCGTCTGTAATAGCCAGTTGAATCGCGTCTGTCACATAGTACACGTGTATTGAAGTACACAATTGTGAGTAAAACTATGGAGTTAGCACGGGAACATATTCGCGCTATGATTTACTATGATTTCAAAGTTGGTTTAAACAAAAAACAGTGCGTTGAACGTTTGCAACTTACATTTGGCAATGAAACCCCATCCAAAGTAAATGTTTCGTTGGTTTCGAGAATGTAAAACAGGTCGAATTAAGAGAAGGCCATGTTCCTTCAGTAACTGCTGAATCGTTGAAAAAGTTAATCGAAGAAGATTCGCGATGCACTTATGAAACGATTCAGACAACACTTGGTATTGGATCCGCAAAAATTAATACAACTTCACACGATCATCCTCAGGCAGAGCGTGTACGGATCGCTTAGGAAACGGGGGTATTGCATTATTTAAATAGTAACAGGTAATAAAACGTACATACTATTTTATGATATTCCCACGAGTCAGGAGAGTTGTATATGTATAAACGCAGCAACCACAACGATGTCAAAAAAGCAGAGGTATGAAGAAACTAATGTACGCAGTTTTCTTTCGAAGTACAGGTTTAGTACAAGCAATTGAGCATAAAGAACAATGTACAGTTACAGGTAACTGGTACATCACAAAATGTTTACCTGGTGTTTTTCAATCAATCAACATTAGCGAGTTACAGTTACATCAGGACAATGCATCGTCACACACTGCACAACTTATTCGTGATTTTTTACGTAAAAATAATCAAAACTTATCGAACATCCAACTTATTTGCCTCATTTGGCAATGTGTGACTTCTGATGGTTCTTTCACCTGAAAAAGAGCTTTGGTCGACGTTTGGAATCGGTAAACGAGATTGACGAAGCAGTTCATCAATTTTTTGATAGTAAAGATGACTGGCTGGAAGCTTTTCATTTATGAAAGGTTCCATTACAAAAGTAGATTGATACTTTAAACATGAATAAATTCATTTTCCAACACTACTTGTAGTTTTACAAATAAATAAAACACACATAAGATGTTTTAGATTTACACTTTATTAATAAAATAATGACAGCTGTTTCGCTAACATAGTAGCTTCTTCAAATTCAACTTAAGACTAAAGATACATACAAGATACAGCGTTAATCAGGTAGTTGACCCAAGTTAAAATTCTAGGAACTATTACATTTATATTTTGCTTTTTGAAAACTATACCATGTCCTACTTCTGTGAAGTTTAAGTTTAATAATATAACATAAGCAACTAAGAAACAATATTTCAATGGGTGAACAGATTTAACAGTGGGGATGAATTTAAGTCTAATTTATCGTTTAGTAACATTTTTTTTTTGAGTTTTTGGGTTTATTAATTTCTAGAGACCCTAAACAATTTAGTTTTCTATCTTTATTTTCTACATGTATGATATCGAATTGTAAATTAAATTCGTGTTCATTCTCTATTAAATGATTAGAGTAGGTTGAGTCAGTTTTCTTATTGATATAAGAATGATAGTGGTCTTGGATTCGTTTTTTAAACGTTCTACCTGTCTGTCCAATATATGTTTTGGTACATGATCCGCATGATAACATATAGACTCCTGATTTATTGTCTTTGGTAGTTTTTTCTTTATTATTTTTAATATATTTGGCTAAATTATTATTAGTTTTATAAGCAATATTAATGTTTTCTTTTTTAAGGAATTTTGATAATTTAAGTTGCTGTTGACCTATGTAAGTAAATGATTTAAACTGCTTGTCTGGCTCCACTTTAATGATCGGGTACACCTCCCTTAATAATTTATTGACAGATTTTTTAAAAATTAATTTATCTATTAGATTTGGGTCATATCCGTTGTTGTGAGCGATTTGTAAAGCGAAGAGCGAAGTGTAAATCTAAAACATCTTATGTGTGTTTTATTTATTTGTGATATGGATTTACATCAAGCAAAGGTCGAAACAATGAAAGACTTGTAGTTCCCTTGTATTTCAATAATTATTTCGTATTTATAGTACTCAAAAAGGTATATTAATTATTCTAAACGATGGAAGAAAAGATAGAAATATAACGTTCTGTAAATATATTTTTTTAAATTTTACGTTCTCATTTTGTCTTCCCGATACTGCACAAAAAAAGATTGACATATCACTAGAGTTTTCACTGCATTCCGTGCAGGTTAGTAACCACAACTTCGTCTACCTACCCCAAACTAATTATACTGATTCACTGAACTGCATTAATTACTCTTGATAATTAAGTACAGGTATTTTTTATTTATTAGACTTAACAATAATAATAATAATAAAATTATTTAGTTTGTTTGTTCTTACTCATGCTTGAATAAATAACACTAACATTAATAACACAGGCCTGCATAAAATTTGTGATGACGTGATTTTTGTTTGTTAAGCTCAGTTTTTATATAGCAATAACTAATTAAAATACAGTTGGTCTGTCTACCACCCACAGATTTTTTTATTGCACAAAAGAAAAAGAAAAAAATATAAAAAAAATCTTATAATAGGCGG
The DNA here is from genome assembly GCA_935421215.2 of Melolontha melolontha. Lineage (NCBI taxonomy): Eukaryota > Metazoa > Arthropoda > Insecta > Coleoptera > Scarabaeidae > Melolontha > Melolontha melolontha. The sequence continues at coordinate 2,706,315 of OW285239.1, read as the reverse complement.
TTTTAATACATTTTAAACTTTTATTACATGTATTAATTTTGGACAAGATTTCCGGGAATTTTTACCTGCTAAATCCTATTTATTATGCTTTCACTTTATTACTACTGCGAAGAAGGATTTCAAGTTTATCACTCCAAACAAAATGTATGTTTTAATGTCATTTACTTCATTATAGCTCTGAGTGTCGATCAGTAAACAAGTAAAATTAATTTGTCTTTAGTGTTGTGCGTGGTATTTGATAAATAAACATTGCTTAAAAATATGCCTAGCCGGTGTTGCAAAAACAAACCAGATGTTTTCTGTTATATTTGTGGATATTTCGTCTTGAAAAAGTTTAAGAGACCAATTGGTGAATTTGTGAAAAATGCATATTATGCTTATTTCAAAATCAAATTAGGGGATCAAGATAAAGATTGGGCACCGCACGTTGTTTGTAAGGTATGTGAAGAAGGTTTAAGACATTGGACCAAAGGGAATAGAAAAAGCTTTCCTTTTGGAATACCGATGGTTTGGAGAGAACCGCAAAATCATCATGAAGATTGCTACTTTTGTCTTTGTGATATTAAGGGGCATAATAGAAAAACTTTGAAACATATTTTGTACCCAAACAATATTAAATCAGCTATCAGACCAGTTCCTCACAGTGATTATATACCTATACCTATACCCCCCAAAGTACTACAAGAAGATATTGAAACCTCTTAAACTTCCGGCTCCGTACAGATGGATAGTGATTTTGAACCATCAACCTCAGGTCAAAACCAACCTCAGCTATTTTCACAAGCCGAACTGAATGATTTAGTAAGAGATTTGGGACTTTCAAAGATCTTTCTGAAGTACTGGGGTCTAGGTTGAAACAAAAAAATTTGCTTGCCCCAGAAACTACCTTCTCTTGGTATAGAAATCGTGAGGCTGGATTTGTAAAATATTTTGCACAAAACCGACCACTCGTGTACTGCCAAGCAATTGCTGATCTACTTACTTTCCTCGGAGCTCCTGAGGACACACCTTCTGACTGGAGACTTTTCATCGACTCTTCAAAAAGAGCCTTAAAGCTGTTCTTTTACATAATGGCAAAGTTTTTGCTTCTGTTTCGGTCGGCCATTCTGTTCATTTAAAGGAAAACTATGAAAATTTACAGGAATTACTTTTAAGAATACAATATGATAATCACAACTGGGAAGTGTGTGGAGATTTAAAAATTTTAGGCCTTCTCTTGGGTCAGCAGTCTGGATATACTAAATTTCCATGTTTCCTGTGCGAGTGGGATAGCAGAAATCGAGAACAGCATTGGATAAAAAGAGACTGGCCACAAAGGGTAACTTTAACATCTGGAACCAAAAATGTAATTCGCGAAAGTCTTATTGACCCTCAAAAAGTGTTACTTCCACCGCTTCACATAAAACTTGGACTTATGAAACAATTTGTTAAGGCATTAAACAAAGAAGGAAGTTGTTTTAAATATTTGTGTAAACCATTTCCGACTCTGTCAGAGGCAAAAATTAAAGGAGGGAATCTTTGTAGGCCCGCAGATTAGGAGCTTGGTGAAAGATCAAGAATTTGAAAATGTGATGGAAGATAGGGAAAAACATGCCTGGCATGCTTTTAACGAAGTTGTACATAAATTTCTAGGGAATTATAAAGACACAAACTATGTTGAGATCGTTGAAAATATGCTGGAAAAATTCAGGATTCTTGGTTGCAATATGAGCATAAAAATTCACTTTTTACATTCCCATTTGGACTATTTCCCAGAAAACCTTTGGGACGTGAGTGAAGAGCAAGGAGAAAGATTTCACCAGGATATTGAAGAGATGGAAAGAAGATACCAAGGGGCTGGGGCACAAAAATGATAGCCAATCTGTTACTGTTGGACACGGAGAAGAGATCTTCCTTTAGCTGAATATGACAGAAAAACAACCAAACGAAGCTTTTCTGAAAAACGAACATTTCTTTTTAAGAAGCATAAAGAATAAATAACTATTTCTAATAGTTTCTATGTGTATATTTTTGTATTTTTTTTTAATTAATATAAAACTAGCTTATAAATGAAATAAATCGTGTTTTTTCTATATTTTTTGATTTTACTGGTTTGAAAAATAACCTTACGTGATACAAAAAAAAATAAAAGCAGATTTGAAATCAGAATTACTAGAATTACTAGAAAACAGTTAAAATTTTTCAACTTTCAAAGTGTTGAAAAATGCAGGCCTGTGTAATTGTTTAAACGTTAGTAGCAAATCTAAAGAAAAATATTAAGTTATTTATAATAATTTCAATGCTATATCTCTTATAACACTGGTCAACAAATTTTTATTTGTTTTATTTTTCCTTAAAAATTATGTACAATTTTCGTTTCTTTTTTAGTTCTAACAATAGTAATAACAACAAATTTATTCCGACACATAAGGTTTTGGAAAAAAATATTGAAAAGTAAATGAAATAATATTAATTAGTTGTGTACATTATATGGCACTGTAACTAATCGTCCTGTTTAAAATGGTTTTCATTTTATTTTTATTTTATACTATTCTTCGGTACATTCTTATGTCAATGGCCAAGAATAATCAACAAGCACTTCACTGTTCTACTGTGGCATCATATTCTTCACATGCAAGACCTATGGGTCTTGGTACTGGCAAGGCTTAACCATTGAACATCAAGACAAGCCATGGATCCTCAAAATAGTGAAAATATAACTTTTCTATTAAAGGTGTGATATTCCGCTTATGCTCGTTGGTAGTGAATTCTCCACATACATAACAGAAACTGTTTGGATTATTTATACACGTACAAGACATTATTACGTTCAGCTATGACAAACCGACTTACATTGAAGCGAAGGAGCTATGGGTAGCTCCTTATATACCTGCATAATTAGATATGTATGTACCAAATCTTAATTTGATTGGCTCCAGAGCAAAAATGGTCATGGTTTAAGTGCTCTGGCGTACGACACATGCAAAGACATGTCCAAACATGTCCACTCAATGTTCAACAGAACAATATTTTAGTAGTATATTTCTTATATAAAAGTAACTTTGAAATTTTATAAAATTTAATGTGTTTCTTGAAAAAACTATTTAAGAAAATATCTCAAAATTCTGACATGAGCAAATTTTAAATCAGATTAAGAATCAGCATGATAAAAAATATAAACTACACGTATTGGTGTGAAAGAAAACCAAACTGTATTGACCAGTGCAATATTATCTTTTGATCAACACGTAACTGACGATAAATATAAATAATATAAATAAATACAAATACAGGTATTCATAGCTTTACTTTCCAATCTATTATATTTTTATTTTCCAAATCTTTTAGAACTGCTTGTCTCATCTACTTCACGACTTGTTTTATTATCATGTTATTCGTTATTCTTCCACATATTTTTTTTCAGTACTTCTACAATAGTACATTGCGTATCTAGTAGTAAAAGCGATACATTCCGGGACGACAATGTAAATTGTTGGCCGAGGCGTTAAGCCGAGGCCAACAAGCATTGGAGTCCGGGAATGTGCTTTTACTACGAGGTACATATACTATTTTTTCTGAAATTGGAATCAACATTATTATAAATTAAAGAATTTTTATAAATGCATAACATATTTTCATTACCATCTAATTGCATATGAAATCGTTTCCGTAACGGTGACGTTTCAGTGACAGATGTTATGTAAAAGGTCAGAGATTCAATACTTATTATTTCGGTTTAATACGTACTTACTAGGTAACTACTATATTATTATGTACCTAACGTGTGTTCATATGAAGTGTCAATCTAGGTTACTTTGAAATTTTGATAGAATAAGACGCGTATATATTAGTATGTGTTTGTTGTTCCGTAAACGTAAATCCAAATGACATTTTTAAATGTCAATTTGTTATTTATTTGTATGTATGAAACTGTCAAAATATACGACTTCGTAGGTTAAGTAGTAAATTTTAATTTACGACATACTTCCAAATGTTCTCAGTAAATCACATGCTACTAGATTGACTTCAAATGAACACTCGTTACTTAAAAATTTTAAATGGACAGTGCTGATGATGTCCTGATGTGCGGGACACCACCGGAGTTAGTAAAAGCTGCTGAAAATGTTGTCTGCGTGTATTTATTTACTGTCTAAAATGTATATAAAAATCCGCCGGTACGGGAAAGCTACCGATTTTCCCGGCCTAAGACGAAAAAATCTTCCCAGACTGTTTTCTGATAGTTACATAGCAACGGACTAAAATACTGTAAAAGCTTACTTTGGGAACTGAAATTGCGCCGAGAAAGTAGGCAATCTTGGCCGATTTCAGAAAAAATTTCCTTCTATCCTTCTACAGATCCTACATTTTCTTGTGAAATCTTCTAACATATCCTTCTGTTAAGCGCTAGAACAATAATTATCGTAATTTTTATTTGCTTTTGTTTTCTTTCCTTAAATATATGTGTAGTTTAGTCTTCTTCTTCTTACTTCACGTATTAGGCTTTGAGCCTGTTACGACCTTTATTTTTGGTCTGCCCATCTCTTCCGTGGGCGTCCCGTCGCTCTTCTTCCTTTCGCCTTATATTTCCATATTCTTTTGGGTATCCTATCATCTTCCATTCTTTCTACGTGTTCTCTCCATTTACGTCTGTATTCTCTTATCATTTCGTTCGCATCTTCAACTCCAAGTTCTTGTCTTATTTCTGTGTTCCTCTTCCTATCCATTCTTGTGTAGCCTGCTGCTCTTCTTAAGAACCTCATCTCCGATGTTTGGATTCTTCTTTCATTTGCTTTGGTAATGGTCCAGCTTTCACTCCCATATATACCACATGGGATTGCCATTGTTTTATAGAATTTTATCAGCGTGTCCTTCCTCACTTTATTTTTTAGTGTTCTGGCTATGGTGCAATTTATTCTGTTGAATTTTGTTAGTTTCGTGTGTATATCCGTGTCATCGTATAAATACGATATAGTGGATCCGAGGAAGTTAAATGTTTTTACTTGTTCTATTGGCATATTATTAATTATTATTTTTGATCGCACTGTTTCGTTTCCGCTGAAGGCCATTACTTTAGTTTTTTCTGTTGATATCATTAGATTGTATTTCTCGGTTATTCTATTTAAGTCGTAGACAGCTCTTTGAAGTGTGTCGTCGTCACTGGCTATTAGAGCTTGATCGTCGGCGAAGAGTATGGTCATTAGGTATTTTTGTCTGTTTAGGTCATGTGTGTAGTACTTAGTATTTGTCAGCCATTCCAGTAGCACGTCATCAATATATGTATTAAAGAGTATAGGTGACAGGCTGCAACCCTGTCGTAGTCCTAAGTTGACGATTGCCACTTCCGATTAGTTATTTAAAATTAAATAATGTTCGCTTCAAATTGACAGCCTGTATATCGAAATTTTAATTATCTTATTTAAATTGTAAATCCTTCTCTCTATTCTAAGAATCGACGACCTTTAAATTTACTAGTTTATTACCCTTTTTATTAATCTCTTTCCACCTCGATTTATAATTTAATTATTGAACGTATTCAAATCCCAGTTTTTAATGTCCCTAGCTATTTCTATTGGGTAAAACTTCAACTGAAACTTATGAAATTATTAAAACTGTATTCCCAGATGATAGTTTACCATGATGTAGAGTGTTTGAGTGGCATAACAAATTCAAAGACGGTTGTGAATCAGTGGAAAATGAACCTCAACCCGATTCGTATTTTTTTTTAATTTTAAACCATCTGCTATTTGTGGAAAGTGAAAAAGTGGATATCTTGTGTATAACAGAGCATTGGTTTACCAATAATAATATTCGGTCTGTTGGTCTTGGTGGCTTTAGCTTAGTGAACAATTTCAGCAGAGAATCATCAGAGCATGGCGGGGTAGCAATTTTTTTAAATGAGTCATTGGACTGTGTAAATGTAAGGGAAGTAGAGACTGTAAATAATTTAGCTATGGAACTTGACTTTGAATGTATAGGTGCAAAATTTGTTTTATTACATGTTTGTATGATTGTAGTGGTAGTATATAGGAGTCCAAATGGTAATTTCCTTACATTTATAGATAAATTTACTGAAATGCTAGAGATATTAAGTAAACATAAGACTTTTAAGATAGTGATTTGTGGAGATTTTAATATAAACTTTCTAAACGCGTCAAAAGAATTAAATATTTTTAAGGATTTGATAGGTTCCTATAACTTTTGTAGCATTATAAACGAGCCTACTAGAAAAAAACAACTGTTTGGATAATATATGCATCGACCGGGCAATGTCTAACTTTCATAGTGAAGTTTTACATAATGGTTTATCAGATCACTCTGCTTAAAAGTTGGTATGTTTCTTTGAAGCTACTGAACTAAATAAATCTTATATCATATATAGACCCATAGATAATGAAAAAAATATTTTGTACTTTAAACAATTGCTTTGCGATAATTGCTGGTCAGATGTATTTAATTTAAATAATTTAGAGGAACAATATACAAATTTTATCAGTAAAATAAATTATAATTTTGAAAAGGCGTTTCCAACAAAGCGTAAAGAATTAACAAATAACAAGAAAGGAAATAATCAGTGGAAAACTAATGGAATTAGAGTTTCATCAAAACGACTTAAAGAATTATACATTATGACTTTGAGTGGAGATAGCCACATTAAGACTTATTATAATAAATATAAAGCGTTATTATTTTTCCACTAGCGTTTATAATAAATAATTGCTTCAGTAAGGCTACATTTATTAGTGACTTAAAAGTTGGGAGACTTGTTCCGGTTTTCAAATCTGGATCCACACACCTTGCAAGCAACTATAGACCTATTTCTTTTTTGAGCGTATTTTCCAAAATTATAGAAAAAATAGTAGCTATTAGATTGAGAAAATTCCTATAGCAAAATAATATTTTGAGTGAAAGACAGTTTGGTTTCCGCAAAGGACGTTCAACTATATCCACAGTAACAGCATTCTTGGATGATGTGTACAACAATTTAGAGAAAGGACGGACATGTGTGGGTGTATTTATAGACTTAAGCAAAGCATTTGATTTTCTCTTTGCAAAATTTTTTTGATTTTTTTAAAATTCATTTTAATAACTTTTTTATAAGAAAAAGCCGGTTCATGTGTTTAACAGATATTCGGTACATCGCAGATAGACAGAAGCGTAGCGATAATCAAACTTGAGCGACATAATTTTATCAGTGGTTATTGTGTACGTCAAATCTTTGACAGAAATAATTAATTTGTGCATTTTGTTGCTGTTAATATTAACAGTTGCGAGTTTAAGTGAACATGAACGAATTGAAATACTTATGATGTTAGGTAATGGAGATAGACGCAAAAGTTTACAAGACGTTAGTAATTTATTTAATGATACGCATCCAAATAGAAATCCAATTTCTAAATCCGTTGTTGGTAAAACTTTAAGACGCTTTGAACAAACGGGTAGCGTTAAAGATTTGCCAAGGAGTGGTAGACCTAGAACAGCAAAAGCAAAAAGCGATGATAACAAACTGGATATTTTATTGGCTGTATCTGAATATCCCCATTTATCAACCAATCAATTAGCGGCCAATTTCAATTTTTTACAGTCATCGATCGTGTCATTTTCAAAAAGTGAAAAGTATAAACGTTATAAGGTACACCTTGTACACGAGTTAACGGTAGATGATTTTGATAGGAGATTACAATTTTCTGAAGAAATGTTAAATATTTGCAATAATAATGAAAATTTTGTCAACAATATTCTTTTCTCTGACGAAGCTACTTTTACCTTCCTGCCTTACTGGTGAAGTATACAGACATAACTGCAGATACGAGTCATCGGAAAATCCAACTTGGTTTTTGGAGCACCATACGCAGTACCCCCAAAAGGTTAATGTTTGGGTTGGCATTCTAGGCGGTCATATTATCGGTCCCTTTTTCATCAATGGCAATTTAACTTCGGCTCTGTATTTGCAGTTATTGCAAAATGAAATAATACCTGCTTGTGCTACGCTCTATCCTCATGAAAACAATGAACACCTGCCCAATGACAGTATCTGGTTCCAGCAAGATGGCGCCCCACCACATTATGGTGTAAATGTTCGTCAATATCTGGACAACGTTTTTCCCCACAGATGGATTGGAAGACGAGGAACCATTGAATGGCCAGCCCGTTCGCCAGATTTAAGTCCTTTAGATTTTTTTCTTTGGGGATACGTAAAAAACAAAGTTCACAAAGAAAAGCCCGATAACGTCAAAGATTTACAAATCCGAATTACCAGAACAATACAAGAAATTTCCCGAGATTTTTAACAGAACTCTGTTCGGGGTTTTGTAAATCTATTGGGTCATTGTCAAATTACTAATGGACGACAATTTGAACACTTACTTTAATTTACTTTGTTATTAATTTGTTTAATTTTTCTTGTAAAAAAGTTATTAAAATGAATTTAAAAAAACAAAAATATTATTGTGAAGAGAAAAAAACCTCTATCGAATGGAAGAGCAAAATTTACCAGTTCCCATTTAAAAAAAAATGCGCGAACAGGCGTATCTAAAAAAACATTTGAAGAAAAAAAACAAATAATCACAAATGTAGATCAAAATATCTTAACAAACTTTTATATTGAACATAATTCCCTAAAATGAATATTAACGACAATAAATCGCCGTCTCCATACTTTTAACTAACCCTGTATGTAAGAAGAATTGTGACCACGATTAAGATTTTATTTTACTTTAAATTGACTTATCCTATGTTACTGTAGTCAAAGGGATGAAAATTAATTATTATTATTATTATTATTATTATATATTTTAAATTCTACACTATTATTTCATTACAATCCGATGTCTTATCTTTTTTATATCTTAGTTACATCATACAATTGTTGACGGTTCTACTGTATTTTGTTTTTATCAACAACTCTTGTTTGCTTAGTCTTTAATAAGTTAATCTCTGCCACCTATTTCTTCATTTACAATTACAGAAAAATATTTTCTCTATTTCGCTATTATCTTTATAACCATCTCCAAAAGTTGCAATTGTCCACACTCAAACATTCTTATATTTTTTAGAAATCGCGTGTTTAATATTATTTAAAAATTTTCTATGATCTTTTACATTCCTATATTTGTGTGAAACAATGGCTTTTACAGATACTTAATTAACTAATATAATTCGTTAAATATAGACGGTGCGTATAAACGCTATTCTTATTTTAACTTTACCGTAAAAAAAATATAAGTAATTACGTGACGAGTCACGAAATTTTGCACGACATTTTATCGGAAACCATTACAACAGCTAATTTTGTTTTTATCAACAGCTCGTACACAGAGACCTAGCGGCGAGAAACGTTCTACTGGCCACCGACAAAATTTGCAAAATATCAGACTTCGGTTTGACGAGGGATATTTACGAGGACGATGCTTATTTCAAGCGTAGCAAGGGCAGGGGTAAGTGCAATTTATATTTCACAGTACTAGGTTGACAGGTCAGTTATACATGCACCGTGATTTCCAACATTCCTTTCCGTCAAATTTGATGTCTATTATTCTGGTGTGAAAACGTTTTCGGCGGTAATATTTTAAGCGCTCCATTCACTGTAAAATAAATCTACGACATCGAAAATGGTTTAGTTGAAAGGAAAAAAGAAATATCCCACACAGAAATTTTCTGAATAATTTATCAAATACGTGACGAACATCGTAAATATTCGGAAAAACACGCAAAACGCGTTGATCCAAATAAAATATAAATATTTAGAATAAAACTGCAAATTGGGGCGTACACGAAAATTTGTCGAAAATTTGTCTAAATTATTATACTGAGCGACACAGAAAAATTAACACACGGTATTTATTGCTTCTAAGATTCCGGGCTTTGGCCCTCCTTCCATCTTGGACGACGTTTCGTTCACTTTTGCAAAAAACATTTTCATTACTGCTATTACTGTTGCTGCCCTGAAAGTGTATTAACGATTCTATTTCAATATATGTATCTATGTAAACACTCATTTTGTAAACTTATTCGTCGCAGACCGTGTCTGTCGGAACTTAAAAAAGGTAAAAACCTCTCACTACCACGTATACGAGTGTGTGTCAAAAAGTACTTGAAAATTAAAACAGATGGTGCTGCCACTTCAAATCCATTTAGAAAGACGCTAGTCAAGAAGCATCTTTCTTTAGAAAGATGCTTCTTGACAAGCGTCTTTCTAAATGGTTCTTTAGAACGTGCCTTAATTTTCAGACTGATCTGTCAAATAGTTTCGTTGTAACAGCCATTTGAAACAGACGTCTACAAACATTTTCGTAAAAACGGAAAAAAGTGAATTTCGTGTGCTCAGTAAACACTATTTTTTGCGCGAAAAACACATGACGCAAACCAAAAAAAAAGGTGAAAAGTATTATGGGGACTCTTCACCGCCGATTGGAACCATTCACCACTAGTTTACTCAATTTAGGTGCGGTCATACCAACACAAGTGACGGTGAACGTTCTGGGCATCCAATTAAGGTCATCACACTAGAAATTGACCATAAAATCAACGGTAATAATTGGACGCGAAACTCGAAGAGGCTACAGGGACATCACATGGATCAGTGATTTCAATTTTGCACATTTGGATATGAAAAAGCTATCCTCAAGATGGGTGTCGTGTTTAATTACAATTGACAACAAACGCAATCGTTTGTCAATTTCAACTGAGTGTTTGGCGATGTTCAATCGCAATCCGAACCAGTTTTTTGCGTCGTTTCGTAACCGTGGACGAAACATGGATTCATCACAAGATACCAGAGACCAAAGAACAGTCGAAACAGTGGACTTATCATGGTGAATCGAAGCCAAAGAAAGCCAAGATGAGTCTATCGACCAACAAGATTATGGCGACAGCTTTTTAGGATGCGCGTAGTATATTTACATCGATTACCTTGAAAAGGGTTAGAACGATCACCGGCGCATATTATGCAGAACTGTTGGATCGATTTGACGCCGATTTGAAGTAAAAACCACTACATTTGGCGAAGAAAAAAGTCCTCTTCCACCAGGACAATGAGCCGGCGCACAAGTCCGCAGTCGCAATGCCAGAATTGCAGAATTAGGTTACGAATTGCTCCCTCATCCGGAATATTCTCCAGATTTAGCCCCCTGTGACTATTTCCTGTTTCCAAATATAAAGAAATGACTCGGCGGTAAGAGATTTAGGTCGAATGAAGAGGTCATCCATGAAACAAACGCCTATTTTGAGAGCCTCGATAAATCGTATTATTTCAAGCCTATCAAAAAATTGGAGAAAAAATTGGAGAGCTGAAAGGAGATTATGTAGAAAAGTAAAACTTTTTTTTCCTAATAGAGTGTTGCTTATGTCAATTTTCAAGGACTTATTGACCCACCCTCGTACATATGTGAATATCTAGTAAAGTGTTTCCTGATTGTAAATATTATTTCTACACTTTACGATGCTATTTTATTCGAATTTTCCATAGAAAAAAAAATCGCCCTTAAGTAGGAATCGAACCCACGACCTCTGGCTTGCCGGACCATTGCTCTACCACTGAGCTGTTAAAGGCGTGAATTAGAAACTTTTATGGGGATGCCTTGAGTTACATCAAAGGAAACAGATGAATATATCTTGCCCGTAGTACGGCAGTTATACAAATTTATTGCATTTTCGCGAAGTAATGTAATTGTAAATATTCTTTCTACACTTTACGACGCTATTTTATTCGAATTTTTCATAGAAAAAAAAAGTGTTTCCTGATCTTTGTATATTGGCTTTACTGCGAGCCTATGTTTAACGCAATGATTACATCTCAAGATGATAACTTAATTGTTAAAATACGTATGAAAGATATAAGTATTAGTGTTGTATGGAGTTTTTTTACCTATTTTAAATATTTCTGTTTGACCCAAACAAAAAACTTTTACACAACTTCACACATTACATATCACTTTGTCTGAACGCTTGCAGAAAATTTTTGAACCACAATGGTTACTTTCTGCTGCAAATGACAACTTAATTGTCAAAATACGAATATGAGATATAAATATTCATGTCGCATAGTATTTTTTGCCTGTTTTAAATGTGTTTGTGTTTGACAGAAATAAAAACGTTTTACCATACATTACTTATCTCATTATCCGCACGCCTGCAGACAATTTTTGAACAATAATGGTTAGGTACTTCCTGCTGAAGATGGCAGCTTAATTGTCAAATTACGTATATAGGATATAAATATTTGTGTTGTATGGATTTTAAATGTTTCTGTTTGACACAAACAAAAACAGTTTACCATACATTACATATCTGTCGGAACGCCTGTAGAAATATTTTTGAAACACGATGGTTACATCCTGCTGAAGATGACAATTAAAATGGTAAATATTCCTGTGGTTTGAGGTTTTTACCTGTTTTAAATGTCGTGTTTGACATAAACAAAACTTGTATACCATACATTACATATCTCTTTGTCTGAACGCGTGCAGAAAATTTGCAAACAACAATGTGCATCTAATTGCTAAAAAAATGAATTTGAAACGTTTGTTTTAATTACATAAAATATCAAAAATGCGTAAAATGCATATTTTTGACGAGAAACGTTTCGAGCGCCCGAAAACTGCCACAACTGACGAAATGGTCAATTTAGTGCATCAAACTGTGATGGAAGATCGTCGATTGACTGTTATATAATAATAATAATAATAATAATAATAATAATAATAATAATAATAATAAACCGTTTATTAACCCAACAGAATACATCCAATTATGGGGTTATAAATATAAATACATGTATATAAGCATTAAACATAACGTGCGTATCAATGGAAAAATTATCTTAAACTAAATTAAATCTAAGAAGTAAATCAAATATATTCTTTCACAGAAACCAAATACCTGCAGTAATTATCGCCAAATACATCTAAATTATAATTATATAAATGGCACATTCTATAAAGTGGGGAGTTTTTATATGAATTAGTTGCAGCCTGTCTGTTTAAAAAAGTAATTGAGTTTCTAGTGTTGAAACGAGGAATATAAAACCGAAGCCGTGACAAAAACACCGAATCATCTATAATATTATGAACCAACTTATACAAATGTAGTAACGCAATAATTTTTCTATTATTAAATAAACCATTCAAACCAAATTGTTCCAGCAAATTATCATATGATAAGGCAGAATATACACCATGCCTTTGAAATACAAATATTTTAAAAATCTCTTCTGTAGTGACTCAAGCAGGTTAACATATTTCAAGTATGCTGGTGACCAAACTACACAACAATACTCAAGCCTGCTACGAACCAAGGAATTATACAAAATAGTAATGGTGTCAATATTTACAAAGTCTTTGCGAGATCGCATTATAAAACCTAGCAATTTGCAACAGTGAGAATAAATATGAAAGATATATTTATTAAATGTTAATCTACTATCAAATACTACTCCCAAATCTGTAACCGCCGTATATCCCTGAAGATTTACACTGTTAATTTCATAGTTGTATTCAACATTGACAGCTTTTCGAGAAAATGTCATTACTTTACATTTTCCAACATTAAAATTTATACAATTTCTTTGACACCAAGCACACAATTGATCCAAATCACCCTGCAGGATATCACAGTCAGCAGAAGTATTTATTATCCGATAAATTTTTAAATCGTCAGCGCTGATTATTACAGATATATGGCTTTACATGATTATAGATTTCAGTGTACAGTATCATCTCAAAAATTTTAGCAAAGTTGGAGATCAAGGAAATGGGCCGATAATTTCTTATATCCGCACGCGATCCAGACTTAAGCACAGGTGTCACTCTCGCTCTTTTCCACTCATCCGGGAATATCCTCTGACAAATGATTGAATTGTAAATGAGTGTCAACGGCTTTAACAAACACTCAGCACAATCCTTCACGAAAAATGAAGGAATAGCATCTGGACCCGTAGTCATTGTACCCTTCAGTTTCCTAATGGCATTGCGAACATCACGATCAGAGACACTGGACAATGGCAATGTATCAATGCTGGTAATGGTAATCTGCAACTGTAGCAAACTCGAATCCCGAAGACCACTTACATCGTAAACTGAACTAAAGAAGGTGGCAAATTCCTGCACAATATCCAAAGGCTTCGATATCACTTGGTCATTGCTGATCATGTGGCCCGGTATACGTGACTGTCTCTTTTTTAAATTAATGAATGACCAGAGTTTTCTGTTATGGATATAGCGAAGACTTGTGGAAATATTTAGATATGATAAAATTATCCGCGCGATGGATGCCACGTTTGTTAACGATCGACCAAAAGCGCCTATAGACGGATATGTCAGGCGAGTATCTTAGCCTGTATCAATCAAATCCGGTGGAAATTTTGCGGCGATTGGTAACCGAGGTATACCACCATACGCCCAAGACCAAACAGCAGTCAAGGCAGTGGATTGCGGTGGGAGAAACAACTCCGAAGAAGGCAAAAGTCGTTCTCTCTGCAGGAGAAGTTATGGCGACAGATTGTTGGGATAGCCGAGGAATAATTCCTGTCGATACCTTGCAAATGGTTCAACAATTAACGGACAGTAATACACTACATTGCTAGATAAACTGATGGCCACAGTTATGAAAAAAACGTCCACATTTTGGCAAAATAGAAAATCCTATTTCACCAGGATAACGCTCGGGTTCACACGTGCATGGTTGCAAAGTCAAAATTGAACGGAAAGTTTTAATTCCTTCCGCATCTATTCGCCAGATGCAACTCCCAGCGATTTTACCTATTTCCTAATTCCTAAAAACTGAGGTTGAACCCCTCTGTAAATCAGTATTTTTCATGTTTAGACAATCAATGTTTTTCTAATGATTTGAAGGGATGGGAAAACCGTTGGACCAAATGTATCGAGTTGCAGAGGGAGATTACGTCGTAAAATAAATTTTGTTTTGCTTCGAAATATGTTTTTTTGTTAAAAAGGCCGGAAACATTTCAAATATCCATCGTATTATTGTATCGCAAATTGCTGGCTTTTACTATCCATTTTCGAAAACAAACTTGAATCTTTTATAGGACATAGATATTAATTCACTGACCATTAATCAACATCAAAAGGCAATTAAAAACGTAAATATTATAAACAAATATATATGCGTTCATGAGGAAATTGCATGGACGGAAGTGCCTGATTTTATTTCTTCATTATCAATACACCGAAAGCGTTTGCATGTATTTCCACATAATCCCCATTTCCGTGTTCTCGTGCCTTTCCATCGTTCACCCGGCTATTCTTTTATTTACGTAAGATCATTTTTAATTGAGATAAATTATATAACTCATATAAGTCGGATACGATTTCAGACCGAAAAAAATATATATAGATGATGACATAAAATTGATCTAGAATGTTACAATATTATTATGGGTATCGCGTTTCAAATAATTACCTCTTCTGGCCACTTAGTTAATGAACGTTTAGATGAGATTATAAATACGAATACATGGCGTGTAAATATTTGCTTCAATATATTAAACTAAATTAGTTTATGTCGTACTAGGTATGAATAGGTACACGAATATCATCATTTTAAGAAAAGCGTTTTGTTATAATACAATAACTCAAAGAAAAATATCTACAAACTAATTTAGGCATAAGTCCTTAAGAAGTTATTGTCGTCCTTGATGAGTAATTCCAAGCATAGGAGGAGCAGTTTCTTATATACAAGGTGCTACCCAGAAATTCCAGGAATTTGAATGTGTCGCGCTAAGAGATGGTAGTACAGGGTGGCCCAAAATGACCGAAGGGGTTTTAATTCCTTATAACTTTTTTATTATAATTTTTTTTTTTTTCAGTATTTTGTAAAGAAGACTTGGGGAATTTAAAATGGAACAGTACACAATTGAACAACGTGCCAAAATCGTTGAACTTTATTTCTCAAATCAACGATCCATTGTTTTGACTCAGCGTGCATATCGTCGTTATTTTAATGTGCGGGTTGGACCCTCAGAGTCAACAATAAACCGTCTGGTTGCAAATTTTCGAGAACAAGGGGCAGTGAGGAACCTTCCTGGTGCCGGCAGATGACAAACGGTGCACACGGATGACAATATTGAACGGGTACAGGAGAGTAATCGGTAAGATGGAGAAACATCAACCAGGAGACGTTCGACACAACTTGGCCTCTCAAGAGGGTCGCTGCAGAGAATTTTGCATACAATAAGAATGTTTACATACAAAATTCAGCTTGTCCAACAATTGAAACCGACAGATTACCAGCAACTACTTGATTATGATTATTATTTTATTTTCGTCAAAAAGCAGAAGAAAATCACGATTTTATTCATAATTTAATTATGAGCGACGAAGCCCATTTCCAATTAAATGGGTTCGTTAATAGGCAGAACTGCAGGATATGGGCTACGGAAAATCCAAGAGTAGTTCAACAGCGAGAATTACTCCCACTTAAGTGTACCGTTTGGTGCGGTGTTTCGTCGGAAAGGATAATTGGCCCATATTTTTTTGAAAATGAACACGGTGTCGCCGTTTCCATCACTGGTGTTAGATATCGGACAATGTTGGAAAATTTTTTAAGGCCAGCCGTGGAAAACCATCCTCAAGTATGGTTCCAACAGGAAGGAGCCACAGCGCACACTGCGAGGGACACAATAGCTCTTTTACGCGACATCTTTGGTAAACGAATTATTTCCAGTACAAGCGATTTTAAT
The DNA here is from genome assembly GCA_935421215.2 of Melolontha melolontha. NCBI lineage: Eukaryota > Metazoa > Arthropoda > Insecta > Coleoptera > Scarabaeidae > Melolontha > Melolontha melolontha. Next base: position 2,689,643 of record OW285239.1, on the reverse strand, counting down.
TGGCCTCCGCGTTCACCGGATTTAATCGCTTCAGATTGTTTCCTTTGGGGTTATTTGAAAGGAAAAGTCTATATTAATAAGCCTCGAACCATACAGCAATTAAAAAATAATATACGCGACGAAATCAACAACATAACACCTGAAGTTTTGCGAAAGGTAATGGAAAATGTTTTGGAAAGAGCACGAATATGCGAAGCAGAAAATGGCCACCACTTGCGAAATATAATTTTTCATAATTAATTTAAAAATATTCTCCATATATATACTGAATTTAAAATAAAAAAAATTTAATAATTATGTCATAGATAAGAAGTTATAATGATCTCAAACCCCTTCGGTCATTTTGGGCCACCCTGTATAACTGCATAGTGCTAGACGATGTGAACTACGTCTATACGTCAATCTGTCAAACGATACTTTGCTAGGTGGTGACAAACAGTTGTTATGTTTATGTTCGTTGAGTTTATCTTTTAAGTTTTTCTGTGATACTACAATGTCTGATGAGAATGAACGAAAAACGTGAATCAAATTCTGCTTAAATCTTGCTAAAACGATAGCGGAAACTCAGAAAATGTTTAAACGAGAGCTTGATGAGGATACTTTAGGCCAGACGTAAACTTATGAGTGAAACTTAACAGTTTTCGGTCGTCCATCGACGGAAAATACGTCACAAAACGTGGCAAAAGTGTGGTACGCTATCCTGCAAGACATAATAGCAAAATTTCCTCAAAGGAATATTACAGGTAATGATTTCATTCCGGGTTTTATCATATTTAATACAGGTTTTGTCCCTGTAAAATCTCCGACTTTGTAATTAACACGATTCAAATTCTACTTCCTCGAAAATCTAGAAATGAGCTATAATATGTTCAGGCTTCAAACAGGTGACCAATGCTTGAGCTGATAATTATTAAGTCATATCAATATTGTGGAATATTGTTAAAGCATTGAAATGTGTAATTTATTCGGTCCGATCTTTAGTGTTAAAAATCTAGTGACTATATGCCTTTATAAGTGAGCCTGATACTCGTCTAGCTAAAGTCAAGGTAGAACAACTCCCCAAGTAAAACAGTTCCTCAAGGAGCTTCCGCCAAATTTTCAATGGACTAAATAAAGACAGAAAGTCTGTTAAGATGATAGATGGCCTATTAACGAGGCATTCTAAACTCAACAAACACATGAACAAAGCTTTACAGGCGAAATGGTATCGAGATTCTGGCAAGAGAAAGAGGAAGACGAACAGGAAATTCATGTACTTATGCTATTATACGTGTCTGACAAGAACACGATTCATCTTTTACAAATATTCTCTTCAAGTTTAGAAATTAGTCACAGAATTCCAAATCTGAACCATAAAAAGGTTGTTCAATATCTTCGAAAACACAATCAACAACAATAACTTAACTAACAAATCGGAGACTGTGGCTTATAAGTGAATAAAATAAAATTAAAAATTCCTTACCACAATAGAATTTAATGATTCTAAATACGTATTTCTACGACCACGTTGTCATGTTCAGTAGAAAAAACAGTGTAACACTTGAACGCACAAAAACACTCACAGAAGGATTGTTCTGAACGTCTTCTAGTTTAACACTAAATTCTTCAATCTTAAATGCTACAAAAATTACCTACATTTTGGTAAACCCCACCTATTCATGCAAGAGCATTAACCCATTAGGATAATTAAAAATTAGTGAAAAGCTATTTCCATCAACGAGAACGTACAGACGCGTTTCGCTTTAATTGAAGCTTATCAATGTACGGTATCTCAAAGACAGTTACAGCTTTTCACTTCTCTACTTTGTGTATATATAGTTAACATTCTGAACTTACTGCAAATGAGAATTAATGATTATTAAATCTCATTTTTACATGTCAATGTCGCCTTATGTGATGCATTAATAACTACAATCCGACAAACCAAGTTTGTACTAGCATGTATAACACACCTCGTCGCGACTACGATCTTACAGGTTGTTAGGATAATTAAAAATTAGTGAAAAGCTATTTCCATCAACGAGAATGTACAGACGCGTTTCGCTTTAATTGAAGCTTATCAATGTACGGTATCTCAAAGACAGTCACAGCTTTTCACTTATCTACTTTGTGTATATATAGTTAACATTCTGAACTTACTGCAAATGAGAATTAATGATTATTAAATCTCATTTTTACATGTCAATGTCGCCTTATGTGATGCATTAATAACTACAATCCGACAAACCAAGTTTGTACTAGCATGTATAACACACCTCGTCGCGACTACGATCTTACAGGTTGTTAGGATAATTAAAAATTAGTGAAAAGCTATTTCCATCAACGAGAACGTACAGACGCGTTTCGCTTTAATTGAAGCTTATCAATGTACGGTTATCTCAAAGACAGTCACAGCTTTTCACTTCTCTACTTTGTGTATATATAGTTAACATTCTGAACTTACTGAAAATGAGAATTAATGAATATTAAATCTCATTTTTACATGTCAATGTCGCCTTATGTGATGCATTAATAACTACAATCCGACAAACCCATTATTTGTAAATTTTATAGAAAAACGTTTAGAAATATTATAAAAGTCGTAATTTAACATACATTAAGAATCCAATTATGAAACTAATCCTTAAATTATGTTGAAATATAAATTTGGAAATTAATGCTGAGTCAGAATATTTTAATGGCAAATATTGTACTGAAACGAATTTAAAAGTAAACCAACAAAAGAAACCAACGTCAACAGATTTATAACCGCAGATTCAAACCATAATCTTCAGCACAAGAGTGCCTCTTTCAATTTTCTTATCAATCGTTTGTTAAGCATGCCATTGACAAAGGATAGATACGAAAAGGAATTAACTTTAATTAAGAAAATCGCGAGTTACAACGGTTTCGATTCAGAAATAATAAACAAGCTAGTTAGAAAACATAAAGTAAGAAAAACAATTCAGGATTCCACATGTTTGCTTCCTCAAATTGATTCGAGCAAAAAATTTATTAGTTTACCGTTTCACGAAACTACGAAAAATTTAAGTAAAACCTTTAAACAGTATAATGTTCAAGTAGCATTTCGGTCGAATAACTCCCTAAAATCTCTCTTAGGCAACGCGAAAGACAAAGTTGAGGTAAACAACAAATCTGGAATCTATGAAATAAATTGTAAGGATCGTTATAAAAAATATGTCGGCCAAACAAAACGTTCGATTCTAACTCGTTATAAAGAACATGTTTCGCATATTAGATTCAATAGACCGGAAAAATCAAGTGTTGCCCGACATATTCTTGAATCAGATCACAACCTAACATCTGACTGTCTGAGATTAATAAAAAACGTCACACGCCCCCGCGAATTAGATAGTTTTGAGAGCATTTTTATCTTTAAAAATAGGAACAACGTAATTAACGCAGATTTGGGTCCTATACCAGGTTCTTCTTTATTTGAGTTAATTGACAGTTAGATGCTATTAAAGCAAGAAAAATAGGAAAACCATTAAAAAATATTCGAATTCATGGAATTTACTTTTAAATTCGTTTCATTACAATATTTGCCATTAAAATATTCTGACTCAACATTAATTTCCAAATTTATATTTCAACATAATTTAAGGATTAGTTTCATAATTGGATTCTTAATGTATGTTAAATTACGGCTTTTATAATATTTCTAAACGGTTTTTCTATAGAATTTACAATTTTTTAATTAATGCTCTTGCATGAATAGGTGGGGTTTACCAAAATGTAGGTAATTTTTGTAGCATTTAGGAATGAAGAATTTAGTGTTAAACTAGAAGACGTTCAGAACAATCCTTCTGTGAATGTTTTTGTACGTTCAAGTGTTACACTGTTTTTTCTACTGAAGATGACAACGTGGTTGTAGAAATGCGTATTTAGAATCATTAAATTCTATTGTGGTAAGGGTTTTTTAATTTTATTTTATTAACAATAACTTATATAATTTTTGACTTATATACTCATTCTCATTACCAACCTGACATAATAGTCTCTTGTTACTATTACAAATAGAAGGCTCGGCTATTTATAATAATAAAATTATTTGATAGATAATAAAATAATTACGGATGCTGGTGAAGTTCCTTCAAAGGTCCAGGACGTGCGTGGTATTGGTTAATTAAAATAAATATACAACAACTTAATACATAAAATAAAACACAGCGGCGTCCTTAAATTTTGTATTTATATTTACATAATAAGAAATTGAAAGTCGTATATTTAAAAGCAATTAAAACAAAGTAATATGTACACGTGGAGTGGTGGATAAGTAGATTAAAATTCACACAAAAAATACTCTGAAACGAACGTTAAACGGGGTAGTAAATTAAGGGTTAATTAATATGTATATAAAATAACCTCTGTATCGAAGAATACAGAGCTTACCTTTTGATTTGCGGCGATGGTAGCCACGTGGTCTTCGAAGATATACCTTGGTCAAGTATATGCAGAGCGATGTTTTACCGGAGGAATAAGAAATTAGTTAAATTAATATGAATTCACTTAAAAGAATAATATGCATAGAACAATGCAGGTTACCTTAGAAGTTGAAGAACACCTGGTCGGCGTGATAGCGTCATGACTTGGACAGTGCACGAGGAGTTGTTTTCTCACGAAAAGGTTCGAAAGAGAAGAAGGAACTATTAGTTTTCGTCGATAGAAAATGTCTAGAAACGGTTGGTTTTATGATGTATCGAAGAGGGGGTCGATATCTTGAATTATAGTGAATTAAACGCGCGACCTGAAGACGTCGTCTTTCAATGTCATAATTATTCTTAAAATAACCCTTGTGACATAAGCTTCCTAACGATATCAAACACGACACATAAAAGAAGATGTAAATAATATTAATTAAAAGAATTTAAAAATATGGAATTTATCTAGAAGAAATTCGACATTAACGTTACGGTTCTGAGTCAGGTAGAAAGAAGGGTCGTCGGCGGTTAAGAAGGTGACAAAAGAAATAGAAATACTTTCTCTTTGTAACGAAAATGAAAGTTTGTACAAATGAAAAAAATGTCTTAAGTCTAAATATAATTAATATGAGATACTTAAAAACGAAATATATATGTATTTAATTAAATTAATTAAACTTCTATACGCTAGGCGTAACATTACCATACCATCTTTCTACATATAACCCATTAGCAAGGATTCCTGAGAGTTCCAAAGAAACAGACATCTCTGTTAAGCTTAAATTACAATTTTTCATTGACTCTATCGGTAATTTCGTCAATCGATCAAAGCGAGGCAAGTCTTCAACCACTTCTCGGCCTTCTTTGAATGCTTTCCACGACTCATATTTCATCATTTTCAATCATTCACCACAAGAAATTTTATTGAAAGCACAAAATTTTAAACAGACTCTTTGCTCGATATTTTTATCCATTTCAAAGATCGCAAAACAGGTTTGAGTCGACTAACAAAAGAATTGTTTTCATATATTTTTACTTGGGCTTCTTAATTAATTGATAAATGACTAATTCTCGATATATATTTGACAGAATATATGTACATTAGGATCTGTTGATGCTTCCATTAATTGTGTACATATTTTACATCTACCATTACTAGATAAAAGACCTAGTCATTTTTTTTTCAGTTCCTGTTAAATGGATGGCACCAGAGTCATTGTCTGATCATGTATACACATCAAAATCAGACGTTTGGAGCTTCGGCATACTTATATGGGAATTGGTAACACTAGGAGCTACACCTTATCCTGGCGTTCCCGTTCAAAACCTTTTCCACTTATTAAGGCAAGGATACAGAATGGAAAGGCCAGAAAATTGTTCGCTAGCTTTGTAAGTGGAATAGATATTTTTTAAGACAATACTTTAGGGAATAATCTTAAGTACCAATATTATTAATTTTTTTAAACAGCTGCTTTGCTAGTATATAAACAATCGATATATACAATTGAATTTCGTAATCGTACCGATAAATTGTAAATTGTAAATGATAAATTCTGGAAAGCTTAAAGGTCTTTGGATCAAAGGAGTAGTATAAAGGGTTAGTTAAAAGTATGGAGACGGCGATTTATTGTCGTTAATATTCATTTTAGGGATTTATGTTTAATATAAAAGTTTGTTAGGATATTTTGATCTACATTTGAGAATATTTGAATTTTTTTGTTCTTCAATTGTTTTTTAGTTACGCCTGTCCGCGCATTTTTTTTAAATGGGAACTAGTAAATTTTACTCTACCATTCGATAGAGATTTTTTTTCTCTTTACAAAATTTTTTTTGTTTTTTTAAAATTCATTTTAATAACTTTTTTATAAGAAAAAGCCGGCTCATGTGTTTAACAGATGTTCGGTACATCGCAGATAGACAGAAGCGTAACGATAAACAAACTTGAGCGACATAATTTTATCAGTGGTTATTGTGTATCAGAATAATTGAAACATACATGAGTAGGTAAACCCCACCAGTTTTGTAAGACCAGGTTTTTAATAATATTTTAGGTTATTGTGTACGTCAAATCTTTGACAGAAATAATTCATTCGTGCAATTAGTTGCTGTTGATATTAACAATGGCGAGTTTAAGTGAACATGAACGAATTGAAATACTTATGATGTTGGAGATAGACGCAGAAGTTTACAAGACGTTAGTAATTTATTTAATGATACGCATACAAATAGAAATCCAATTTCTAAATCCGTTGTTGGTAGAACTTTAAGACGCTTTGAACAAACGGGTAGCGTTAAAGATTTGCCAAGGAGTGGTAGCAGAATAATTGAAAGAAACATGAGTAGGTAAACCCCACCAGTTTTGTATAATACAAAGGTATTTTTAATAATATAAAATATTACTAAACACCAGATTCTTAATAAGGAGTGGTAGACCTAGAACAGCAAAAAGCGATGATAACAAGCTGGATATTTTATTGGCTGTATCTGAATATCCCCATTTATCAACCAATCAATTAACGGCCAATTTCAATATTTCACAGTCATCGATCGTGTCGTTTTTAAAAAGTGAAAGTATAAACCTTATAAGGTACACCTTGTACACGAGTTAACGGAAGATGATTTTGATAGGAGATTTCAATTTTCTGAAGAAATGTTAAATATATGATTGTTTCGGCCTTTACTTGATGAAATTCCATTATAACTATTAAGATAAAATAAAACAAATTTTATGAATTTCACTTTTTAATTATCACTGTAACGAGTCGTTTCGCACCAACCTGGGCTTCGTCAGACATATAACTAACTTATTTACAGAATATTTTTTATATTAAACACAAGTAAACAGTAACAAGCAAAAACACATGTTTTATTTTAAAAAATAGTCAGAGGGATGGGTGCTTTTTATTACGGGATGTCTATACAAAACTTTCGCTACGGTTTATAAAAAAATGTACAGTTCTTAAGTAATAAAACTAAAGGTTTACATTATATTACAGGGATAAAGAATTCTATGGAAAAATACAAAAATACTATACACTATGTAACTGTCAGCAAATCAAATAAATAGATTAAGTAAGGGTGAATTATTTGTTTCTAATTGATCATTTAAGATCTTGTCAGTTCTCTTTATTTTATTGATTTCCAGTGACTCTAATAAATTAAGTTTTTTGCCCTTATTTTCTATATGTAATATTTTAAATTCTTTGTTAAAAATGTGGTTCGTTGAATTGATATGAGACGCATATGAAGAGTCACTTTTATTATTTCTAAATGAAGAAAAATGTTCTTTGACGCGTACTTCAAACGATCTGCCTGTCTGTCCGATATAAGTCATGGGGCAACTACCGCAGGTTAACTCATAGACTCCTGACTTTTTATTGTTGTTTGTTAAATCCTTATTGTTTTTTATAAATTTGGATAAATTGTTATTAGTTTTAAACGCTGTATTAATGTCAAACTTTCTTAAATATTTACAAATTTTTGTGCTTGAAGAGCCTATAAACGTGATCATTTTAAATTCGATAGTTTTTACTCGAGCGGATAAAGGGAAAACGGTTGTAGCAATGAACAGAGCAGATTATTTGAATAAAACGAATGAGTTTTTAGTAATGAATAAATTTAAAATAATTAAGAGAGATCCTACAGAAAAATTTCAACACACTCTAAAAACAGTTATAAGAAATTCTGCTAATCTTTTTAGTGAAAAGGAACAAAATAGTTTAATTATCATGAACCCTCAACCGCCAAAATTATATTCCCTTATTAAATTACATAAAGAATATCACCCGATTCGTCCGGTTGTTTCATATGTGACAGCTCCGTCCTACAAACTCTCGAAAAGGCTTATAGATATAATTATTAAATATACAGGTTTTAAACCTAAATTAAGCGTAAAAAACTCATATGCACTAATAAACAAAATCAAAGACGTTACTTTAACGTCTAACACAAAACTTATTTCCTTCGACGTTCAAAATTTATTCCCTAGTATCCCTCCAGAAAAAACGGTTATTTTAGTAAAAGATCTGCTCCATAAAAATAATGTAAATCCGTTAATTATTAATGAAATTCTTGATCTACTAAACTTATGCATAGAACAAAATTACTTTCAATTTAATGAAAACATATACACTTGTAAAGAAGGTTTAATCATGGGTAATCCCCTAAGCCCGTTATTAGCTGAGATTTTTATGGATCATCTTGAAAATTCTATTTCAAAAAATCCTCTTTTTCAAAATGTATTATTTTGGTATAGATACGTAGATGACATATTACTAGGTTTCATAGGAACAAATAGACAATTAAATTTCTTATTTGATTATATAAATACATTGCATCAAAATATTAAGTTTACAATGGAACAGGAAACAAATAATAGTATTAACTTTCTCGATTTAACGATTACTAGAATTAACAATAAATGTAACTTTGCTATTTACCACAAACCGTCAACTACAGATATTACTATACATAACACTTCTTGCCATCCGATACAACACAAATTAGCGGCTTATCACAGTCTTATACATAGATTAATAAATACTCCGTTGAACCAAACAAATTTCGAGAAAGAGTTAAATTTAATTAGACAAATAGCTATCAACAATGGATATAAAAGTAATATAATAGATAACATTTTAAATAAAAAACTCCGTACAAAAGCCATATCACAAGTTTACCCAATATTAAATAATAACACCCAAAAATTTAAAATGATCGCGTTTATAGGCTCTTCAAGCACAAAAATTTGTAAATATTTAAGAAAGTTTGACATTAATACAGCGTTTAAAACTAATAACAATTTATCCAAATTTATAAAAAACAATAAGGATTTAACAAACAACAATAAAAAGTCAGGGGTCTATGAGTTAACCTGCGGTAGTTGCCCTATGACTTATATCGGACAGACAGGCAGATCGTTTGAAGTACGCGTCAAAGAACATTTTTCTTCATTTAGAAATAATAAAAGTGACTCTTCATATGCGTCTCATATCAATTCAACGAACCACATTTTTAACAAAGAATTTAAAATATTACATATAGAAAATAAGGGCAAAAAACTTAATTTATTAGAGTCACTGGAAATCAATAAAATAAAGAGAACTGACAAGATCTTAAATGATCAATTAGAAACAAATAATTCACCCTTACTTAATCTATTTATTTGATTTGCTGACAGTTACATAGTGTATAGTATTTTTGTATTTTTCCATAGAATTCTTTATCCCTGTAATATAATGTAAACCTTTAGTTTTATTACTTAAGAACTGTACATTTTTTTATAAACCGTAGCGAAAGTTTTGTATAGACATCCCGTAATAAAAAGCACCCATCCCTCTGACTATTTTTTAAAATAAAACATGTGTTTTTGCTTGTTACTGTTTACTTGTGTTTAATATAAAAAATATTTTGTAAATAAGTTAGTTATATGTCTGACGAAGCCCAGGTTGGTGCGAAACGACTCGTTACAGTGATAATTAAAAAGTGAAATTCATAAAATTTGTTTTATTTTATCTTAAATGTTAAATATTTGCAATAATAATGAAAATTTTGTCAACAATATTCTTTTCTCAGACGAAGCTACTTTTTGCCTTACCGGTGAAGTAAACAAACATAACTGCAGATACTGGTCATCGGAAAATCCCTCTTGGTTTTTGGAGCACCATACGCAGTACCCCCAAAAGGTTAATGTTTGGGTTGGCATTCTAGGCGGTCATATTATCCGTTCCTCTTTCATCAATGGCAATTTAACTTCGGCTCTGTATTTGCAGTTATTGCAAAGTGAAATAACACCTGCTAGTGCTACACTCTATCCTCATGAAAACAATGAACACCTGCCCAATGACAGTATCTAGTTCCAGCAAGATGGCGCCCCACCACATTATGGTGTAAATGTTCGTCAATATCTGGACAACGTTTTTCCCCACAGATGGATTGGAAGACGAGGAACCATTGAATGGCCAGCCCGTTCGCCAGATTTAAGTCCATTAGATTTTTTTCTTTGGGGATACGTAAAAACAAAGTTTACAAAGATAAGCCCGATAACGTCGAAGATTTAGAATTCCGAATTACCAGAACGATACAAGAAATTCCCCGAGATTTTTTACAGAACTCTGTTCGAGGTTTTGTAAATCGATTGGGTCATTGTCAAATTACTAATGGACGACAATTTGAACACTTACTTTAATTTACTTTGTTATTAATTTGTTTAATTTTTCTTGTAAAAAAGTTATTAAAATGAATTTAGAAAAAACAAAAATATTATTGTAAAGAGAAAAAAACCTCTATCGAATGGAAAAGCAAAATTTGCCAGTTCCCATTAAAAAAAAATGCGCGAACAGGCGTATCTAAAAAAACAATTGAAGAAAAAAAAACAAATAATCACAAATGTAGATCAAAATATCTTAACAAACTTTTATATTGAACATAATACCCTAAAATGAATATTAACGACAATAAATCGCCATCTCCATACTTCTAACTAACCCTGTATATCAATGCATGGCACGCCCCGAGTGGGGCTTATTAGCGTTTTATATATTCTCATCTTCATTCTTCGGGTTAATATCTTATTCTATAGTAACTTCCTGTTTGCTTGTAGTGCTTTATTATCAGATATATTTGTTTGTTTAATTTCAACTGTTCCACCTACATTGATGGTCAAAGCAACCCCCAGAGATCTGAATTTATCCACCTCCTCGACTTCTTGTTTTCCTGCTTTAATTGGTTTACTTCTTAGCTCCTTTTCTATCCTCATTTGTATTTGCTACCAGCTGACCTTCTCTTGATCTTATACCCTTAAAGGCGTAGTAGTAACTGATTTAATAGCTATTTTTCAAGAAATAATCACATTTATTTATACTAAACCGATCTTACTAAACCATCACCAGTCATTCTTGATGTACGAGTTATTGTATTGTATTGAATGCCAGCACAATCTTATACAAAAATGATGCTTTAACATTTTAACGTATCCAATAACACCACAATTAAGATAAGAAAACTAGATAAGGATTTAAATATGTATTCCTTAAATCTAAATAAATAATTGTCACAATGTAACTTGAAATCCTGGTTAGGTATTTCCAAAAGTATTACAGTATTAAGGCCATGGTGTTATAGTAATGTGCTTTGATTGTGTAAAATGCGTTCGAGTGCTTCAAGTGCAGTATTATTTCCTACTGCTGGTGATCACAACTTAGTTGTCGAAATAAGTATTCGTTATTTTTTTAATATATAAGTTCATCTGATTAAGTATCAATTTCTCACACTGCACCTGGGTGAAAAAAATCCGGGGAAGAAATAAATCCAAGACCCAGCGGTCCCGGATTTTTAGTTGTAATAATAATAAATCCAAATATATTCTTTGTTTCTTAACAGTGGCCTATTCCGGTCAATCCTGTTATGCCGGACCCAGTATAAAGATCTCCCTTCGCCCCTCGTAGTAAGGGTTTATTTCCCATTAATTAACTTTCATGTCTTCAACCACGATCTCAGATTTAATTATATTTTTTTTTAATTCCACTAAAAATTAAGCATATTTTTTTTGTATCCCATAATCTAAAACCTAAAAATACAAATAATACCCCAAAATGTATTTGATTAAATTACCTTCAATATATTTTCGCGGTATCACATATGTATTCCCATGAAAAGGAACAATAAAGGTTACATGCTTAGACGGGAGATCATTTACTTTTAAATTACTTTTTTCAAGGAAAAAAATGTCTCCCTTTCTCTTGTTATGATTTCGTGTCACGTATTTGTATTATTAACTGTACTCTAGATAGTCTGGATATTTCATTTCATGGAAAAGATTTATTCTTGATATCCTCTTGTATGTGCGTGGCAAATTTAAAAACGGCGTACGAAAAATATTTACTCTCGTACTTGATCAAAATTTAATTTAATTATTCGAAATTACTGTACAATTTATCAAACATGTCCAAGAAAAATCACGTTCGGATTCAATTGTGTCAACTAAATTAATGTGCATTTATTGTTTATGCCATAATCGTTTCAAATTCACATTTTGAAATTATTTACGATCAAGACTTCAACACTTTAACATAAACGTTATATAATCGAAAATCACTTTCATCAATAGAAATTGAATTGAACAAATTTGAGTATATTGAATAGACGATTATCTCAAAAAAATACTATAAACTATAAATAATTGAAGAGAATATTAATTTGGCAATCATCAGAAATTGACTTGTCTGGTCATTGGCTTTATATTTATCGACATATGGTTAGAATTAGTAATAAATCAATATCCGAGATCTGAAGTGAGATTTATACAAAGTGGTTGAAACATATTTTACGAAACTATATTACAAATAATACACAATTACACAATTACCTTTTCAATAGCGTATCGTAGTTCTGGCAAATTCTTCATGAGATTCCAGAATATTACGTTTTTTTATAAGGAAATAAAAAAAAATTCAGAGACGAATCAGGCCATCTACTTTGAGCGTTAATTGCTTCTTAAAACATTAGCTCAATGATTCGTTATTCTGAAATTGCCATTCAAATACCAATTTTAACTGGATACAATGCTACTTCTATTAAATTATGGATTATCTGCAGGCCAACTTCTATAATTCTGGGAATTAACATATTCAGACAGAAGAAACTATGCTTCATCGGAATAGAGAGTGTTATTTTGTTTGTCAAAGTTATTATGCAGATGTATGTATTATACCACTGACAAAACTGGATTCCTTGTAAAAAATCATTTGGGTGAATTTGATGGTCATTTGAAAATTTATTTGGGCGTAAAGGAAGCTATTTTGTTTAGATTCTTACGAGAGGATTAATAAGAAAATTCTTGAATTGATATAGGAAAGGTTAAAAGGATAGATCGATTGTAAAATGGATTTTACCTATTAATTGGGTTAGACGACGTACAGAAAAATGAGAATTTTGTTCAACAATTTGATTCACAAAGTAACACAAGGCTTATCCGGTTAGATAGAGGAATAACACTGCGTTAAGTACCAAAAACTTTCTGAATCCATATGTAAAATGTCCAAAATATCACAAAAAGCAAGCGAGAATGTTTTAAGATTACCACGCTTTTAACCGAAGAAAGCGAATTAAATCGGTTTCGAATCGCTTCTTCGTTGCCGTAACACGATAAGAAAGAAGGAGATGATTTTGGATTCAATTTTGACTACTGAGGAAATCTGATTGCATTATTGATGAAATGAGACAAACAAAATTTAATATTCCAATAAAAAATCTGGACAAACTGAAAGGTTTAGGGGAAGATTAGGTTGTTTATTTGTCGGAAATGTTATTGAACCGGATATAAGAAAGAAGGAGATGATACTGAATTCAATTTATTCGGTTGATGGATACTGAGTGCACCGGTTCTTTAAACGCAAAACTAATAGTAAAATTGTATCGAAAGAGGCTTCTAAGATCGGTCAAAATATAGTTTAGAGATAACAATGTACATTGGATCTTATAAGAAGACAAGATCCAAAATATCGAAGCAAACTGTTTAGGGAGTAGAAGGAATGGTACAGTATCAATGGACTGGTCTTCGCAATCCCCAGACGCCAAATCAATTGAAAATATTTGGGCTCTTATGAAGCAAAAAATATATCCAAAGACGTTATGCCTCTTTGGATATCTTCAATCACATCAAACTGGTAGCTTTTGTAGCTGTGTTCATATTGGGAAACATGATAAAGTCTGCAGGAGCCAGATCTGGGCTATGGGAGGTGGGGGCGTAAGAACTCTGGAATGATTTGTTCGCTTACAAATGCTGCACAATGAACGCAGTGTAGTAGAGGCTTTATATGTCATGAGAAAAATCCTTCCATTCTTAGGTAATTCTGGTCTCACCCAAGCAACTCTGACACACTAACGCTGTTAACAGTCCTATCCTGTAGCACGAACTGTGAATCACGCTTCTAATGTCGAAAAACCAAATTACCATTATCCTGATTTGAGACCGCGACATTCTAGTTTTTGTCGGACGCTTTCCTCTCTCCTCTACCCACTGCTTACTCTATCTCCGAGTTTCGAGGTCACACTGGAACACCCAACTTTCATCTCCCGTGACAATGGTTTCCATCCAAGTTCGCCCTTCGTTTTGGATACGTATAACGAACTTCTGGCAAATCCATAAACGCAATTCTTTGCTCGCTGATGCTCTGACTGTCTTCAGAACTAGTTTAGCACACAACTTTCGCACCTTCGAATAATTGTGTAACATCCCACCGGGCCTAGTTCCACAGACAGCATGCGAATGGTGGTTAGTCGACGACAAGAGTGCACTAGCACTTGCAAACGTTTGAACTGTGTGCACTGTAACTGATACCCCTTGTCTTTCGTCGTCTTTCACATATTCTCGACCGACTTTAAATCGTGAACACTTACTTGTGTGAGACACTCATTCCCGTAAACATTTTTCAATTTAGTTAAAATTTCCGTCGGTTTTTCTTCCGATTTCACTAAGAATTTGATAACAACTCTTTGCTCCATTTTATTATCGCACATTTTGCCAAGTTTCAATCACTACACCGTCAACAACGACATTCCACCATTGCAGACATGCGCACCAACTGTGTGGAATATTAGTACTCATTCATAACGCGAAGTCATCAGCGTTTGCCCACCGCGTTCTTCACAAGAATTCTCCTTATTTAATTGCTGCACATCCTATAGAAAATTTCCCAATTATCTCGCAATATAAAAAATATATAGCGTTCATTACCTACAAATGATACGAAAAATTTTGTGGCAAATAGACGAAATCGCTGCGAGGCTATTGTTAAAGGCGGTGTTTTTCAACCTGTGGGTCGCGACCCCCTGGGGGGGTCGCGAAGCCTCTGTAGGGGGGTCGCGAGAGGTCGAGAGAACTCAGTAAAACAATCAATAAATTTTAAAAAGGTAGATATATTAAAAAAAAGTTAACAAAACGATACTCGTTATGTTATTTATACAAACACATTAACAAAAAATAAAATCTTCGAGTACTCGTTCATTTTAATGTGAAGGTTGCGCTTGAGTTTGTTCAATCAATTTCTCCCATCGTGGATCCGTTTTTGCAACTTTAAGTATTAAATCGTTTTCCAAATTTAAGCGATTTCTTAGTTTACTTTTTATTTGGGCCATTGATGAAAATGCCAACTCGCACAAGTACGAGGTAGAAAATGGAATCAAACACTTCAAAGCCTCGGTTGTTAATTCCGGGTATTCTGTTTTTCTTTTTAACCAAAAGGTATCCAAATTTTCAGACTTGAATTCCAAGTGTAATATCCCATCGGCAGATAATTCCAGCAGATTCTCTTTGAGCTTAGTTGATAAATTTGCCTCATTTATAGCTGCATTTAAAAACGGATTTAAGATCCACCTTTGCCCAGTGTTATCCGATATTTCTTGCACCGAGAAGTAATGACACAATTCTTTCTTCAAATTATCTAATACCAATTTCATACCAGATATATATGAGTTGATGTTTATCTCGCTTCCGACTTCTTCAATGATAGACTGTGTAGACGAAAATGAATCAAAGTTGTTTTGATTTATAGATGATGACCACAATTCAATTTTTTTTTATAAAGCCATGGAGTTTGTCTTTTGATGTAATGACATTTTCATCCCTCCCTTGAAGACTTTTATTCAAGTTATTTATATGCTCAAATAAGTCAGAAAGAAAAGCCAATTACAAAAGGAATTCCGGGTCAGAAATGAATTCAGAGTAATGTGACTTGGCTTGTTGTAAATATACTAATAGTTCAGCGCGAAGTTCCATAACTCTGGTCAGTACTTTGCCTTTTGATAACCACCTAACTTCTATATGGTAAAGCAAATTGTGGTGTAGTGCCCCCATATCCTCCCAAATGTATAGAAACAATCGAGTCTGCAACGCTTTTCCTTTAATAGAATTTACAATGTTAATAATAATATTTAGAACTTGACTGTATTCTTGTGGCAAAGTTTTGGCTGCAAGAGCTTGGCGATGGAGAAAGCAATGCATCCAACAAGCGTTTGGCATCTGTTCTTTCAGTCTAGCAATAAATCCACTCTTCGCACCAGTCATTGCTTTTGCTCCGTCACTACAAATAGCAATGCATTTTTGTGCCCAATCGATATTCATGTCTTGCGTAGCTTCAAAGAACGTGTCATGCAAGCACTGACCTGTAGTATTTTTGGGTAGTGCCTTGCAAAATAGTATTTCCTCCATTAATATTTCATTGGATTCAAAACCCACAAAGGCTACAAACTGCGCACAACCCGCAATATCCGTTGATTCATCAAATTGCAAGGACACAAAAGAACTTTTCTTAATTTTTTCTATGACTTGATCACGAACGTCAGTCGCCATATTGCTTATCCTGCGTTGAATGCTATTGTCAGAGAGAGGTATACTTTTGAGCTTTTCGACCTCTTGCTTGCCAAACATAATCTCTGCTATATCTAAAGCCGCTGGTAAAATCAAATTTTCGGCAATACTGTGAGGTTTTCCTGCTTTAGCCACACGAAAAGCTACTCGATAACTAGCGAGCAACGCTTTCTCATTTAGGTTGGACATTTGTCCTATAGCAGTTTTTTTATGTTCAAGAGCTTTTAATTTTCGCTCAAAAAATTCCACGGGTTTATTTTTTTCATTAGGATGTTTTCTGTTTAGGTGGCGTACCAACTTCGATGGCTTCATGCTTTCTCTTGACAAAGTTTCAAAGCAAATTACGCACTGTGGTTTATTCTCAATCACAGTAAACCCAAATTTCAAATAATTTTCGTCATAAAGACGTTTTTTCTTTATTTCATTACTGCCGCTAGACTTAGACGTTGATGGTTCTGATGATCTTTTCAGGAATTTATCCATTTTAAATTATAACAAACAACTCAAATAAATACGTAAAACAAGTGCTTCGCGCTCTTCAAACAACTAAACAGCAGACGACACGACCACTTGCTTCGCGGTCTTGTACTCAACTGCCGTGGCCGCGGTTGACCGCCCTATTTATAGGCCAGCGCATTCTAGCGAGAATCATCTCAAAGCGTAACGAAACGTCTCGAAACTTGTGGACCTTTAGCGCGGGCCGTGGAGCGCGCGGGGGACTACCAGCGCCATCCGTTGGTAACACTCGGAACCTGTACTAGTTCCGAATGTTACCAACAGATGGCGCTGGGAGTCTCGGCCCTAACAATATGTTTGTATTTGTTTGTTAGTTATCAATTGGCCACGTATTCGATTTAAAATTATATGTTTTACGTATTTAATTGTATATTTATATCCGAATCCTAATAACGCAAACGCCCAAAATTTTTGTATGGATTAAATATTTTTAACATACATAAAAAAAGGGTCGGGGGTCGGGAAATATTTTTTGATACTAGGGGGGTCGTGTCATGAAAAGGGTTGAAAAACACTACTTAAAGGTAATGGAGACTGGGCGCTATATTAAATATTAGCGTACTTTGTAATACACCATAGTATATTACATAACGAGAATGGAAAGTGAGTGATGTATGAATGAGAATCCTTACGGAAATCTCACTAGCAAACGATAGACACTTTGCAGCGACTTTTGTACTGGATTTTTCCTACAACACTAAAAAAAAAATATTTATTGCAAAATATTTATTTTTTAGAATCAATAAAATTATTGGTTAGATTATGAATTTGACAGTAAATTATTACGCTATAACCGTGCGTTATAATAACGTACGGGTTTTTGACATATGAATGAAATTGTAAACTTTCGTGCCTCGTCTGAAATTGACATCTTTCGTGTCGAAGGAAAAATATTTTATCTACTAGTCTTTTTTCCATATAAATATAAGCCTGTGTTTGTGATTTCACAGACTGTATTACAAATTGAAATAACATGAATTAAAGACTAGTCAATTTTAAGTCACGATGTACTCCAAATATATTCTTTGAATACCATTTATCATATTTCCTATTTGTTTAATACTATGTGTGTATTTTTTAACATTTCGATAATTTTTTATTCAGATACAAAATTATGCGAAGCTGTTGGCATATCGACCCGGCGAAAAGGCCAGAATTCTTAGACCTAGCCGCAAAATTCGAAAAAATGCTGAGCGACGGCGTGGAGTATTTAGATTTGGCGACGAATATCATTCACAATCGAAGTTATTTTTGCATGAACTTGGACGACGACGAATGTAAGTACTTTTTTTCTATTTTATTGTAATATATTCTTGCACATTACAGAAATTTGATTGAATATTTGGAAAATGAAAACGAAAAATTAAATAATAAAGCAATTTATTATGCGATTATGAACTATTTATAGGAGGATTTGTTTTAATAATCTATATATACCGGGTGTATTACTAAAAACCTTTGGGGCTGTAGCTTCCTTATATTTTATCTGATTTTAATGAATGATATATCAAACTAAATCGTTTTTAAAGCACTGTAACGTGTTTTTAAAAAAAAAAATTTTTTGACATTTCGTTTTTGACAGACAGTAGTAATTTTTTTTTAAAATTGTACTACATTTTTTTTTTTTACTTATTCTAATAAACATTTATTTCCTGAAGACACCTCCATTAAACTGAGTGACAAGTTTTTTATTATTAAAAAAAACTACGAAATTTACAGAAATCAAGCTATCATATATTTTAATGAATCAAATGTTCGAAATTGGCCCCATTTTGTTCCAGACACATTTGACACCTTCTATTAACTCCAACTGCTGCGTTTAATATAAGATTTGGTGGTATTTCATGACATACTTGTACTATCCTTCTTACTAAATCATCTCTGGTATCAGGTGGAGTCAAATAGACATGATCTTGAATGTAAGACCACAGAAAGAAATCCAGTGGATTCAGATCTGGCGATCTAGCAGGCCATCGAATAGGTCCGTAAGTGCCCATCCATCTGACGCCAAAATAATTATTTAGAAAATCAGTATTCATTCGTGCATTATGGGGTGTGGCACCGTCCTGTTGGAACACCACCCTGTTTAACTCAGCAAGTGGCAACTCATCTAAATAATCGCCTAATTCATTGCGTAACAAATTATTATACTTTTCTTGGTTTAGATTACCCTCCACAAAAAAAGGCCCTACTACTCTATCGCCTAAAATGCCACACCATACATTTACACTGAACCGATTTTGAAAATTGTGTTGCATCACAACATGGTTATTTTCAGTGCTCCAATGGCGATGATTATTTCTGTTGAATACACCATTTTTCCCAAAAGTGCATTCATCTGACCACAACACACGACGATAAAAAATTGGATCTTTCCTTAGTTTATTCATGAAAACTGTGCTGAATTGAACCCTTCGTTGAGGGTCGTTTTCACCGAGAGCATGCACCTTCCCTGGTTTATAAGGAAAGAACTTGTGCTTCTTCAGAATGTACTGAACTGTAGAATGTGATACCTGCATGTAATGAGCAATTTCTCGCGTAGACGTATTAGGGTTTTCTTTCACATAGAGCAAGACACTTAATTCTAAATTTTGATCATGAATTACACGTGCGTTTATTTTCGGTTTTTTGAATGATCCAAAATTTCGTAAATTTCGCACAAGCCTTCCAAACTTATTTTACACTCCATTTGGAAATGTGGATTCTCTTGAGACCACCAACGACAGTTTTGCGAACAACAAACTACACTATTTGTGATGAATGTCGCTTCATCGGTAAATAATATTTTTTGGGGAAATGTTATGCCCGTTTCTATCTCACCTTGTATCATGAAAGAAAATTCTAAATGCTTTCATAATCTTGTTCTTGCAACGTTTGGACAAATCTCGGTATAAATGGAGTAAACTTGTATGTTTTTAATATTTGATGTCTGATGATTTACGTAATCCTAAATTAGTTGCACATTTTCTCACAGATAATTTAGGATTCTCAATTACACTTTGTGAAACATTTAAAGAATTATCTAAATTTCTTACTTAATTAAATTCCAAAGAGCCTGTTTGTTTAAATTGTCGCTAAACTCGGGATACCGTAGACAAACTAACGTTTTTTATTGGGATACCTTTTTCATGCCTGTTTGTATTTTCAAGTTATTAAAGAATATTTTCATTATTTAAAGCTATATTTCATTTGTTTTAATGGGTAAATGGGTTTTAAGTAAAGCAAAATCTTTTATAAAGAATAAAATTTCCTGAGAATTAGACCATAAAAAAGTTTTCCCTTTGTTGCATACTTTCCTGGACACGTTGTATATATTCATATTTAGCAGGTCAATAAATTTTTTTAGTACTACGTAATTCCATTCATAATCTTAATTTATATTAACTTCATATATCATTCATTGTTTCTTTCGCTATACTTAAATGTTTAATAATTCCATTTTTAAGAAATGCGACGTAATTTCCATTCATATAACTTTTTTAAAAAAGCAAAAAAAAAACGATATCTTCGAGTAAACCACGGTTTTCTTTGTAGAGTTTTTTTTCTTGTTTGTGCAAATCAAATACGTGATCTACGACACGTGTTTTTTTCTTTACATTTTATTGACAAAATGAATCTCGTTTTATTTTTATTGAGTTTGACAACGTTAAATGTAGATTTACTTTATTTTTTCTTTGGTCCTAATTACATTATCAATTAATTTTAAGATTTTACGGAACCTTTGCCAAACTTTGTTTATTTTTAATCCATACTAATTTTCACACTACTAGTGAGTGAAAATTTAATTTAAATTTTTATTTATTATTCAGATAAGTGTTAGATATACACAGGGTCTGCTAAATAGACCATACTTACAATTTGTATACGCCCTCCGTATGTGAACCCTGATAAATACGTATTTTGATGGGGGTAGCAACTTAAACAACTAATAGGAAATTGTCTAACAGTATATCTCGTGACATTTAATCTTTTTTTGAGATTTTTTCTACATAACCTAACCTCAATATGTTATTTTCCCTTTTATTTTTTTTTTAATTTTTTTCCGAAATATATTATTATTATCTTTACTCCGTCGCTTTCGGACGAATTGGTTGCGCCATTTACCCGCCGCGTGGTGCAAGTTGCCATAATTTAATATAGGTTTCCGGATTTGCGGCGTCTAGTGGCGTCAAATTCGGTGGCGCCCTTTTCCATATTCTTTTATATACCTCTGGGTATCCCCACCCCAGAACGGAGGCATCGTGTTAGCCGGGTGGGCCGCTAGACGTTGGCAGGATCGGGTAGGTGGGGCAATAGAAGTTGCCCGAAACGATAGTTTTTTTTTCCTTTCTTTTTTTTCGAATCTAGCCACGTACACACATACATACTGCTATGAATTGTGATATTAGATATTGTTTATTCACAATTCACAACCAATGTGTCCAGTTTAGATATTCAATCGGTTAATTTTCAAAAATAAGACTGCTCTTCCCTCAAGGTTCCAAATGGAAAACATGGTTTTTCTCTTCTACAAAATTTATCAAGCGCCAGTAAAAGAGTTTAAACAAAGGTAAAAAGAAAATCACAATAAATTTAAATGAAACTTTAATACAAAAAATAAAAAGATTAAAAAAAATATCTTTATGTAGTATAAAGATAAATATTGCGTTATTAAACAATATTATTAAGGTAAAGATATTATACGAAAATGACCGTAGCGTATAATTAAACTTCCTTAGTGACAACCGAGCAAAATTAGATCTAATAAATTGCAAAGAAGTATTTTAATTTCTCCCACAATAAACAAAGTAAACAACTTATATGACAGCCCGAAACAACCTCTAACGCATGTGCAAGCCACATGAAAAAAATATGCCCTTGAATCCAAGCGAACAAAATTTTAAACGTTATAGAAATTTTTTATATAGAAATTTTAAAAAACGTTCTTTGTCATTTAAATAATATAACTCAAAATAAAATATATATATCAAAAGTACCACAATGATAAAATACACAAATCAATACATACAAGATAATTATATTAATTATAATAAGAATAATATACTCTACTTACGTAGTATAAAAAAAATTTTTTTTTCGAGACACCTGAGTTAGAAAGCCACTAATTAAACAATTACGAGTTCTACACACTCATAAATAAATCGGTATTGAAATCAAACACCATCCACAATTAAATCAAATCACGAAGCTACTTAAAACAAAGATAAAGAATTTATCTTCTCAAAAACACACGATCTTCTAACTTCAAAGTACATTGGTGTCTGCGGAAATATCAAAGTAACCGGCGTACTACAACTACGCAAGTCAAAAATATAAAATATCAGTTCAAAATAAAAATACATTCATAAATAATAAATTTCAAAAATTATACACAGGCATCCAAAATAAATGTACAACGATAAATAATAAAACTTTTCAAAATATTTGCGGGGAAAAGTCCATAGCAATACGTATATGAATACGTAAAAGTTTTCCCGCGGCGGTGAAATATTCAGCGAGCTTCGACATAAGTAGTGCAAAAATTTCTTAAATACTTGATTTGGTAGTACTGTTTTATTACAACTTGACTTTTGCTAATCATATACTATATTTACGCTTACATATTGTTATGAAATCTTAATGATAAAAAGGAAAATAACTCTGATTTAATCTTGAATGGATTGTCTTATATGAAAACTTAAAATAATGTGTATAGGTTATTTTTTAAAAAAATTATGACAGACAATTGTCAAATTTGAAAGGCGAAAATATTAATGATATTGTATTTGAAAGACAATTAAACAAGTAGCTAGGTTTTTAAAAGAAGAAAAAAGCAACGAAAAAATTCTAGAACGAAAAGTAATAATTGTACAAATTTAATAACAACTGTAAAGAGAATACAAAATAATATGAAACGGGAATAGAGAAATTGTTATAAAGATAAAGTGATATAAAATCTAAAAATAAAGGATCACAGGAAAGGAAAATAAAATATTTAAGAGAATACAACGCTATTTTATTTATTCAAGATAGGATTGAAGAAAAGAGAACATATAGGATACAAATTTATTTAAAAGAAGTTAAATAAGACTGAGATATTTGAAAGGTGACTTTTTGAAGTAATTTCAACAAAGTGTCAAAACCTTAGTGACAGGAACATTATTAAAATAGCAGGTTACAGTTTATAAAAAGTTATGTGAAATAACTAAACGGACAAACAAGAAATGTAATCAATCCATTAGTTTTACAATAAGGAATTTTTTTGTGAAAAACATCTCTTTCTACCTTTCCTTTCATTCCACATAGCCGCTGTGGCTATGTGGCTATGTGTGTAACATTTAATTGAATGATGTATTTTCTCAGTGAATCTATATGCGCTACAATAGCTTTATTTGCTTTCCCATTCATGATGTTTATAATTAAATAAGTAATCTAACATTACTCTTGCCCGATATATATCTGCGTTAAATTCTAATGAGTAATAGGTAGAGACCGGACACATCGGGCTGAAATGACGTCATTACGACAGACAATATAAATAGTCTACATCTGTAAGTCCATCACGCAGTTATTGAATAGCACTATTCATTCGGTTAACCGCACACAAAAAATAGATGTGCAGTTAACCGAATGAATAGTGCTATTGAACAACTGCGTGATATACTTACAGATGTTGTAGACTATTTATATCGTCCGTCGTAATGACGTCAATTTCATCCCGATGTGTCCGGTCTCTAGTAATAGGTAATATAATATGTATACATATTGCTATGAACTGTGGTTTTTATATTTGTTGTACCACCGTTCACGACAAATCTATCCAACTAGGATATTCAGTCGGTTTATTTAAAAAAAAATGGGAGTGCTTTCCTCTCAGGGTTCCAATCGGAAACGTGGTAAACTCATCTACAAAATTTTTAAGGCGC
Organism: Melolontha melolontha; assembly: GCA_935421215.2. Lineage (NCBI taxonomy): Eukaryota > Metazoa > Arthropoda > Insecta > Coleoptera > Scarabaeidae > Melolontha > Melolontha melolontha. Next base: position 2,665,434 of record OW285239.1, on the reverse strand, counting down.
CAGTAAGAGAATATTGACAAATGTAATAATTATAATATCTTTAAGTTACTTATAAAACTCGTAATGGAAGGATGATTAAATTAAAGATCACAATATAAATTTAAAATGAAAATTTAATACAAAATCAAAAAAAAGAAAAAAAAACGATCTTTATAGAGTATAAAGATTAATATTGCATCATTAAACAATATTTTTAAAAGGAAAAATAACGCACGGAAATGACAGCTACGTGCATTAAAAAAAACCTAAGTGAACACCGAACAACTTAAAAAATAAACTAAATCACAAAGAATATTTCTAATTTCTCCCCAGAGAACAATATAAGTAAACAAACTTGACACCTCGATCAAAAATCTAACGCATGTGCATACATCACACAAAAAAAAATGCCCTTGAAATACCCAACGTATAAACTTTTACATTTACTGTTTTTTACTTAGAAATGTTAAAAATCCTCTTTGTTATCTAAATCAATTAACTAAGACTAAATCTCAATACAACAATATTAAATACAAGTGAAATACAATATTCAACTCTTTTAAATATAATAAGATATCTTTTTTTAATAAATATATATATTTTTACTTACATAAAAAACAATGCGAGACACATTAACGAGAATCGTAATAAATTAAATATATATTAAATCAAAATTACGAGACTAACATACTCGTAGAAAGTTCGGGAAATTGAAATACAATCACATCAACTATTAAACTCAAAACAACCCGAATTTACAATAGATAATTATCTATCTTAAATAAAAATGTACGCTCTCGTCATATGGTTAATTTGTGTCTGACCTCGCTTTCGCATAAAGCCGTCCTTCAACCATACAAGTTTTTCTTACACATAAATACATACGGATATGCACAGATATCCAAAATAATATTACATTCATTTTTAAATAAATTTTTACTATTTATTGGGGAAAAATCCATAGCAATATGTAGCCAAAGTACAAAAGTAGCCAACTCTATTTATAAATCCTTCTAGTATCGGAGAAATGGTCTCTTTTTCGACAAAGTCGTGTGCTTGTTAAAGCCATGCGTGACGATAAAGCGGTATGGAATAATACTCACGTTCAACATCGCGGCAATTTCCCAAAAATATAATCTTACGTTACAACCTATCAAATTCGCTAAGTTTAAAGAAGATTTACACTTTTTCGCACTCCGGGCATAGTAAACAATTGAAAGAAAAATGTAATAAAAAAATCTATACTGAACTGGTAAAACTGAAAATGTAAACACTTTGTTTGAGCTAAAAGAAAACATGTTTACACGAATGCTTTGATAAAACTTTTACAGGAGATTACGTTTTCATAATCCATCAAATCCCGATAAAAATGATATAATATTACTATCATAAAAACATTTAAACACTTTAGCAATTAAGAAAATAAAAAAGAGGTTCGCGTACTTAATAATAACTTTCTTAAAAAGAAAGTAGCACAAATTTTTATGTTTATAGAAGCCATGAAAAAGCTACTGAGAGAATAAATAAAAGTTTATTTTTCAATATTCCCACCGACGTTTATACTGGTTTTTTGTAATAATGTAACAGCGTCGAAAGATATTTCTACAAAAACGTCTGCGAAATAATCTACTGCAGTGTCTCTCAAGCTCTTATCTGAAAAGAAAAGTATATTTTAAAATCCAGCTTAAAACTTATAAATGATAAATCCAAACTCTTGGAATAACTCTATTGAAAACAAGGAATCTCCGTGATTTTTACAACTTTCTCAGTAACATTTTTAAATATCAAAGAGACATGACACTAAAATTCTGTTCTTCCAATTAATTTTCGAAATTATCTAGATTAGATAAAAATATCTTATCGTATGCATGTAGTTCCTCTTTTAATTCAATTCTCTTTTCAAACTTGATTTCGTCCTTTCAGTCTGGGGTTCGGAAGAGGTACGGTTGTGAGACTGTGCTGGACGCTGTCATCAATGATATTTTATCTGCTACTGATCAGGGGTATCTAAAGTTACTAATTTTATTAGAATTCAGTCGAGCTTTTGATACTGTTGACCGCGATCTAGTAGCGTATATGTTATACAGCAAGGGATTCAGTCAGGGTGCAGTTCAACTTATTTATAGTTTTCTGTCTAATAGAAGGCAAACAGTGCAATTAGATGCTATACGATCTAAATCATTACCCGTACTTAATGGTGTGCCACAAGGGCCGGTTGTCGGCCTATTACTATTTTCGTTATATACTGCAGATTTAGATCGGGTTATTAAAAAGTGTAACCTTCATATGTATGCTGATGATACTCAGCTTTACTAATGTTTTATACCAAGGATTGGAAAATGCGGTATCTGCTGTCAATACTTAAATATTAACCCTAATAAATGTCAAATTTTTTTATTAGTAAAAAACAATATATATCGTGAATTATAATATTCTATTAAGATTAGCCATAAAATGTGTAATAGCAATTGACTTTCTGTCATTGGTACCTATTAAGTAACAAGTGTTCATTTGAAAAGTCAATCTAGGTTACTTTGAAATTTTGAAAGAATAAGACGCAAATATATTAGTATGTGTTTGTTGTTCCGTAAACGTAAATCCAAATGACATTTGATAATGTCAATCACAAATATCAGTTAATGCATAAAATAATCGTGCGTCGATTCTAGTTTAAATAAATTGCTTCTCAGTTTTAAAATGGCTTTCACTTTAGAATAAAATTTTTTTAGTCCAGGCTTATTTTCGAAATGGTAATAAAATTGATGGTTTATGGGTTTATTCAGTTCAAGATTGCATGGTAGAATTTCAAGTTGAGTTTCCACATTTTGTAATAGATTATATACAATTTAAGAATACTTTGGATAGAACTTTAAAACTTTTTTCTGAAACTGGTAGTCTCTTAAGAAAATCAGGCAGCGGAGCAGTTAAGAAACGTACACCTCAAGTTGTCAATCGTGTTGAAGAAATAATGGAAAATGAACCACAAACATCTGTTCGACATTTGAGTCAACAAATGAACCTTTCTGTTGGTACAACTCACAAGTTATTAAACAAAGATATGCAACTTTATCCATACCGTGTCACAGCAGTACAAGAATTGTTAGAAATATTACCCACGTAGACTACAGTTTTGTAATTGGTTTAAAATATGAACAATAATGGAGAACTTTCGCAAAGAGTCATCTTTACTGATGAAGCATGGTTTTCTAAAACGGGATACCTAAATTCACAAAATACAAGAATTTGGAGTAGTGAAAATCCACATGTTATTAATGAAGAATCGCTACATCCAGAGAAAATTGGTGTTTGGGCAGCGATAAGCCAAAGGCGAATCATTGGACCAATATTTTTTCAGGGAACGTTAACTGCTCGAAGGTACCGTACCGAAATTTTACAACCATTTGTCAATCAGTTGCATGATGATGAACTTCAAAATGCATATTTCCAACAAGACGGAGCACCTTGTCACTGTACTGCAGAATCTTTGGATTATTTAAGAGAATTTTTTGATGAGCGTATAATTAGTCGAAATACTGAAATTGCCTGGCCTGCACATTCATGCGATTTAACACCTTGCGACTTCTTTTTGTGGCCTTATCTAAAAAATAACATATTACGAACACCTATATTGAATTTGAATGATATGCTACAGAGAATCGAACAGAAATGCATGGAAATTAATAACAATCCAGTAATGTTGCAGAATATCATCAGAAATTTTGAACGGAGGATTTTAAAGTGCATTGATCTTGAAGGACAACATTTTCAACATTTGTTATAGTTTTCAATAAATACCTATTATTTGTTATTTATTTGTATGTATGAAACTGTCAAAATATACGACTTCGTAGGTTAGGTACTAAATTTTAATTTACGACATACTTCAAAATGTTCTCAGTAAATCACATGCTACTAGATTGACTTTTCAAATGAACACTTGTTAGAAGTTTGGGGCATTAAAATCACCCACGATTATAACTTGTTTATTCGAGAGAATAAGTCCCAAAGCATCTAAGAACATCTTATAGTCATCACAATTAACGTCAGGAGGAATGTAAACGTTAACCAAAGGTAGCAAAGGTAAGACAGCATCTACATATACTAACATCAATAACAGGCATTAGATTTGAAAGGTGAAATATCCACCCAGTGACGCGCCGTCCATATGGGGAAGGTCGTGCAGCGCACAACGGCGCCTAGGCCTTAAAGGCGCCTACGGCCATTTGTGATAAGTTAAATTTTAAAAATATTAAAAACATTTTTTGAAAGTTTACAACAAATTTACATAAAGCAATTATTACAATTATTTTAGCATTGACAGCAATAATTTTATTGTTACTTCTGTGGGAGAGTGGCTGGTAATTTTGGCTCAATACATATAGGGTAAAGGCGCCTATCAGTATTTCGCACGACGGCGCCGAAGATACTTGGCGCGTTACTGTATCCACCAATATCCTCGGAGACAGCAGAGAGCATGTCCCACTGTCGAACACCTTCGATCCAATCGAAATATTGTAAAGGTCGAGTCAAACAGTTCAGTACTCTGTACACCAGTATCAAGCCAAGTTTCAGTAAAGCAAACCATGTCTGCATTAATGACTCCACGCCTAGAATATAGTTTGTCGAGTTTTGTTCGTAAGTCTTTGGCATGCTGGTAACGAATATGAAAAGTATTGGTAACACTGTTGGACAAAGATAGCTTAAATCATTACGGACTTTAATTAGTTGCGGTGTATCATTTACGTAATTAATCCTGATATCATATTCTCCAGCAGCTTTACGTTTCAGGAGTTCTTCACGAATCCTATGATGCAGATCAGCCTGAAGAGGAGTTCTATCTTTAGAAAGTCGAATGAACTTAAATCCGTCAACGTTTCGGAGAGTTCTTGAATACCTGAGCGTATTAATTACATCGCTGACGCTAGACAACGCAACCTTAATCCGGTCAGATTTACTGGGATCAAACTTACACAACCTGATCGGTTTAAGATCTGTAGACGCGATACTCAACGAATTCAGGACATCACTAACAGTAGCAATGTCAGCAGCAGTTTGTTCATCCTTCGTGCCAGAAGCAATTTCTCTTCTCTCTCTCAGCAACCTCATGAATTATCCTCTCGACCCCGAAAACGTCTGCGTCTCCCTTAGATGATTCCTGCAGAGTACGTTCTCTCATCTGCTCTAATTCCTTTTTTAGAATATTAACGGTTGTAGTGAGTTCGTGAAGATTCTTCGGCTGTAACTTCAAGTTGGAGCAACTGGGGCAATAAAAAGCAATTTTACGATCTTTATTTCTCAGGCATTGAGCCTCCGATCTAATGCACCTACGCATGTTGCTTGAAAGCAATTTCAGCACAGATCACACATTATTTCTTTACCAGGGTTGAGATCACTCTTGCAGGAGGAGCATGGTAAAGACATAGCATAAATGCAATAAAATATTTAATAATAATAATAAAAAAGGAAGGCAAAAAAAGGAAGTTTAAGTCAAATCAAGAATGCCAAGGAAAAAAGACACTCTTCTGCACCAACGGGGTCCGTCGCAGCAACTTAAAATCACATAGGCATAGACAAACGGATACAAAACATACAAGAAGTGCACAGGAAAATACTGTATTAATTCAACAAAATAATACAACAAAATTGAAATAAACGCACTGTAAATGGACAGATATCAACTAACAAATCGGAGACTGTGGCTTATAAGTGAATAAAATAAAATTCAAAAACCCTTACCACAATAGAATTTAATGATTCTAAATACGTATTTCTACAACCACGTTGTCATCTTCAGTAGAAAAAACAGTGTAACACTTGAACGCACAAAAACACTCACAGAAGGATTGTTCTGAACGTCTTCTAGTTTAACACTAAATTCTTCAATCTTAAATGCTACAAAAATTACCTACATTTTGGTAAACCCCACCTATTCATGCAAGAGCATTAACCCATTATTTGTAAATTCTATAGAAAAACCGTTTCGAATTATTATAAAAGCCGTAATTTAACATACATTAAGAATCCAATTATGAAACTAATCCTTAAATTATGTTGAAATATAAATTTGGAAATTAATGTTGAGTCAGAATATTTTAATGGCAAATATTGTAATGAAACGAATTTAAAAATAAATTCCATGAATTCGAATATTTTTTAATGGTTTTCCTATTTTTCTTGCTTTAATAACATCTAACTTTCAATTAACTCAAATAAAGAAGAACCTGGTATAGGACCCAAATCTGCGTTAATTACGTTATTTCTATTTTTAAAGATAAAAATGCTCTCAAAACTATCTAATTCGCGGGGGCGTGTGCCGTTTTTTATTAATCTCAGACAGTCAGATGTTACGTTGTGATCTGATTCAAGAATATGTCGGGCAACACATTTGATTTTTCCGCTCTATTGAATCTAATATGCTAAACATGTTCTTTATAACGAGTTAGAATCGAACGTTTTGTTTGACCGACATATTTTTTATCACAATCCTTACAATTTATTTCATAGATTCCAGATTTGTTGTTTACCTCAACTTTGTCTTTCGCGTTGCCTAAGAGAGATTTTAGGGAGTTATTCGACCGAAATGCTACTTGAACATTATACTGTTTAAAGGTTTTACTTAAATTTTTCGTAGTTTCGTGAAACGGTAAACTAATAAATTTTTGAGGTAGCAAACATGTGGAATCCTGAGTTGGTTTTCTTACTTTATATTTTCTAACTAGCTTGTTTATTATTTCTGAATCGAAACCGTTGTAACTCGCGATTTTCTTAATTAAAGTTAATTCCTTTTCATATCTATCCTTTGTCAATGGCATGCTTAACAAACGATTGATAAGAAAATTGAAAGAAGCACTCTTGTGCTGAAAAGCAGGGTTTGAATCTGCGGTTATAAATCTGTTGACGTTGGTTTCTTTTCGGTAAATATCAAACTCTAAGTTTTTGTCATTCCTAATTACTAAGGTATCTAAAAATGGCAACCTCCTTTGTTTTCTATGTTGTTGTCTATGAAATAAATTGTAAGGATTGCGATAAAAAATATGTCGGCCAAACAAAACGTTCGATTCTAACTCGTTATGAAGAACATGTTTCGCGTATTAGATTCAATAGACCGGAAAAATCAAGTGTTGCCCGACATATTCTTGAATCAGATCACAACGTAACATCTGACTGTCTGAGATTAATAAAAAACGTCACACGCCCCCGCGAATTAGATAGTTTTGAGAGCATTTTTATCTTTAAAAATAGGAATAACGTAATTAACGCAGATTTGGGTCCTATACCAGGTTCTTCTTTATTTGAGTTAATTGACAGTTAGATGTTATTAAAGCAAGAAAAATAGGAAAACCATTAAAAAATATTCGAATTCATGGAATTTACTTTTAAATTCGTTTCATTACAATATTTGCCATTAAAATATTCTGACTCAACATTAATTTCCAAATTTATATTTCAACATAATTTAAGGATTAGTTTCATAATTGGATTCTTAATGTATGTTAAATTACGGCTTTTATAATATTTCTTAACGGTTTTTCTATAGAATTTACAAATAATGGGTTAATGCTCTTGCATGAATAGGTGGGGTTTACCAAAATGTAGGTAATTTTTGTAGCATTTAAGATTGTAGAATTTAGTGTTAAACTAGAAGACGTTCAGAACAATCCTTCTGTGAGTGTTTTCGTGCATTCAAGTGTTACACTGTTTTTTCTACTGAAGATGACAACGTGGTTGTAGAAATACGTATTTAGAATCATTAAATTCTATTGTGGTAAGGGTTTTTTGACAGATATCAAGTTTATGAAAAAACAAAAAACGAGAAAAAAGAACACGAAAGAGAATACACCAGCAAGTCGCATAAGAAGAAAAATATGACAATCATAAATAATCGTAATTGCAGCCAAAACCAATGAAAAAATCCTAATAAAAATTATATAAAAGTAAATCACAAAATGATATATAATTTACAAGAATAATAGTGTACTAACTGATAAAAAAAAACGATTAGAAAATCAGTGCAATTCACCATGTACTATCACCACACCTCATTAGCTGTATATGTAATGTATCAAAGTTTATTTTCTTGTTTGCCTATATTTTTGCGCTATATTATAATAAATAATATAAAATTTATGCAGTTTATTTTAATATTTCCGAAAATTCAGTGAAAAGCTGCTACGTATATAATAAGGCCTAATAATTTTAACACTTTGAAAGTTGATTTAAGAATTTTAACTGTTTTCTAGTAATTGGGTAGCGCTGATTTCAAATCTGCTTTTATTTTTTTTGTATCACGTAAGGTTATTTTTCAAACCAGTAAAATCAAAAAATATAGAAAAGCACGATTTATTTCATTTATAAGCTAGTTTTATATTATATTAAAAAAAATACAAAAATATACACATAGAAACTATTAGAAATAGTTATTTATTCTTTATGCTTCTTAAAAAAACGTTTTCATTTTTCAGAAAAGCTTCGTTTGGTTGTTTTCTTGTCATATTCAGCTAAAGGAAGATCTGAAGGTAGTTTCTGGGGCAAGCAAATTTTTTTGTATCAACCTAGACCCCAGTACTTCAGAAAGATCTTTTGAAAGTCCCAAATCTCTTACTAAATCATTCAGTTCGGCTTGTGAAAATAGCTGAGGTTGGTTTTGACCTGAGGTTGATGGTTCAAAATCACTATCCATCTGTACGGAGCCGGAAGTTGAAAAGGTTTCAATAACTTCTTGTAGTACTTTGGGGGGTATAGGTATAGGTACATGATCAGTGTGAGGAACTGGTCTGATAGCTGATTTAATATTGTTTGGGTACAAAATATGTTTCAAAGTTTTTCTATTATGCCCCTTAATATCACAAAAACAAAAGTAGCAATATTCATGATGATTTTGCGGTTCTCTCCAAACAATCGGTATTCCAAAAGGAAGGCTTTTTCTATTCCCTTTGGTCCAATGTCTTAAACCTTCTTCACATACCTTACAAACAACGTGCGGTGCCCAATCTTTATCTTGATCTCCTAATTTGATTTTGAAATAAGCATAATATGCATTTTTCACAAATTCACCAATTGGTCTCTTAAACTTTTTCAAGACGAAATATCCACAAATATAACAGAAATCATCTGGTTTGTTTTTGCAACACCGGCTAGACATATTTTTAAGCAATGCTTATTTATCAAATACCACGCACAACACTAAAGACAATTAATTTTACTTGTTTACTGATCGACACTCAGAGCTATAATGAAGTAAATGACATTAAAATATACATTTTGTTTGAAGTGATAAACTTGAAATCCTTCTTCGCAGTACTAATAAAGTGAAAGCATAATAAATAGGATTTAGCAGGTAAAAATTCCCGGAAATCTTGTCCAAAATTAATACATGTAATAAAAGATTTACATCAGGTAATGAGAGCCTATTTAACAAATTTCTTTAAAACCACAACAGAAAATCATTTTTGGGTTAATACCTAGAATTTGAAGGAGTACAGTCATTTTAAAATGTATTAAAACGCCTATTATAAGTTTTTTTTTGTATTTTTTTCTTTTTCTTTAGTGCAAAAAAAAATCTGTGGGTGGTAGAAACTAACTGTATTTTAATTAGTTATTGCTATATAAAAACTGAGCTTAACAAACAAAAATCACGTCATCACAAATTTTATGCAGGCCTGTGTTATGAATGCAGGCACCGAACGTTAAATTCGTACGATGAATATGTATATGAATCAAAGTATCAAAGTAATCTAACGATTAGTCAATGTTTTAGTAACGATTACTTAAAAGTACCAAAAATCGACATGTTTATTTGTGCCTAATTCAGATAGGGCGCACAATCATGATTATAATCTATTATGTATTTATCTAAGAAGTGTTAAGTTAGTATTAGGAAATTAATTCATAACCATTTATTTATTTTATTCGAGGTTTTGGTTTAAAAGCAGTCCGTTCAGTCAACTCCACCACGTAATTGTTTATACATAGTTACATGTTCTTGTATTGCATACATGTAAATTAATGTATTCACAATAAAGAAATATTTACTATTATTGTTATTATTACATGTTGGTTTCATTATTATCTCTATTGTTTCAGATGAATTCCAAACAACGAATAACAACAAAGAATCACTCACCTCAATAAATTACCTGGAGAATTTACAAACGTACGTCAAGTGCGGAGATTCCGACAAAATATTGGAGCCCGTTTTAGACAATACATTGAAAGTGGAGAATACCCTAACTAATACATCAACTCAAGGATACGAATCGCCGATAAAATTCGACAAGCCAAATAGGCCCAAAACACCAACGAATGAATGTCCGCAGTATTATACTGACATGGCGCAACAGAATAAAAATAAAAATATCCAATAAATTTAATGGTGAATTGTGAACATACTATTCTAGTCATTGGATTCCTATATTTTGTACAAAGTAATTTTAGTTTTAGAGAAAATAAATTTCCTCTTTTTTTGCTTTTATTTTTTTTTTTAATTTTAGTTAATATACAATTCCACTTTGCTATGCTTTAAAAATAATTAACCGAATATAACTGTTGACTGTAGGCTTTCAAAGCCATTTTCCATTGAAGAATCTTCTTTTGATTTTAGCCATTGCCGAAATGTATTTTTGACTATTCTCTCCATGCTATCAGCTTTAACTGATATTCTCTAAAATCGCCTGTTGTCTCCTATTCGTCGCTATATGCTCGCTATGTAACTACATGCTAAATGTTATCGCTTTGACGATGTCTTCGTTGATAATTTTCTAATGTCAATCTCCAATTTGCAGCCATCTTTTGCATTAAAGTTTCTAGAGTTCTTCATTATTTCCAATGAATCTCTAATCATTCCCTTCTAGTTCATGTCTTGAAATTCTCGTAATCGATTTTGTGGGCTACATTGTTTTAGTAAGAGATTTTGATCAGCGTCATTTGATGAATTCTTGGAGTTTTCGGCTTTTATATTAAATGTTTTAAATATTTTCAAATTAGTATGTTATTTTGCGAAGTAAATGTAAACATCGCTGTCTACAAATTACAATGCAAATCATACGAAATTTACTTGAAAAATTTTGTCTACGTTACGACTTGAACCCTAGTCTACATTTGACCGGATCGTGGCTCTAACCAATTAAGCTACGATAGACCTAGGTTCAAGTTTATTAGAAACGCCTTATAAGGCGACGATGTTAATAATTCAGAATAATTCAGTCAGTTTTGAAAGCAGATGTCAGTTTTGAAAGTTCGAAATTGCTAATTTTTACTCCTTAACTATTACTATATGTAGATAATTTCTTAGCCGCTCATTTAATATATCATTCGATAAATTCTTGGCGTTTTCGGCTTTTATATTAAATATTTTAAATATTTTCAAATTAGTATGTTATTTTGCGACGTAAATGTGAATGTAAGCATTGCTGTCTACAAATTACAACGCAAATCATACAAAATTTTTCAAATAAATTTCATATGATTTGCGCTATAATTTGTAGACAGCAATGTTTACATTTACATTTACCTCGAAAAATAACATACTAATTTGAAAATATTTAAAATATTTAATATAAAAGCAAAAACTCCAAAAATGTATCAAATGATATATTAAATGAATGGCTAAGCAATTATCTACATATATTAATAGCTAAGGAGTAAAAATTAGCAATTTCAAACTTTCAAAACTGACGTCTGCTTTCAAAACTGACATCTGAATTATTAACATTGTCGCCTTATAAGGAGTTTCTAATAAACTTGGGCCAAGGTCTATAGTAGCTTAATTGGTTAGAGCGACGGTCCGGCAAACCATAGACTTGGGTTCAAATCCGAACGTAGACAAAATTTTTCAATAAATTTCGTATGATTTGCGTTATAATTTGTAGACAGCAATGTTTACAAATTACAACGCAAAATACCATACTAATTTGAAAATATTTAAAATATCTAATATAAATGCCGAAAACTCCATATGTATATATATATATATATATATATATATACATATATATATATACATATATATATATATATATATATATATATATATATATTTGCTCTTTTTATTTTTATTGTATCAACTCTTTTAATATCTTCCAAATTGGAGCTATTCTTCAGTACAGCATTTTCCGCTTTTAATATTTCTTCTGATCTCTTCTCAGGATCACAGATGCTCTTTGCTCTTCGCTCTTCATAGAAGTGTCGTTATGGCTAATTTTTCTATTGTGGATAATGGTGTAATATTGCATATAGGTATTTATCTCTAAATGAAATAGTTTATTGCCTGTACATTTCATTAGAACATCCAGAAAAATTAGGCTACAATTCTTTTCTATTTTCTAAAGATGATATCTATTTCAATGGTTTAAAAATTCTTGAAAAATTTTCTTTCTTCATGGCTATGTTACAAATGTGTTTTCGGCATAATAGAACCAACATATAAGTTTCTTGTTAATGGTTCATTTAACTTCTTCAAATATCTCCATAATATTATTGATCACTATTGTGATAATAGTGATCCCATTGCTAAGCCATTCCTCTGTTCATACACGTTCTCATTCCATTGAAAATAAGTTGTAGCTAGACACAGTCTTGCTAAATCAACTAATTCTTCTCGTAATCCTTAGTTGGTATACGTACATCGGCAGAGTATCTGACAAACTGAAAAAAATTCTAGAAAAACAAGACATCGAATTAAGATAAAAACACTAAATATCACAGAAAATATAAAATCTCATTCAATTAAATAAACGCTGGATGCTAAAACTTAAAAACCGAAGAGAGATGCACATCATATTGTTGATCTACTACAACTACAATAGCTAGCACTGATTAGACAAACTGGATGCAATATACAGAACATCGTAGAGATGTAGAGACAAAATATTATAGAAAAACTGTAACAACAAGAGGAAACTACAAACTCGTGTACAAAAGCATTAAAAATGTCTGAAAACGAACATTAGTACTAAGGAATGATTAGAGAACCATTGAAAATAAGCATCTAAGGGATAGCTACAAATTAAGCAGTAACTGGAAACTGGTATTAAATAATCATTAATAAAAAATTCACCAAACAACGACAAACGACTCAGTAAACGGTAATGGATGCTACTCAACGCATATAGGCAATAGATGAGAAGAAAAGACCTTCCCTATTTAAATAGGCAATTACAAAGAAACATAAAGATACAGAAAAAGTATTTTTATTTATGAATAACATGCACTATGCCATTTTACATTACCGATTTTTTTAAATTATTTTCATTAAATGGAGGCCTCTATTATTGAGGCCTCTCTGTGCCAATCCGGGAACTTTGTCATAGCTCTTCGTATCATTTCTGGAGGAATGCTAACAGCTACCTGGGTGATTACCTCCCTAAGAGCTTCCAGGGTCATAGGGCACTGTTTGTACACTTCTGCCTTTAAATATCTCCAAAGGAAATAATCACAAGGCATTAGATCTGGCTACCTTGGGACCAAGCAATGTCACTGTGCAAGGAATGGAGACGTCCAGGACATAATTCTCTCAGAATTTCTCGAGAACCGCGAGCAATGTGGGCTGTAGCTCCATCCTGTTAAAACGAGACACCTCCTTTATGGTCCTCAATGAATTGGTTAATCTTGGACCGCAGGAAAGTCTCTAGCATGTGACAGTAGCTATTTGAATTAAATGTCAGTGTCTAGCTATCTTCTCCAAAAAGTATGGACCCCACACACCAAATTAGGTAACGCCGCACCCAAAAGTAGCATGAGAGTTGTGAAGTTGACGCTGGTGAAGTTCTCGAGGGTTAACTTCACGACCAGTACCGAACATTTTGCTTATTTACAATGCCTGTCATCTAGAAGTGGACTTCGTCAAAAAAATCACAATAGCTCTAGCGGAAATGGTTTGAAGAATGTCTTCTCACAAAACTCTGCGAGTTTCAAAATCTCTTTCACTTATTTCCTGTGTAACCATCATTTCGTAGGGATGCACGTTGCAGGATTGTTCTTACACTCCGATCAGATATGCCCAGGAAAGCTGCGCGTTTCATTGATGAACGCTTTGAAGATTGCAAGGCGGAAGCTCTCACACATGACACATTGTCCGGCGTTGTTATGGTTCAAGGTCGGCCACGAGATTTTCTTTTTAATGCTATTGTTTAAAGTTGTTGCTCTAAAGTTCCGTACCCAAAGATGAATTGTTTTTCTATCCGGGACGTCAAATGCGAACCGAACACAAAATGCATTATGTGTAGTAATCACAGAACCACTATTACGAATAAATTCCTCCTCAATAAAAGCGCGATATTCACCGAGCCATACCATTGCGTTTACTGAAATGGTACTGTATAACGAGAAACGAGAAATAGAAAACAAAATAAATCTTTAGAAAATTTCTGAAGATGGTAGCATAGTCGGTAAAATGTTAAAAAGTACACTTCTATCACGGCTAAACGCGAAAGTAAATTCTTCAATAATCAATTGTATATGTGTATATTTGCAAAAAAATAATTTAATAATTTACTTTGGCAATAATATTGATGTACATGTTGAAATTGTAAATATATACGTACGTATTTAAAAAGATAATGAATTCAGATTTTATACAATATTTAGCGTAATGCTTGTGTAGCCGTTGAAACATGAAAAACGCCTGAAAAATATTTTTACTCTACCTATTATTATCACATAAAAAGAAGATACGAATAATCACATACACAAACATATCGATGATTATTTGTGTCAAGTACAGATTCTGCAAACTAATTAATAATTTTATGTTAAATTTATAAAGCACAAGTCTAACTGAAAGGGTAATTTCATATCAAAACAGTTTAGATCATATGATATAGGACTGAAAAAATAATCACAACTCACGAAATAGACTATAAATATGTACGTACACCTGATTAAAACTCTTTTATCCAACACCTCCTAATAATAGACCTATAACTATGGCGATTTTAAATCAATTATGTAGCTTATAACTTACTAGTGAGTTAAAAACATCATTTATCTCACTAGTGAGATAAAACAAGGTGAAATTTAGATTGCATAGAGACATTCAAACTGCTATAGTATTAACACATTTATATTAATTCTAAAGGGTAAACAATAGCAACTAATTAACATTTACATTAATATTAAAGTTGAAGGAAATCCTCTTTGTATCTGACTCTGCATTCAGGTTATTCGAATTTAGAGTTATACTAGAAGACGTATTTGAAGTATCCTTAACAGAAATTTGATGACCAGAAGTCGAGGACGTTAGACTGTCTGGACCTTGTATCTTTCTGGCTATATCAATCTTGTTGGATACTGAATCTTGTATATAACCTTCTGCCACAGTGGACGATTTCCACCCACCATGTCGTTTAACTGTTGTAATATCAGCTCCTGCGTTTGCCAGAAGAGATGCTGACGAACGTCTCAGACTATGTCCTGTATATAATTGAGCTTCTGGTAGGTTCAGGAAAGATGCAACTTTCTGAGGTATCTTAGAAATAGTGTTACTTCCAACTGGCTGGATAGTGCATTTTTCTTTCTTGTAATTTAGGAAGAATCTGCCATGTGGAATACCTTTTGGTCTCATACAGACATATTTTCTGTAGAGGTCAAGAATATCTGTTGTAAATCCTTCTGCCATAACAGTGAAACTTCTAGATACGTTTGTCTTTGTGTCAGGTATCGAAACATACAAGTATCCTCCTTTATCTTCTATATCTTCAACTTTCAGCTGATACGCACCTGATATACCCATTATTAAGGCAACCTGCATAGAATACACGAACGAATAATGAATAAATACTTTGAATTAAATATAAGAAAATAAATAATACCTTCATCATCAAATATTTATTGTTAGGAGCCTCATTCAGAAACTTCTATATATGTAGCCTCTCCAAGATTTTCGCCTTTTTGGACTTGTGGGTTCTTGCCTCACTCTTCAAATAGGAAATCAGTTTTCCGAATTTCGATATGTCACTATTCATATACACTTTCAAAGTACTTCTTAACATGGAATACTTCGTCCACAATGAAGAAGGTGCTATTTTCCTTCTATAAATATGGAAATACACCAGCATAACTTCTTCGTTAATTCCAGTGATACTTTGCTGTTTTCTCCATTCTTCAAAATGACGAAATTCTTTGTCGTAATCGTATCCTTCGATTTTTTTTGGCAGTAATTTATAACATGCTGCTTGAGCTTCTTTCTTAACTTCTAGCGGAATGAAAACAGCCTCTTGCAACTCTTCCATTACCATCAACTTTTAACTGCAGTATTACTAATCAATCACTAATTTTGTTTGCTTGTTGATTTGCATTATTTATTCTCCATAGTAACTGCATTACTGTATATGAACTTTTTGCATTAGTCGTTTATAATTTAAATTTGACATGGAACGTCAAATTTATAATTTAAATTTGACATGGAACGTCAAATTTATAAAACATTAGAAGCCATTTTGAACGGATCTTAAGAGGTGTTGGATAAAGTTTTGTATTGCACACGTGTGTTAATTACAAATAAGTCACTTGAGAAAAGTAGCTCACTCGTCCTAGCGGACTCGTGAGATAAACATTTTCTCGCGTGACTTATTTGTAACATAACACACTTGTACAATAAATAACTATTTATAAGAAAAATTACTTAAAATTACTCGATTAAAACACGCTCGTCCTAAAAAGACGAGTATTAATTTATGTTCTATATCCAGAATTGTTTCTACTCTATTTACAAATCACCTAAACTTCAACAAAGGACAATATTCAGGAAAGTATGCTTTAATTGTTATAAGTTCACCGAAAACCTATTCAACGAAATAGCAATTCACCGAATGGAAAGTTCACCGAAATAATAGTTTGTGAAATTGTTGTAATCTTACTATCTCAAAAAAGGTATAAAACCCCTTAGCGCAATTAATAATCGTATCTTAAATACGTATTTAGACAACTAAGTTGTCATCATCAGTAGGTAAAACTACTAATCAAAGTGTCGCACATGGGGCACAGTAAAGCTAACACATATAATCGCGCAACAACTTTACACGGCGTCCACGTATGCACTGACTTTAAAATAAATACACAGACGAAAAATTACAACTTACCTCTCTTAAAAAAAACGTCAACACCATGTGTTTATTCTCTATTCTCTCCCCACAACCTTTTCCACCTCTTTTCTAAGAATGAAAAGAGACAACTGTATGGGATCGGACCATTGTCCGTGTTAAACATCTTCTTCTTCTGTTTTGGGTTGGACGCCAGCACGTCCAGACACTTGAGCACACTGCTCTTTGTACTATCCCCAATAGATCTCTCAGTTCCACTCTGCTAGTCTTGTGTCCTCGATAAAAGCCACTATCCTCCTCAAGGGAAGTGCACTCGAAGGATCCAATAGATCTCTCCCGAAATATTTCTGTCTGAGTTCCTTCAGTTCCTCACACGTGCATATTACATGAAGGCTAGTTTCCTCCTGTTTTTCACATCTACACCAGGGCTCGCTAACCAAGCCCATGCTGTACAAATGCTTCCTTAAAGAACAATGTCCGGTTATTAACCCGGTAATTATTTTGATTTCTTTTTTGTTACTACGAATTAGGTTGGCTGAAAACTTTCCGTCCAGCTCCCTTAGTAGTGTTTTGGTATGCAGTTGACCATCCGTTAACCTCCATTTATTTTTATGTTCTTTTTCTAGACATAACCAGATCTCTCCCTTTTAGCGGAATCCTTAATGATTCCACATACAGGTTCTGGTTCTATGAAGTTCCTATTAGTACCTTCTTTAGCCAGTTCGTCGGCTCATTGCCTAATTCCCTCATGTCCTGGGACCCATATCAGCGACACTGTATTGTCTTGTGCCAGTTTATTGACGACCTGTTTACAATATTTCACCAGCTTAGACCAGGTAGATGTGTTCATAATGGCTTTAATAGCTGCCTGACTATCAGTCATTATGCTAATTTTTTTATTTGCGCAGCCGGCCGTGTTAAACATATTACACTTGTTTTTAACGATATGGATGCTTTCGTATGCGTCGAGTTCTCTGAGATTGTTAATGGCTTTGACCAGTTTTAACCCTTTAATCGACATATTGTGCTCTGTGTTTAATGAATGATTGGCCACGTTAGATTTTTCTGGTCTATTAAATTTAATATGTGATATGTGTTCATACGGGTTATTATTGAGCGTTACGTTTGAGCTATATATTTACAATTACAAAGGTCGCAATTAATTTCGTATATACCTGATTTCAAATTCAAATTAACTTTATCTTTGATATTACCTAAGAGACTTTTGGTGGTGTTTTCGGACCGAAAAGCAACTTGGAGAGCTCGTTTTGCTTACTATTATCAACTTTCCTTCACACTTTATCCAGGCTTAGGATTGGCAGAATAATGCTGGCGTGTTTAAAAGTTGTAAACGATTTCCTTTGTCTTATTTTTTTATTGTTTTTTTTTGTTTTAACTTAATGCGTAAAATGAGTTCCCTTGTCATATTTTGTTATTTTCATGTCCTTGTCATTCCTGTTCATTTA
Organism: Melolontha melolontha; assembly: GCA_935421215.2. Classification (NCBI taxonomy): domain Eukaryota; kingdom Metazoa; phylum Arthropoda; class Insecta; order Coleoptera; family Scarabaeidae; genus Melolontha; species Melolontha melolontha. Next base: position 2,646,953 of record OW285239.1, on the reverse strand, counting down.
ATAACTTAAATTATGTGCTATGCCTTGTAGACAATCGTATATGTCGACCATGATGTTCTAATTATGAATTAATCGCGCTATCCTTGCCACACAATATTTACATTTTTTACGCATCGGAGACCCTTCCTGTCTGCTTATATACTGCTCTATTTTAACTTGATTTACACTTTGTTCTTTCTGAATTGCATCGATAAATCCCCATATCTTAGGGTGATCCGTCCCAATTTGTGTTTTGAATCCTCGATGCCATCCTTCAATGGAATTCTTCGTTTTTGGTAGACCCTGTTATGCTCCATGAAAACAGTTTCATGAGAAAATCGTGGCACACGCCGATGCTGACGCCGTTGGTGACGTCCAATACATGTATCCTCAAAATAATCTACAACACTCTGTGCTTCTGAAGGCAATGTGTTTTCGTCACAGTGTCTCAAACGCATTCTACCATGTTTTCCAGTGGAACAAATGCTAATGTCGTTAGTAAACGAAGCTTTAGAGCAAAATAGGTATCGTTTTCGTAACTGTTCCTAAGACCTTCGGTCTGAATTTGTCGAAATATATATTGTGAGAAGAGAGAAGTGAATGTCAACGTTTACTTGAGCTCAGACACTTTTGAAATAAAACTTGTCCAAATATGGTATACTATTTATATCTGACCTCTAAGACTGTATTACTGTAATGCATTTTAATGTGTTTCTGTGTTTACTGTAATGTATTTTAATGTATTTTATTTAATGTGATTAACTAGACAAAGTATTTACGCAAAGGTCGCGTGAATACGAGGCATAGCTAACGTGACCAGACGTCCCGTTTTGAACGGGACTGTCCCTTTTTAGAGTTACGAGTCCCGGTGTCCCCGAAATGAACTCTGGGACGCAAAATTGTCCCGTTTTCTGAAACCGCGCGAAAATTTGAGTAGTCGAGCCGACCGGACGGCCGTCGCGCCGGCGACCGGACGCGATCGGTGTGCGAGAGCGAGACCGCGTCGTCGGTTGACGCGACGATAGCCGAGAGTGGCGAAGACGTCATCGCTAGCGCTTTGTTGACTAATTATTTCACAGATTTTTCGTTCGCCCACTTCTCAATTTTTGTTTTGTTGTTGTTTGATGCTCGTGTACCTAGTAAATAACTTAAACTTCTTTTGTTTTGGAATCATAAGTTAAAATGTCGAAACGCAAGTGTACGTTCAATGTTAACTTACAAGCAAAATATCCGTTTATAAACAAATAAATACTCCCTCAGATGTCAGATGTGAAAAGTGTCGTACAGAATTTAGCGTTTCCCATGGTGGTGCCAGTGATATTGAACAGCATTTAAAGTCTGAAAAACATAAAAATGCCGATCGTGCAGCCGCTTCGAGTTCTTCGATGTTAACCTTTTTCAAGAAATCGGACGCACCAACTTTAAAGGATTTGGATATCGCCGCGGCAGAAGGCGTCTGGGCTTATCACACGATACAAGAAAACCACAGTTTTCGCTCTAATGATTGTGCGTCGAAATTAATTCAATGCCAATGTTATGATCCCAAATTTACATGCTCGCGTACGAAATCAGAAGCTATTGTAGTAAATGTTTTGATGCCTACAGCAATGAAAGAATTAAAAGATGATCTTGATAAGTCCAATTGTATTACAATACTAAACGACGCTTCAAACCACGGTAACAAGAAAATATACCCTATTCTAGTGCGCTTTTTTCAACCTTACGTAGGTGTGCAAGTAAAAATTTTAGATCTCCAAGACCAACCAGGTGAGACTTCTGACATCATTGTCGATTATTTAAACCAAGTGTTGACAAATAATAATTTGAAAGCAAAAGTCGTGGCATTTTGCGGAGACAATGCCAACGTCAATTTCGGAGGTGCGGCTAGGCGAGGAACTAACAATGTGTTAACGAAATTATAATCATCACTGAAAAAGCCATTGATAGGTATTGGATGTGGATCCCATGTAATTCACAATGCAATAAAATCTGCTGCAGACAGGCTACCCTTAGATTACGAAAGCATTATTGTGAAGATATATTCATTTTTTTATATTTACACGATTCGAGTTGAAGCTCTAAAGGAGCTTTGCGCCGAAACTGAAACGGAATATCAACAAATGCTCGGCTATAGCAAAACTAGATGGCTTGCTCTTATGCCTGGCTTGGAAAGGGTTTTAAAAATGTATCAGCCATTAAAAAACTCCTTTTTGAGTATTGAAAAATGTCCCCTGTTACTAAAAAACTTTTTTGAAGATCCCACATCCGAATTGTGGCTTTATTTTTTACACGTTCAGTCAGCAAGTTTTCATCAAGCTGTATTGAAACTGGAAGGTCAGACTGTATCGGCCATTGAAGCTGCAAAAGAAATCAATCAACTAAAAGACAACTTGACTCAGAAACAGACCAATCAGTTTCTTCCATTTATGGTCCGTCAATTAATAGTGAAATCGAAAGATAATGTTACTGACATAGATGAAGAGTTTGTGAAAATGGCGGCTATAGAATTTTATCAAACAAGCCGTGAATATCTGGAGCAGTGGACTTGCTTTCTTAGCAAAGAAATGGAGATATTTTATTGGGCAGATTTAAAAATGGTCCACGCATGGGAAGACGTTCAAAAATCTCTGGATGTATTAATTGAAAAGGAATATATTGACTGTAATAAAGATGCAGAAGTTTTTGACGAATTTTCGTTAATTTGTAACTACATTACATCGCAGAAAGTAACCGAATGGAATAATCTAAATGTTTCCACGGAAACTCGTTGGGTGGAAGTATTCAAACACTTTCAAGCCAACAATCTTCAGCATGAAAACTTTTCTATTTTAATTGAATATATTTTATGTTTGCCTGCTACAAATGATCCAGTAGAAAGAGTATTTTCTATGATGAACAAATTGTGGCCATCTGAGAAAACCCAGTTACAAATTTCAGTTCTAAAGGCGATGTTGATAATTAAGGTGAATATAAAAAAAACGTGCCAAGAGTTTCATTCTTACTTAAAATCATCACCAGCTATAAATATAAAATATTCACCAGCAAATTTGTTCCTCTGATAAATATAAATATAACTAAACGGTTCGGGTATATATATTTTTTAATTCGTAACTTTTAAGCTAACTGACTTTTTCTGAATAAATAACTTTAAAAAAGTGTTTTTTTTATTGACTACCTGTTAATTAACCTAAATAAACCAATGTCCCGTTTTGAGTCAAAAAATAAATGGTCACGTTAGGCATAGCATATAATTTAAGTTATTAAATGAATATTTCGGCGAATATGTTTTTCGGTGAACTTTCCATTCGGTGAATTGATTTTTGGTGAATTGTTTTGGTGAACTTTCCTAGACACATAAAATACGATTACGATTTTTTTTCTTTATCCAGTGTATATAATTACTATTATAAAATTAAACACAAATTCAATTTTCTTTTCCGACGTATTCTCCCTCAACCCTAATACATTTCTCAAATCTTTCAAATAATTTATTTATACCACAAAAAAAATGTATTGGCAAGGCCTGCAAAATACACGAAAATAGCCGACTTCTCTTCTTCATCATCATTTCTTCGGTGCTCTTTTTTCAATTTTGAAAATAAATAATAAACTGACGATGCCAAATCTGGACTATAAGAAGGATGGCTTAGTATTACCCAGCCGCACCTCTAGCCGCATCTGTAGGGCATCCATCGCTACATGACTCTTGTGAAGGGGTGCGTTGTCGTGTAAAAGAAGAACATCTCGAGTCCATTTTCCTCTTCTTTTTTCTTTAATGGCATCTTTTAGTTTTTCTAATATTGTAGCGTAGTACTGCGACGTGATACTGACACCTTTTTCCTTATAGTTAATCAATAAAATACCCTCTGAATCCTGGAAAACCGTATCCATAATCTTCACAGCCATTTGTGACACCTTGAACTTCTTAGGCGATGCTAGGTCTTTTCTGTGCCAATGCATAAATTCTTGCTTTAACTCAACCCAAGTTACAATCCGCTTCATAAATTCATCCGTGCTCTCGCTACACGAATTCAATAACTCAAGTGAACACTCGAAACGTTATTGATTCTGACACCTTGGACTTCTTAGGCCATTTTTGTGCCACTGCATAGATTCTTGCTTTCACTCAACCCAAGTTACAATCCGCTTCCTAAATTCATCCGTGTTCTCGCTACACAAATTAAATAACTTGAGCGAACACTCGAAACGTTGTTGATTCTGAAGCGCTGTAAAGCATTCTCGGCACCCACCTTGCACCTTAGACATGCCAAGATGTTGATGGAGAATGTTCAAAACTGTGATAGGTGATATGCCGAATATTTCTGCATTTTGTTTTTCTTCAAACGAGCATCTTCGAGAACTAATTTTACTACTTTTTCAACAATGTATGCTGAAGTCGCCTCAATTAATCAGCTTAAGCGCTGATAGTCTTCAATAGACTCTCTGCCTTGCTTGAATAGATTATGCCATTTATAAATCATTGTTTTACCAGGGCAAGAGTCTCCATAAACAGACGACATCTCTTCCGTAATGATCTGGTGGTGTTTTTCCTTGTCTAGTGAGGATTTTAATCACGGCACGAAACACAATTTTCTGCATAGTACTTATTTTATTCGAGATTCATTACTTCATCTGATGATATCTCAAACATCATTGAACCGATCACACTGACACTTGGCATTGACAGTTGTATATTGTCACCAACTAGTACCAGGTGCACAAACAAAAAACCTCTACTTTCTAAACCCTCCATTCGGTAAATGGAGCCCACTTGCTTTACATGGACGACCTTGCCTTGCTCAACAACTAAATCCGTGTCTTTCATTACAAATCTCTCAAAAGGAAATTAATATCAGCAGCCCATATTAGACGAAATTAATAACCCAATTGAACTATACTAAAAAGCATTTTACGCACTACCGCGCAATAAAGTACATTTTATGAACCACATTGGCGAGCGCGAAGAGTCACATTATCGCCCACGGACTACTTTAGCGGCCGTGGGCGGTAAACTAGATTTTGCGGGCGATAAACTAGATTTTCACCGTTTATAATAAATAAAAACATTATATAATGATAAAAACAGATTATGCATAATAATTTATATTTAATAATGCAAAAGTATTTAACAGATAAATTAGAACACGTCAGACAACACAAATTGCATAGATTATATACCTTTTCCACTTACAATTTTATATTAATAATACTATTTGAAGAATTCTTTATGGAAACGGTAGGATTTGCTGTCGCGTTTTATTGTAATTGGCTACAAACTTTCAATAACTACTTACAATTTGTTTTACTGCTGGAAGGTAGGGGCTCAGAAGAATCAGTACTCATATTAGAAAGATCCACTGAAGCGAATAGCGGAGAGCATATTACTATTTACAATCTTTTTCGCAATTTTTATCTTATTTGTCACAGAATCTTCAATGTATCCTTCGTCCACAGTTGAAGATTTCCAACCAGCATGTCGTTTTATGCTAAGGATATCCTCGCCAGCATCAGCGAACAGAGTTGCTGAAGAACATCTAAAGTAGTGGCCAGTGTAGTCTTTTGGAGTGGACAGCTTTAAATAGCTATTTTAAAATGTATTTGACCAAATTTACTGCAACTGCTTGACTGGAACATTTTCCATTATTATAATACACAAAAACCGTGTGTGATTAGTACTTTTAGGGCGTATCTTATATAAATATCGAGATAACTTGATGACGTCTGCTCTTTGTCAATCACACTGAAAATACGATCAATCTACGTTTTCGTTACTTGTATGGTTACTAACAGGGTTGTTCCTATATCTTGAATGTCGGTCATTGTAATATTTGCTAATTCTTCTCGACGACACGCTCCACAAATACCAAAAATGAATGCAACCTACAACATATTCTGGTCGAAACTTAAAAAAGGACAAATAGTGTAACTTACATTTACCATAAGATATCAAGCGAGCCATAAAATTTGTATCCTAGGTAGGCCATGAACGACTGAGATAGACATATAAGTCACGTCTGAGCTTAGTAGAGAACTGACGAAGTGTCATTTGTAAATAAACATAAGTCAAATTGACAAGTTACGATTTAACCTATTACTAATAGTACGAAATGTAGGTTAGATCACTTAATCAATATAAGACATAACTGATTTAATCCATGGCATACTCTGAAAACATTTTTTGTGGCTCACTCCTTATAAATTATTTAGAGCATCGTTTAGAAATAGTTATATTCCTTCCTGGTTAGAATTTTAGATTTTTTAGGTTTATAACCGTCTGATTTTCGTTTTAAGAAGGCTATTATTCCTGAATATTTTCTGATATCTATATTATTATGCAAATTTACAGTTGCCTTCAACATTGAATAGTATGACCACATAAGTGAGGGCTTACGGCATTTGGAATTTTCCAGAAAATATTCACGAAATACATTTTCTGTATAGTTACTACTTTTAACATTCTGTATATTGCACTAGGTAACTTCTTTGATTTTATAGGTAATAAGCTTAGTTTTGCTTCATTTGCTGCTTTAGATATTTCCGGTGATGTATTGTAAACTGTTTCTTCGTCACTACATTCCATTATAGGTGAAGACTACTTTACTTACAATTATAAGAAATTGACAATAATAATGGCGATTACTTAATCTCGCTTTATTGACAAAATTGTCATATAACCATTGCATTTTATTAATTTTTAAAGACTGTATGATACCTACTATGTAAAATTTTATATAGAAAAGATGCCAGACAATGATAGTGTCAATTTCCACTAAATTGTCAATATGTAGAATTTATCAGAATTATTATTTATGAAAGAATCATCAAAACGGTAGTACATAAAATTTTGCATGTATCTCTGGCGTAAATAGCGTTTATGGGCCTTGACGTGTTAATAGATTATATTTATTATTATTTATACGTCGCGGTCCATAAACGTCTGTTTTGCGCCCTTGGTACATAAATAACTATTAAAGAAATATTAAGCAATAAGAAAGATAACAAGAAGTGAAATACATACTTTAAAAATAAACTACGTCATTCCTAAATTATCCCTTCTGGTAAACCTAAATTTATTTCTATTTCATTATTCACTATTGTTTTTTTAATTGAATTTTTGCTTATAGCGAACTCTGCTAACATCTAACTAACTACTTTTTTTTTTAAATAGACTCCATATCATAGGCAAGTTTAATGTAAAAAAGTTTGCTTCTTCTTAAACAATTAATTGGCTGTTTACTTGGTAATATTATTTATTTATCTATTAAATTCTAAGAGTCCATATTGAATTCAGAAAGTACTGGTTATAATATAGGCAGTTAATACATGTCCAACTTTCAAAATACAAGTATTAATTCTTAAAAAAATAAATGATCATGAACTGTTTTTTCGTCTATTTGATTCCATTTATAAATACAAACCTTCCTAATTGCTTTGGGTTAAGCCCAATGGGCACAGGTAATTTGCACGCTATTGAATCCGCTTGAGCTTTACTTATAAATCCGGCGCCCTAATCCCACATGTAAAATGCACTCTTGCACTCTAATCATTTGCATACTCATTATCCGTAAGCGGAGAGATACAGAGACATACCTTCCTAAAAGTTATATCTTACCATAGTGCTCCCAAAGGATAACTACATGATCATTTCTATGTATCATAGTATTTCACACATCTATTGTATGTATTTTGTAATAAACTATATTCCTTTTTTTTTTCTGTAAAATTTAGTGACTATATTTTTATATATGTATTTTTATGTTGGATTTTTAACTATATGTATAGGAATAAAATATGATAGAAAATTCATTCATGTTTAGAGTGCAATTTACCGGTCAGATTAATGGGCAATGAAGAAACCGGAGTGCAAAATACCTGTAGGATTACACTGACCTGGGGGTTTGGCGTGCAATTTACGTATTCCCAGCCCAATATACCGAATTTAATCCCTTTTAGTTCTCGTAGTTCATTTAACCTTTTCTAAGTCCCTAAAGTTCTAATTTTGCAAGTTCGTATATACTGGCATATTGCTGTCTTGGAATTTTTTTCTTTTCAGTGGATTTAGCGAATTTTTGCCTGCTGAAGCTAATCTGCTGAGACATGTGGTATTTTTTATTTAAATCTACACAAGCATGGAATTCACTTCCACTTATTTTCTCACTCATCACTATAATTATTGATATAGAACCATAATTTCCTACATCGTCTTATAACGGGTTTGTAGTTGGAGTAAGAACATGGTAGGATTAAATATAAAATGGTAATTCCTTCTCAAGTATAGAAATATATATAAAATAAATATATCTGTATCAAGGTCATAGAGAGTATCTACTCATTACCCGATCCTTATTTCTTATTTTGCTTTACTTTATCAATACTTATTTCCTTAAACTATAAGGTTATGTTATAAATTTAACAAATTTTTATCGGATAAAACATGTCTAATTGTAATTGAAGTTCGATATGTAATACTGTAAATATTTTATTGTGAATATTAGTGTTAAAACTGAAAAAGCAAGTTATTTTATTTGCACTCCCGAAGTAAAAACTGTATTTACTCGTGTGTATATATTTGTATGTGCATAAAACAATTTATATTTATATACAAATTAACTTATAATAATATTAAAGGTTTTACAGTGTTTCAATGTCATAAGGGAATATTGTCATTTAATTAATTAAATTGGCTAGCAATGTTAATTATTTAATTGAAGGAATAATATGTAAGTGAAACTCTATCTTCCATTATATGCTTGCCTCATATTCAAGGCTTTCTAAAAAAAAATTAAAATCACCAGCATAAGCGAAAACGATGAAATTGTATATTCTTTTACTGCATCAGAAATATGTAAATTTATAAATTACAATATTCATTATATATCGGCCACCAATAAACAAAAATAAAGTTATATTATTAATCACTGTTGGTATATTTATTATACCTTAATATATTGTTATTAGTAAAGACCGCCATTCTTGGTCGGCTGACAGCTACAGTATAGTACATGAATGCCTAAAGAGCTATCATAGTGTGAAATTGTTCATGACGTAGGTACCTATTTATGAACACGCGTAGGTGAACTTCGAACGGAAAGTATTTTTCTAAATAACGTGCACTTTTATTTTAGTAAAGCCATCGCAGTAACGTGGCTGTTGGTCTATCTAAGTGACGGTCTTTAGTTATCAGCAAACTGTACATATGATATACCATTTCGAACACATTCTGTCGATTTTAGCTATAAATTTTTAAACTGTTGTAATCACACAAGTTCCTTTTGTTTATGTCAAGCTTAATAAAAATAATAGACACACAAAGTACGTTTTTTTTATACATAACCAGGTAACATACTGACGTGATATTCACGTGAACTTTTAGTCAGGTTTACGATATGACCAAAAGATTTGACGTGATTGTTACGTAAAAAAACGACAATATGACTAGAGTGGACCAATTCGGAGCGAAAGCAGAGGCGTGACTAACGAATTGGTTCCCGCATGCGAAACATTATTAATATCTAGAGATATACTATCACGAACGGTGCTGTTATTGTGTTAGATACAAAAAAAATGTAAGACGGTATTTCTAGATTATGAAACGTTCTCGATGATAGGTATAAAAAATAAAATCTAAAATGTATGTAATTAGATGATTAAAAAAAACTTACCGTCTTATGCGTTTTCCGTGACTTGAAAATCTGGAGAAGCGCGATGAAATATTGTTAACATAAGGTGCGTCTCCAAAGTTATTTCTCGAAAACGCGTCCGCCGTGAGGAAAATATGTGCTTGTATAAAGAAAACGATCGCTCCACATCTAGTGATGTGATGTTTGCATAATTAAAATAATCTTTGAAACAACTTAACACATCTGTAGACGAACCTTCACAAATTTGTCAAAGTCTGGCAAAATCTAAATCTTTATCTAAAACACTTTCAAACTTACTTAAAATACACTCATTTCTTGCGTCTTCTATCGAACATAGCTGTGCGTGTGTATCTTTCACAACTAGCACTGATTCCTGTAACGATAGCGAAGAATTTTGTAGGTTTTCTAATGCTTGCACTATTCCGAAGTAATTGTTGTGAATAGTTTGTAAATCACTTTTAACCTGACTATTTTGAAATTTTTTCGGACTTTCTTCGATAGCGGCACTATCTTTCGGATTTAATAATAAAACCACTTTTTTTACATCCTCAAAATATTTATGATAGTAAAATTCCGCTCGTAGCCATGTTCCCCATCGCTGTGGTGGCTCAGGGGTATGGGGACACAATTCGTGAAATTTCCGAATACGTTTTGGAGATTTCAGGAATACTGCCTTTGTACTCGATATTAACGCATCTACATTTGGGTAACATTTACGGATCCGTTCTGCTACGAGATGTAGGGCATGGATTTTACATGTAATATGTAAAAGGTTACCCCACTGTTCCTTAAGAGACCGACCTACAGAAAGCATGGTTGCGGCATCATCTGTCACAAACATTTGATCTCTGGAAATTTCAAATTTTTCCAATGTACTTAACACCACTTTTGAAATTACCCGCGCAGTACATTCTTCTATTTGTCTGCTAGCTAATAAAATAAAATAAAAAGGATGGCGATTGATTTGGTTCCATTTTACGCACCATAACATTAAGTACAGAATATTTTTGTGTATGTAAATATGTGCAGATGCAGATATGTTTTTAATATATTTGTATTCACAATATTTGATGTATTTACACATCGATATGCTATTTTTTGATATAAGGAAAAAACCCTTAAATATTAACAGTCAGGAGTCATAAGTTGAATTATAGAGAATGCCCTAAATTTGGTCAAACAGCAAGAACTTTCGAGAAAAGGATGTTTGAACACTGAAGATTTTTTAGAATTAGAAAAAAAATGACTCCTTTTACTCCAACCACTTGTAAGAATCGTAGTTTTAGTTTCAACTTAGACGTATTACACACAGAAAATAAACGAGCAAAACTTAATTTTTAGAATCTTTAGAAATTAACAAAAATAAAATTTCAAATAACTTACTAAATGACCAACTAGGTACAAACATTGTTAAATTTATTTGTCTAATTTTAATGTTAAGTAATTAACTATTATTTATCTTTCTATTTTCCTTCCTAATTTGCCCATACGTATTTAATTATTATTCCCTTTAATACACATTCCACCTCTATCCATACACCATTTTATTCGAATTTTCCGTTGTGCATACAGTACTGGAAGTCTTCGTCTGCGAGCTCGTTCATAGCACGTGCCGCCTTTTACAGTTTCGACTGTCTGAAATCTTGTTTCTTTTAATGCAGATTTTACCTTGGAATAGATAAAGGTCACGTGGTATCAGGTCAGGCGAATAAGGAGGATGGTCTAACAACTTGGCTAGAAGCGTCTTGAGAGACATTGCAGTGTGCACTGGCGCGTTGTCCTGATGAAGAATCCATGACTCCTTTTTCCACAATTCAGGTCTTTTCTTTGTTTTTTTTCAGGGAGTTGAACAAGAACCTCAAGGTAGTAATACTGTGTAACAGATTGACATTCAGGAATCCAGTTAAGGTACACAATCTCAACAATCATCATAGTTTTGAATTTGAATTTGTTCATCGGCGCTGTTTTAGCTCTCGGAGAAATTGAGCTCTTCCAATGTATTGATTGATGCTTAGCTTCTGGATCATAGGTGAAAAACGAAGATTCATTACATGTTATCACTCTTTCCAAGAAGTTTGAGTCATTTTCAATGGCACTTAAAGCGTGAGTACAAATATTTTCACGAGCTTCGAGTACCACTTAGCTGTAACTGTCTTTTGTCCATCTAGCTTAATTGCATTTACTAAGCCCGTACTTCTGAAGAATACTGCACACATAATTTTTTTCATAGCTCACTGCTTCTAGTCATTGCAGGAGTTTTCTCATCTTCGTGAATCCATACACAACTCTCTTGGCGGGTAGGAAGACTGAAAAAGGGGAAAAAATGGTGCCCGCCATTATTTAATAAATTTAAAGTTTCATGGCAAATTTTTACACGCTTTACTTTATGGAAGTCAGAAAGGTGATGCGGCACAAAACGACTTGCCATTTTTTTTAAATTCAGGTGATCGTGTATGATTAATTTAACAGTTGAGGATCCAATCTTGAGTTGATGCTCTATTACCGCATATGTGGCCTTATTGTCTTCTTCAATTATTTTTTTAGCAGCAGCAATGTTTTTGTCGGTAACAGCCCTAGGAGGACGCCCTGCTTCTTCTTTTTTTATGTTGAACAGAATTCCTTTTGCGTTCAAATTCCTTATACCTTCGGTAAATTGTAGCTAAAGAAACTGCTTGTTCACTAAAAACTGAATCTAAACTCTCTTTGCACTTACAAGCGCTTAAACATCTTTTAAAATCTTAATAAATTATCATTCGAAAGTGCTCTCTGGTTAATTCCATAAGTAGTTGAGTTATAACGAACATAACTTCAACAATAAAACGTCAAGTGACAGATAAAGAGTTGCTCTAAATAAACACCGTATAATTGTTTTGCACAGTCTACTAGGTTTTCTTATTCCAATAAATTCAGAAATTGACTATATTCTGCGATAGTAAGTCATATAGTTCGATTAGTCATCGTAGACACGCGTAATCTTTCTTAAACGACAAGCACAAAAGATCATTTTCCCGGTTCGTATCTGTAAAAAGGAAACTATAAAAATGTAGCCCCAAGCCAAAAATATTAAACATAAATAAAAAGAAATGCCAGAAATATAATTAGACAAATTTCTGGAAATAGTAATTTAAATTTTATGAAAATTAATTATCTATTACACTACTAAAAGTGAAGAAGCGAATAAATCTTTTATATTAAAAAAATAATTTGAAGCTCTCTAATAGTTGTCAAGTAAAAATACCAAATCTAAAAATATTATGAAATACATAAATATCTAGAATTACTAATTGAAAAAAAAAATTATTTATATCTTTATTTAAACATAAGTAATTAATATTTTATTTAGAATAAAATTAAGCTAGATACTAGAAAAATTAAAAGTGTAATTGATAAATTAAATATATCTATTTAAGAAATTTACAAAATACCTGCTACAACCTGGAACAACCCCGCTGGATCACTTCTAAAACCAGAACGAAAATGCGCTTCGAAATTTCATCTCATTTTAGCAAATGTAAAGAAAGGAATTTGCAATAAAAACATATCTAGGTAGGTAAATGCATGACGTTAAAATACATTCAAAACCTTTTTTTGTGTATTGAGAAAAACTCTTCTCAGTTTTTCCGAGTCTAAAGAAGCGAAATTGACCGGCGTGCCATGAGCGTACGCTTGATAATACATAAAATAAATAGTAAGTAGTAATTTATAAAACGTGGTGAAAAATATATCGATTATATTCCTATTTGTAATTTGAAATAAACCCGTGCATATAATACTATACTTATTCACTACGTCTGATAATGGTCGTTTTGTTGAACTACTAACAGTGGCATTATAACCTGCAACAGTCCGTACAGAAGTCTACATATTTGATGTCATACCTACTGCGCTCGAATTATACTCGATATAGACACTACGCTCATGGTGCACCGGCCAATTCTTCAACAAACAGTGTAAAAAAGTTGTTGGCGAAATATCTAGAAACACATGTTAAAATAATGTTATTTAAACAATTGAGCGTTATTTTCGATTTATTTTAAATTAAAGGAAATTAATGTCGCTAATATTTAAATAAATTATTTGAAACATACATGAGTGGGTAAAAACCACACCAATTTGTATAATACAAAAGTATTTTTAATAATATAAAATATTATTAAAAATGGGGTGTGAAGAACACAATACAAGTTATATATTTGTGAATGTATCTCCTCTCCAGAGACGTAGATACGTATTTCACCTTTCTACAGGATCGTCGGTACGCCCCTGCGTACCCCTACGTCTGCGTACTCCTACATCTCTGGAGAGGAGATACATTCACAAATATATAACTTGTATTGTGTTCTTCACACCCCATTTTTAATAATATTTTATATTATTAAAAATACTTTTGTATTATTTAAATAAATTATTGATTTTAAAATTTTAGATATAATATAATGTATGTATGTATGTATGGCTCACTTCAAAAAATCGAACAACGAATAAACTGATAAGCTGGGAATTCGATTTAGTATTTTTAAACTTACAAGAAATGGTTCCGAACTTGAAAATTAAAGTTCACCCTAGTATATGCTCAGGACAATTTTTTGTGTCGAAAATCATTTGAAAGAGGGCGAAAGCACCTTTAAATGTAAAACGATTTTTAGTTTTCGGCATTTCTTGATAATAAAAATAGGTAAACTATTGGTGTTTTATACCGGATGTCCTTGAAATAAAAGGACTACGTATGAAAAATTTAAATTGAGTGACAAATTTTTTATTATTAAAAAAAAAACTACGAAATTTACAGAAATCAAGCTATCATATATTTTAATGAATCAAATGTTCGAAATTGGCCCCATTTTGTTCCAGACACATTTGACACCTTCTATTAACTCCAACTGCTGCGTTTAATATAAGATTTGGTGGTATTTCATGACATACTTGTACTATCCTTCTTACTAAATCATCTCTGGTAACAGGTGGAGTCAAATAGACATGAACTTGAATGTAAGACCACAGAAAGAAATCCAGTGGATTCAGATCTGGCGATCTAGCAGGCCATCGAATAGGTCCGTAAGTGCCCATCCATCTGACGCCAAAATAATTATATAGAAAATCAGTATTCATTCGTTCATTATGGGGTGTGGCACCGTCCTGTTGGAACACCACCCTGTTTAACTCAGCAAGTGGCAATTCATCTAAATAATCGCCTAATTCATTGCGTAACAAATTATTATACTTTTCTTGGTTTAGATTACCCTCCACAAAAAAAGGCCCTACTACTCTATCGCCTAAAATGCCACACCATACATTTACACTGAACCGATTTTGAAAATTGTGTTGCATCACAACATGGTTATTTTCAGTGCTCCAATGGCGATGATTATTTCTGTTGAATACACCATTTTTCCCAAAAGTGCATTCATCTGACCACATCACACGACGATAAAAAATTGGATCTTCCCTTAGTTTATTCATGAAGACCGTGCAGAATTGAACCCTTCGTTGAGGGTCGTTTTCACCGAGAGCATGCACCTTCCGTGGTTTATAAGGAAAGAACTTGTTCTTCTTCAGAACGTACTGAACTGTAGAATGTGATACCTGCATGTAGTGAGCAATTTCATAGAGCAAGACACTTAATTCTAAATTTTGATCTTGAATTACACGTGCGTTTATTTTCGGTTATTTGAATGATCCAAAATTTCGTAAATTTCGCACGAGCCTTCCAAACTTATCGGCACTTGGACGCAGTCTGTCTGGAAAACGGTTTCCATAAAGTCGCAAAGCAGCTGCAGAATTTGTTCCGCATTCAAAATATGCTTGAATCGCATCCACACATTCGCCATTATCCATTTCAATAACAAAATTTAGAAATAAATCGTTGAAAATGTTATAATGAATGTGTGACTGACAGATGTCACGGCTCTCTTCGAAAATTTGGAATGCACTTTTATCGTTCAATATGACTGCTTGATTTTTAAATTTTTAAAATAAACACTGTAAATGTTGTTGTTGACCCACCCTCACTGATAACATTGGTTTGTAGTCCTTTATGAGCTATATAGTATTGAATGTAAGTGATTTTAAAAGGTACACACATTTACTGGTAATAAAATGAAATAGAGTATTTAAAATGCATTTAAGAAATCTCTGTTCGGAAAAACCAGAATAAATCGAACTAAAAAAAAACCTTCAATTTCTCGATTTTTTTTCATACAAGGATATCGTTGTTTACAGTTTCATATTCAGAAAAAGTAATATATTTGAATAAGGAAAAAAAAAGTATAGTGCAATTTAAAAAAACACAGTTTGCAGCTGTCTGTCAAAAACAAAGTGTAAAAAAAAAATTCAAAGCGGATCACGTTACAGTGTTTTTAAAACGATTTAGTTCGACGTATAATTTATTACATTCGGGTAAAAAATAAAAAAGTTACAGCACGAAAGGTTTTTCATAATACACCCGGTACATTATATATATATATATATATATATATATATATATATATATCTAATTTATTATATAGTATTTTAAAAAATTACGTTTAAGTTTCACACACAAAAAATTGTGTGTGAAACTTAAAGGTGACCCACGATAACAAAATGAACAGTCTTGTTATTGTATATCTGGCTCGTTCGTTCTACTGTCGATAGTTACAATTTTTCGGTTAAAGGTAATAGATTTGAACTTAAAATGCACGTAAAGTTTACATCTTGCATGTTTTTTCAATATATCCTCTTTAAGATTTACAATTATAAATTTATATAAATAAACAGCTGACTCAGGTTATTGAACTCTTGCCATAAGAAAACGATCGCTTGTGTTTAGAAACATTACCGCCTTTGAATACAATGGGGTATTCTGATTCCGACATTCCTATTTAAAATTATCCAACAAAAAAGAAACATTTTCGTAATACACATGAAATTTTAGTATGATTTTTAAAATGGGTTTGTAAATAAATTTAACATACGGCTTAATATTTAATTACATATTTACTGGAATGTATTAAAAACCTGATCTTGTATGACATATTAACTTTAGCATACAGGATATTATACCTTTTATAACATCGACAGCTGTTAGTATGTAAACATACGGTATGTGTGTAACTTTAATAGAGGTACATATTTACATTCTGAAGATCTTGAATTTATTGACGGCACATATTAGAATTTTTAGGAAATTTCTAATTTTGGAATTCGCGTCGTAGTTAACACAATATTTTGGATTCATATTCTATACAAATATATCTTTTCATTTTTTATACATCTTTTTATTTCAAGGACATTCTGTATATTAAAATATTTGGTTCTTGAAGCTCTATGACATATGTGAAACTTGCTGTAAAATGTGATTTAAAAATCGAAAGTTTTGCTCCACCTCGTCGCACTTCAAAAATATTCTAAAATTTTAATCGCATTACACGAAAGATATTTTTTTAAAATGGTACAAAATATATAATTAAATTATTAAAAACAAAATAATCTAAAATCTGCATTATGTGTACAGGCATACGTATCTATACGTACGCAATATGAACGAGTATATTAAAGAGTTGAAGTGATACGCAATACGCTAAACTTTAACGTCTGCGTAATCATAGAAAAATAACGTTTACGTATTACAACAAAATAGAGTTGAAGTACATTGTCAAAGTAGTGTTGCCATTTATCACATAATTTTCAATAGATTCTGATAGAGATCATTGGCAACACTTTACGGAAACACTCTTGACTTCATATTTTTGTTATTAGGTTTCGTATCCTTTCTCGAAACGTCCAAATGATTAACACTTCTTCTGGTTATTTGTATCATATTTACTTTATGTTTCCAATCTTGTAGGATCTTGGTTAAGATTTTGCCCATATACTTGTACCTCTTTGGCTAAATGAGTATCGAATTCTTCGGCAAATCGATTTGTCCATGTTTCAGGTTTCACCTTAAAGCAATACAGGGTAATACAGACATTCAAATTTTCAATCTCAGACCTCTCTACTGTCTAGTGTCATGCACATATACAGTCTGTTGGATGTCCTGTGCCTATTATCGTATGTCTGAAAAGTTTTGGCATAAATTTCTTTAGAACATTTTAAAAAGTAAATATGGTTTTATGGCAATTTTTCAGAACAGATTTATTAAAAGCTATATTAACAACAAAATTTGAATTTTAAATTAAATGTAAAGATCCATAGTCTTCAACAATACGCAGTCTTCTGGGAACATCTCGCATTAAGCTCAAGCGTTAGACTATTTCAACATAAATCTCTCGAATTTTTTCAAAAATCTGTGGTCTTAATTGTTGCTCATTTTCGGCTTCCCAACCTTCAGCATAAACTTTTCGAGACAAAACGGTCCAGAAATCTTGAAAAATTTCCGAGCCTGCGAGGAATTTGGGTGGTTGTCGTTTTTCGGCACAAAAGGTATGTTGTGAGCATTTAGCCAATTTAGAGTTTCGCGTGCATAATGGTAGGAAGTCAAGTCTGGCCAAAATACAATATCATCTTCAGCACGATTCTGGTGGATAAAATTAATTAATTTTATTAAACAATTGTTATTATAACTTCGACTGTCCACAGCTTCGCCTCTAAGTCGTCCAACATAAGGTATGGAAATCCCACCAATAGATATCGCGCAGTAAACTAAAACTTTATCAGCAAATTTGGCCTCTGGATTGTATTTTATATCGCCTGGACATACTTCTATATTGTAGGTGTAGTGTAAAGTACCTTTCATCATCTATGACGATGACTTGGTTATTTGCAAAATGTGTGCGCCTTAAAGCACGGCAGCATCTCGGTATTCTAGCTAACTGATTTGGCGTATATTTAGGACATTTCTTTCTCTTGCGATATTCTACATTTCTTCTCTTCAGTTCTCAGGAAATTGTATTCTTGGAAACATCGTAACGTCGTGAAAGTTTTCTCAATGACTATCCAATTTTATTTATTCTTGGAGCTTTCGATCAATTGGTTTGCTCTATGTCCAGCTAACAGTCTTGGTCTTCCACATTTCGGAAGATTTAGAATAACTACCTAAATACTTTCTAAGATGTTTTTGTAGCGGTGGGGCTTTATTGTGCGATTTCGGGCAAGTAAGCTTAAATTTCTCAACCCAAGAAAATACACTGAACCAGAAATGGATAAAAATATGTGGAAGACCTAAATTATTAAACAGACCTGCCAAAAAAATCTTCAATAATTGTAGAGTTTGTCGTAAACATTTTGTAGAGCTTTGTTTTGGAAGAAATAATGTTCTACTCAAAACAGCTTTTCCAACACTACATTTCCTGGTATCATTTATAATATTAAACAATATACTTATGTTTGATTTTGCCATTTATTGGAGGACCTATGGTAAATAATTCAATGATGGAAGAAACAGAACAATTAGTTGAACATAATATCCAGACTGATTCTTCTCATGTGACAATTCCATCTACAGCAACACTATATGCTGATGAAGATCTTATGCCTCCAACATCACTTGGTTCCACTTACTGCGAGACTCCCAGTATGTGTAAAATAATTTTAAATAAGAATAAAATATAAATTGTAATAGATTAAGTATGTTGCAGCCCAAAATATCTGTTGCTAATTGTAAGATATTAATTAGCATGGAAAATATATTTTCAATTTTTAAAGTGCTTTTTATTTGTGTATATGGAGTATAACGATTTTAATATTAATTAAAAATTATATACCTGACATACACTTGTGTGCGCGTGTGTGTGTGTGTGTGTGTGTGTGTGTGTGTGTGTGTGTGTGTGTGTGCGCGCGTGCGTGCGTGCGTGCGTGCGTGCGTGCGTGCGTGCGTGCGTGCGTGCGTGCGTGCGTGCGTGTGTGTGTGTGTGTGTGTGTGTGTGTGTGTGTGTGTGTGTGTTCAGGGTTGTTTTAAGGAGCCCGTTTTCCCTTGTCCGAGTAGATGGTGCATTACAAGTATGTACTTAAAATGTTTCTATTCAGTGTCCCTGCATTACTATCTCTTATCTATGGATTATAAATTTATACTAAATGATTATCTACACATTGCATAAAATTATTTTTCGCCTGTTATTGTAATTAATATAAATCCTTTAGGAAATTATTATTATTATAGAAATTTTTTGAAAATTCTAAAATTTCGTCAAAACATTACGCGAAAGTACGGCTAATCACTCTTATCACTAGATAAATTTTCAACTTAAATTTGGCACTATTGAAAAAATATGAAATGAAGGTAACGTAAACGGAATCAGTTAAATCCGTGTATTGTAAGAAAAATATTTTAAATTTCAAAACGTATAGTAGAGACATCTTAGCGCCAGAAATTCAACTATATTATCCATTAATAGAAAAGATTCCTTAAAAATATATTCAAGAAATGCTTTCTGTAATTTACTAAGAAAACTGTCAAAAATTACAGAATTCTTTTTCTTTCAACTAACGGGTGTTCAGAAACATTCGAAGTCAAAGTAGTCCTTGAAAACATGAAGTCATGTCTGAGATAGATTGATTTTTGACAGACAACAGTTGACATTTAATAATTATTACAAATCAGATACTTAAGTAAAGATATACGATTTTTTGTTCAGAGCCCACTTGACTTCGAATGTTTCTGAACACCCGTTCCTAACTATATTACAGAATTCGTTATATTTCTAACGGGTGTTCAGAAACATTCGAAGTCAAATGGGCAATGATCAAGGACTACTTTGCAAAAAAAATTACAGAATTCTTTATATTTCTAGATATTTGAAAAGCCAAACGTACTCAATAATACTACTAAAATCTTCTAAATTGTAATTAATAGTCAAAAGAGATCGCATACTTGATAATTTGAACTGTATTGTTTGACTAATTTTATGAAGTAATTGATTTATAGAGGTCTTATCTATATACGTTCAATAAAATTTTTTGTTTCCTATTATTGGATGATTATAAATTCTTTTAGGAAATTCATGTTTATTATACATCTTAACGTTATAATTTCTTGAAAATGCTTAAATTTTTTAACAACAAAAATATAATTGGAATTTTGGAAAATCTTGACGTGTAAGTTAACTTTAAATCATTAAACTCTAGCTTACTTTATAAGTACATACAGATTATACAAAAATTTTAGGTTCGTAATTTCGGCCCTAACATTATTGAATAATCATATTCCCTTAAAGGCTAGACCACCAACAAAAATTTTAAAACCATTCTTTGAACATTTTCAGTGCTATTGATATGCGTCAGATAAATCGTATATCATTGATTCATATTTCAGTTACTATTCACAAAAGAATAGTAACAACTTTACACTTTACATATTTGAGACTTAAAGTCTCTGCAATTGCTATGTACTTTATGAACAAACGTCCTTGATACACGAAATCAACTTTTCCAAACGTGGTCCGATATATCGCGCACCATTTAACTCGCACGACATAAAAGCGGTAGACGTAATAAATACATACATTGCAGTACTTATAAACAACGAAACCTATCAAAACTTCTCTAGTCGCAAGGAAAAATTAAATGTAATAATAGGTTATAATAATTGTCACCTAATAAATTTAAACACAATGTAGTTGTATACAAATAAGCAAATTCTATTTAGAGCAGAATATATAATTAAAAGCCTAAAAACTAAATAGGTAACTCGTCAAAGGACCAAAGAAAATTAAATCTTTCATAATATAACATCATTGAATAATTCCATCACGAACTTCATATTTATATTAATTCCTAGTGTGTACGTCATCACCTTATATTTGTTAATTTTTTAATGCAAGTCACCAGGCATCGATGCTGCAGCTACGAATATAGGTATACAAACAATCATTTAGTGAATCGATATTTTGAAATATTTTCATGTCGTCAGCAAACATAGGACTGGCACAACAATAACTTAGTCATAGTTGTCATTGATAAAAATCAGAAAGAGAATCGGTCCAATGGATACCTACGGCACTCCAAACTTTGTTACAAACATTTTGGAAGCAAAACCTACAAATTCTCTAATCTATATTCTACATATTATTGTCTATTGAAGAGATATAAAGACGTTAGCTTGTATAGTAAAGGATAGGATTTATAATATCAGATAAGGAGTATATAATGATTAATCTTATCAAATACTTTTTGCCAGTCGGTGTATTTTAGGTATATCCTCCCATCCCTGTACATTTAAAACCTAATAGATGCACTGGGAAAACAGACTATTTTGAAAATAAAACCTCCAATAAACATAAATAAGAATTTTTATTAATTAATAACATAATTAAAATTATTTGTAATATAATTCTTTCAATATATTCCCTGCATTATCTTCAACAAATAACGAATCATTATCACTTAGACAGTCTTCAGGTATCTGAAATGAATATTTCAACACTTTGGTGGGAAAAACCCAATTTTCGTCGACCATCTCGTTTGCGCCCTTTCTAATTTCTATTACCCTAATTCCGAGGGTTGATTTTATAAAATTTGTGCGTTTATCAAACGTTAAAATATACCCATAATTCCGACTTCCATAATCGTTAAAATACCTGAAATAGATTCTAATTAATGACATCACAGATTTTTATAAGATAAATTGATTTTTACTTGTGATAGCAGAGAATTACAGAACAACTTCTTGTAAAATACGTATCATCTGATGTCCTTCTTATGCAATTCCTTTGAACACAATTCGGATTTCTAATGATACCATTACTGTTCATTGGTAAAGTAGAGTGGATACGATTAGATACCAGGCGTAGCTGTTCCTCTTTTGTATTTAGTGGAACATTATTGAAACTGATAAAAAACTTGTGAATATTGTCAAAGCCTCTGTCCATTATACCGTCACGTGTATGACCAAGATCAAAGGTGTGACAGAGCTCATGCAGTACTGAACCTAATGTTGTTGTAAAACAGGCTCCGTGAGTTCCTCTAAATAAAAAAACTTTTTAACATTTTTGTATTGTATTTTACAATTGATGTTAGTTAAGTATCGATACATTTTACATGGTATATTGGAGCCATCTAGGCAGTGACGCGCCGTCCATATGGGCAAGGTCGTGCAGCGCACAACGGCGCCAAGGCCTTAAAGGCGCCTACGGCCACTTGTGATAAGTTAAATTTTAAAAATATTAAAAACATTTTTTGAAAGTTTACAACAAAATCAACAAATTTACATAAAACAATTATTACAATTATTTTAGCATTGACAGCAATAATTTTATTGTTACTTCAAAGAGTGTACTTGATATTTTGGCTCAATACATATAGGGTAAAGGCGCCTATCAGTATTTCGCACGACGGCGTCGAAGATACTTGGCGCGTTACTGCATCTAGGCTACAAGTAGTGGGTTACACATTCAAACGAATAGTTTTCTTCTAGTAGCTTAGCTTACGTACAATACAAAAGAACGGCCTCCCTCAGGTAAGCGTCCTGTCTCCAATGCTCTTCAACATATACACAAACGACCAGCCCACCCTTAGTGATACGGAGCACTTCCTTTATGCCGATGATCTGGCCATCGTGGCTGAAGGAAAAAATTGGACAATAGTTGGAGAAAAAGTACAAAATCCCTTATCCCAGATGTTAACCGACTGCGTACCAAACTCTTCGAGGCCCAATCCATCGAAGACCCAGGTGTGTGCCTTCCATCTGAATTCAAATCACAAGCAGACAGAAGGGAACTACATATGCAATGAATTTGAACCATTATAGGACACACGGCTCGGTCAATATCAACAATATCTTGGGGTCATACTGGATAGATCCTTAATGGACAAATTCCACCGTCAAAAGACCCGACAAAAGGTATCGACCAGAAACCAACCCCTGAAGAAACTGACGGGAAGTAAATGGGGAGCACTATGTTTCTCAACAGCGGAGTACGCTTGCTCGGTATGGAATATATCCACAGATGCTAGACACGTAAACGTTGCTCTTAACGAGACAGACCGACTTATGACTGTCTGTATGAAAGCTACGCCACTGGGACATCTCTACAAAGCAACTGGGTGCGAAGCTCTTGCACCTTGCTGACTAGCTATCGAGCATACAAAAAGATTTAGGCAAACATTCGACAACCGCCACTCCCTTTATAATGCACCGGAGCCAATAAGACGATTAAAATCAGGGAAGGGTCTCCTGCGCGCGCCACCGGACATCTATCCTCTACGCCAAGAACCTCGGCCGGGCTCTCATTTGGTTTGGAAAAGTTGGGAATCTATTAACCGCTTTAGAAGAGGATTCACCTGCAAAAACGAACCTAGCCTCAGAACGGTAGTCACCCCCGCAAAGACGAACCTAACAAAATGGGGGATTATCAATGGAACGGACACCAAATGCAACTGCGGAGAGTGCAGAATATGGAACTTCTGCTAACCTGTAAGAATTCCAAACTCCTGCTCCACCGAAGATTTATGGCTTGCTGCAGATAATGCGTTAAGCGTGGCCCGATACTGAGCTGATAGAACTTGGAATGGATTCGGGGACAAAAAAAGTAACTTAGCTATATTGGCTGCGTTCGCCAGATGGAACTGTTCCAAAAAATTCTGGTGAACAGCGGTTACTTTCATGATTTATTTCAACATGTTTACGGAGCGGTCACCATCTTTTATAGCGTTAAAATATTTCGCTGCAAAGTTCGCTCCGTTTCAGCACAAGTCACTCAAAATAAAAATAGCGCCTGTAACAAAGCAAATAAAAGATTTAACCAACAAGACTGAGGCTGATCAGGTTAATGGCCAAATTATACATAATATTCAATACATAAACAAATAAATCATTCATTATTATAGGTATTTTAAAATGTCAATGGACGGCGAAATCCACAATATGAATAAGTTTAAATCATCTTCTAGTGGTTGGGCCAATTCATTTATAACATGTACTGCTAAATTCAAATTTAATAAATCATCATTCAATACGAAATTCGCTTTTTAATTTTAACTAATATAATCTACATTCAAATCAAAAAATAGGTTATGTTGCTCTCCACTTGTTTTGTTTCTGGTCACATGCAGAATGAGATTGTTCACCCAACCCCAACATGTTCACGGAAGTGTTTATTTGTATCATAGTTCTGGTGAACGCAGCCACTCTCTTGGGCGTCAGATATGCTAGTTTTTACATTTATTGGAGCCATCTAATGGGTTACACATTTAAACGTATGATTTCCTTCTAGTAGCTTAACTATCCATTGAATCTATTGTCGTCGTACCTACCTGTCTTGGCCGTCAGATGTCTTAAGATGCTTTCTCATGACATGTGACATACAAGATTGTGGATATATTAGCAGCAACGCAAGCATTTGAAAAAAATTTGCCGTAACGTAGTTTATCAGTAAGTTTCGTTTATTATGACAGGCAAGTACTATTATTATTAAAAGTAAACAACTTATTACAATACATTAAACAAACACAAAAACTTTTTAAGTCACGTATTCGCATCATATAAAAGAATACAAGAATGGAACATGAGCAACTAAAGTAATTTAAGCAGTATTTTTGACTCAACAAATGCGCTAGAAATATTAACATACCTGTAACAACTATCATCCATAAATTTTTGTTTATCAACTAAAGTATCGTCCTGAAACCTCGATATAATTTCAGAAATACTTTCCGGCCATGTGTACAAGCAAGCAGATCCGAATAAAGCCAAACCACCACCTCCTAATGCTATATGTCCCTGTGTAACTTTCACCATATCTTCATAAGACTGGATTGATTTCATTTGTGCATTGTATTTAGTGCATGACAAAAATCCCAAATATTTCTTATTTTCAGCACCTATTCTGGAATTCATAATTTCTCTACCAAGATGCTCCCATAGTCTTTCTTGGTTCATTTTCCTGGCTACCTTATAATTTAAATTGCTATGAAATATTACGCATTCATCATTTTCCAATTGGAACGTCTTCCTACCCAAACCTTCATCGTATAATTTTTCCGCAATCAAAGATTGCAGCAACTTACAACCAATTAGGATCCGTTTACAAGCACTTTCCGGTGAATTATTTTCTGTATCCGCTGCTTGAAATTTCCCGCAATGACCTTCGTTTATTATGTACATTGGGATTAAGCTAAAACACGATTTTCTTTTTTGATAGGTCAGTTTCATTCTTACTGAGGAACAACAAAAATCAATTGCGACGAGATTTTCGCCTGGTTTTAATTCAAGAAGGACCTTAAATTTAGTTTTAGGTGGTATCGTGTTGTCTTTAGAAACAACATAATGATTGGTAGAACAGTTTAATACATTCGGATTGGAAGACTCGATACAATTGTGGTGTTCTATAGTTCCTTTTAATAATACTAATGGGTAGTGGAATATTTCATTATTCTTTATATTGCTGATTGAAATTCGAGAGTTTTTTAGATCCTGAAATAACAAACATAAATTGTATTAATTTTCAGTAAATATAAAACGCTATTTTTGAAAAAGTAAGCTTTTAAATAAACACAACACAAATTGCATGCCATAATTTTGTCAATAAATGATCAATTATACTAACTTAAATCACATTTAATATTACATCATTAATAAAATTATATTTACGTACTTTCTTTTAGCTTGATTACACAAGCCAACAAAATTAAATTTTTTTCTTGGTGCTGGATATATTTGGTTTGCTGATTCCAAAAATACCTCTTTTTTCGCAGCAGTTCTAGTTTTTAAGATACGAATTGGATTTTCGTTTTAATTGAATTTACCTAGTTGCAGTTATGGCCTGTTTGTTTCTGTTTTCTTCGTTTTTTAGTCATACTCTTTATACCATCTTGACAAAGAAATACCAGCCTATATCACTAATCCTGAGAAAATTTAAGTATAAAGAACATCAGTCAGTGATTTGTGTAATTCTAAAAATGGTAAACTTCCTGTTTGGAGGGCAAAGTGGATACACAAAATATCTTTGCTTTTTATGTCTTTGGGACAACAGAATTAAGGATCAGCGCTGGGTTAACAAAAAATAGGCTCCTAAGTAACGTCAGCAACAGAAAACATTTGGTTGCGAGAGAAAACCATATTTCCATATTTGAGGCTTATGAAGCAATTTGCAAAGGTATTAAGTCGAGATGGACATTGTTTTGGGTACTTAATACCTAAATTTTTTGGGATTAGCAACGAAAAAATGAAAACAGGCATACTAGATGAGCCTCAGATAAGACAACTTATAAAAGATCCACAATTTACTGCAGCAATCAACGAACTTGAATCTAATGCTTCATGCTCATTTGTCAAAATTTTCATCATAAAGCAGAGAATTATACAGAATCATTGGACAATATGCTTTTTAAATTTAATATTCTCAGTTGTCACATGAGCATAAAACTTTACTACCTCCACAACCACTTAGATCAATTCCCAGAAAGCCTAGGTGATTACATTGAAGAACAAGGAAAATGGGATACCTACATGATGGCCGATGGAGTTTGCAGCAATTCTCCTACTCAACTCCACACTAGAAAATTGTATAAAAAAAATTTTTTAAGCCATGCTAAGCCATGAATATTCATCTACTTTTTGAATTAAATATCTTACTTAATATTCTTGAATTTTTAATGAACCTTTGTCATAAATACCAATATTTATAACCTGAAATGTACATGATTTTTTTCTAAAAGAGGTCAAAAACTAGATTCGATGGACCAAACTTGACATTTGTTTCGGATTCCACACCTAAAAATGATCTAGAAATAGTAAAAAAAAACACGTAAATACCAATATTTATAACCTGAAATGTACATGATTTAAAAACATGATTTTTTTGTAAAAGAGGTCAATACAGCGCACCTCAAAAACTAGATACAACGGATCAAAACTGACATTTCTTTCGGATTCTACACCTAAAAATGATCTAGAAATAGTAAACAGAAATCACGTGCACCAAAATGTGTGTTGGATTGTGTTATCAATAGTTTTTAAAATTTGAACGATTTCTAACAAAGAAATTAAAAATAAAAAGTTTAAATTATTATTAATTTATTAAAATAATGTTTAACCATCACAGTACAAAATCAAATTGAAAAATTACAAAAACCCACTTGTTTAAAGGTATTCATGCGAAATTTTGTTTTCATCATATTTATTATATTCTGCCTAACATCAGAAGGAGCGATTCAAATATCGCTCAGAAAAAACTGAATATTATTAAGTGATTTAATTGGCTTTTGCGCAAGTGGGATATTGAAAATTATACCCCATATTTATACTCAGGTATAACCTGTCAACAGTTGCTGATATTTGTGCCTTATTATGTGAAATTATTTACACAGCCTATTAAAGCAAGTAATAAAATTAATTGACATTATAAAAATCAAATTAGATCCCAGACAAAAACATAAATAAGATGAAAAACTCCTCAATACACTAATATTTGTATCTTATATACGTATTTCGATAAATAAGTTGTCATCTTTAATAGGAAGTAATCGCGACGTTGAATATGACCTCACAGTATAGCAGAGCAAAGGGTGTGCTTTACCATGAACCCATATTCGACACTGCTATTATTTCCTACTGAAGATGACAACTTAATCGTCGAAATGTGTATATAGAATGATTAGAATGCAAATATTAGTATTGAAAAGGAGTTTCCACCTTTTTTAAAGTTTTTATTTAGCTACAGGCTCCAACTAAAGATTTTTTAGGTCTTTATTCTTATGTTAAATTCTAGCGGAATATTTAAACAACTCCTTATTACAAGGCAAGCTATATGTAATTAGAAAATATATATTACTAAGCAATTAATAAAATTTGAACAAAAAAAATTACTGTATATAAACACCAATTTCTCATTAAATTTAAAACAATTAGAAAAAAACCGTCAAATACAAACTTGTTCATTACATATGGTCTAATTTCTAAACATTATGCTTGCCTCTGTATATACAAGCATACAACAAATTGATTTTTTGTATATCATGCTGTTGTTTATAAACTATGCATCATTCTCAATATCTACATCGTGTGTAAGTGTGATTGATACTAAACAATTGAATTTTTAGTCTGTACATGAAAATAACATTATTTTTTTTACTCACAGACATTGCCAATCAGTGTGTGACGTAGATATTGTGACAGAATTGTACATTGTACAGGTACATTTCAAGTCGCGATCAATAGCCTTCTACTTCTAAACATAATCCTAAACATTCAGTTAAGAACTTTAACAACAGATGGCGGCACAATTATCATTTAATCAAAACAATATTTATTATTTAAAAATTGTTAATTTCAAGTAAAATATATTTTATTATTTATTAACAATATTTATTATTTAAAAATTGTTAATTTCAAGTAAAATATATTTTATTATTTATTAACAATATTTATTATTTAAAAATTGTTAATTTCAAGTAAAATATATTTTATTATTTATTAACAATATTTATTATTTAAAAATTGTTAATTTCAAGTAAAATATATTTTATTATTAATATCACAACGAGGCTGCTTATGAAGATCTGGAATAGTTGGATAGGAAGTGAACTAACAAAATTAACCCAAATAGCTTATGGGAGATCTTCAACAAAATACTACGAAATTGCCGCGGAAATTTAGGGAAAGTATGGAAAGGATATTTCAGAAATAGCGTCAACAGAATTTTCAGATGTTGAAAAACGCTTATTACGCATTTGATTCTTGATCACGTTTTTCGCCTTGAAATATTCGATTATTTAATTTGTTATATAGTCATGATGAAAGATTATTATAGCGATTTCGAATTACCATACGAAATAATCATGATGAAAGATGATATAACAATATTGGTTTGTTCTACGCATTTTATCACTTGATTTCTGATGACTGAATTGTGTTATTCTCAGTGGCGGTTCGTGAGTTATGAAAGAGGGTGGGCACAAAAAAAAACTTATCTACTTTTTGTACATAAAATCCATTCTTCTATTTTTCATGCTGGAAAAGACGCCTATGATTTTGTTGTCAAAATCCGGGATAGACTGAATGGACTTCTTTTCTATTGGTAGGACCGCCAATGCGTTCAGTCTATCTTCTGACATTGTCCTTCTCAAAAAAGTTTTAATGCGTTTGAGGGTGGAAAAACATCGTTCACATTCTGCTGTTGACATGGGCGTTGTACAAATAATATCCAACAGTTTGTATGTTTCCGTCAAAACCTTTTTTAGGTTGTTGTCTGTTATGAACACTAAAAGTGGCAAAACACCACCTACGTCACACATGTCATCGCGCTCATAAATTACTGAAAGTTCACTTTTCAATTTTACACTTTCCAACATAGGACAAGATTTCACAGTTTCACCAAAATTTTTTTGTGGAAATGAATGACTAAGTTTTAAAATTTTGAGAATCAAATAACTTTGCTGCACTTAAGTATCCCTAAAATCAAATCGGTCGCTAATTTGGCTTAAAATAGTGTCACATCTCTGTTATATCCAGCTGTCGTTTTTTGTCTTTTCCTTGCAGGTTCTTCATTATTGCGTTCTTGACTGTCATTGTCAGTAGAATTTCTTAAATTTCTAATGTAAATAATTTGCTGTTGGAATTGTTCAATTGCCTTTTGCAGTTGAGCCCTGTCAATCCCGCGCATTTAAGTCTGATTAAATAATATTTTAAGATGTGGCATGATGAAACGAAATATTTTCAACCAGTAGAGAAATTTCGGGCAATTCAAATGTTTCAATAAACCACTTGCTTCACTAATAGTAACTGAATCCATCCTATCTTCGTAAATAATTTTGTCTAAACATTCTTTGAAAGAATCCTGATGTTTAAATAATGTGTTAAAAGTTCGACTTTTGAAAATCCACCGTGTAGGAGCAGCGCGTGGTAATCTACGTTTGACTATTTCATCAAAAATTACCGTTCGTTTTGGCGATCGAGAAAAAAACTTGAAAATTATTACATTTTTATTGCACTGTTCCGCTCTGTACCGCTCTGTTCCGCACTGTACCGCTCGTTCAATAATTAAATCGATGCGCGTAGCAGTGAATATAATGTGCATGTGGAAATGTTCTTTTAATAATAGCTTGGACACCATTTATCTTGCGACTCATCACGGACGCCCCATCGTAACTTTGAGCGATTAGTTTATTGTTATCAGACCCAGAAGGGGAATTTAAAATAGTTTGCAATTCATTCAACAATGTTTTTGCTAATAGGTACATCAGCATTATGTCCACCTAACTTAAATAAAGACCAAAAACGTTCAAAAATTTGTCCATTAAATGCGTAACGAATAATAACAACCATCTGCTGATTATTAGAGGTGTCTGTAGTTTCATCGGCCACCAAAGCAAGGAAATTTTCAGATTTTATTTTATTTATTTACTGGAGAAACTCGATTGTATATTTTCAACATCAGGTGCGTTTCTAAGGTTATTTCTGAAAAGCATGTCCGCCGTGAGGAAAAAATATGTTTATATTCGGAAAACGAGCGTTCTACATCTAGTGATGTTATATTCGCATAATCAAAATACTTTTTTAAGCAACTTAACGATCTGTAGACGTGCCCTCACAAATACGTGTTAAGGTGTCAAAATCTGCATTTCTGTCTAAAACACTTTCAAATTTAATTAGAACACTTTCACTTTTTTTTGCGTCTTCTACAGCACACAGTTGTGCGTGAACATCTTTAACGATTTGCAGTGATTCCTCTAACGACAGCGACGAATTTTCTAATTTTGTTATTGCTTCTTCTAGTTCCAAGTAATTCTCACGAATACTTTGTAAATCCATTTTAATCTGGGCATCTTGAAAATTTTTTCTGACTTATATTGGTAGCTACACTTTCATTCGGATCGAATTATAAAACCACGTCCTTAATTTTTTCAAAATGTTCATGATAGTAAAACCCCGCCCGTAACCATGTACCCCAACGTGTCAGAATCGGCTGTGGTGGCTCAGGGGTATGGGGACACAATTCGTGAAATTTCCGAATACGTTTTGGAGATTTGAGGAATACTGCCTTTGTACTCGATATTAAAGCATCTACCTCTGGATAACATCTACAAACCTGTTCTGCCTCAAGGTGTAGAGCATGGAGTTTACAAGTAATATGTAACAAGTTATGACAATATTTTCTAAGAGACCGACCTACAGAACACATGGTTGCAGCACCATCGGTCATAAACATTAATACTTGGTCTTTCGAAAGTTTAAATTTTTCCAAAGTATCTAATAGCATCTCTGAATTTTTTTCGCCATTACATTGTTCTAGTCGTCTGGATGCTAATAAAATTGAAGACGTTGGTTGATGTGGTTCCATATTACGTGCCATCACATTAACTACAGATTGTTTTTTGCTGTCAGTTGTTTCGTCCACACATAACCACAGTTTTTTATTTTTCAGTTCGGCTTTGATTTGATTTTCAATCCTATTTAGGCACCGATGGTAAATTCCTTCGTAACGTTGTCGTGCTCGGTAATGTTTGATTCGCGTATTTATTTCAAAATGAAATAAATGAATCATTCATGAATGAATCATGAATGAATGAATCATTAACAAGGTAAACGGCAGTGTACACACAATCATAGTTACACATAGTTCATGTATACACTGTTGTCGATTAATTTTGTTATTATTGTGCTTCGAACTGCTTACGTGTTCTTTACAATGTGTTTTTGACCAACACATTAGATATGTATTGCACACTAAACATTTAATTTTTGAGCCATCGTATATTAAGTCCGGGAAATCCATAATAAACTTATTCACTTCGTCTGACAACGGTCATTTTCTCGATTTATGTGTCGACGACATTTTATTACGTATGCTTATACTTGCATGCAGTCTAAGCAAGTACCAAACACATACTGAATGCTTTTTATTAGTTCTGATGCAATACAATCATCCTCAGATCGGCGCACATGGCGCGCACGGAAATTGGTCTGCTCTAGTCATCAGCAGCAATACGTCAAATAATAACTAAAAATTTCTTAGCCACGTTTGTTGCAAGGATTTTATATGTATTTTTTTTTTAAATTCCATCACATCTAGATATAAGAATAAGATAAGTAAGGTTAAGTAAAATTTACATCATTTATAGAAATTAGAAATAGTAAGGGACCTAAAGTAGTTCCCTGTGGAATTATTAAAGTAACAACGAATCCCTTCGAAGGAAATTAATTTCAGAAAACATAGTAACTTAGAAAGGACTAAATAAAACATAGTGAAACTAATCAAGTATTTATATGGTTTCCATTAAGATCCTTCAGCACATACCTAAAAGTTATCGTCAAAGATCGAAGTAAAAATACCAAACTGCGCAAATGTCTGATGTCAACACAATATATCATGTACACATGTAAATTCCATAAACTAAATGTCGAGATAATATTCAAATAACTCTAACTTAAATGACTTCCGTTATTGCATACATTTCGCCGTTCCCTCCATAGAATTACTATAGTGCAGCACGTCTGAGAATATCGTCTTTACCGTTGCATTTGAGACAAATACAAAGATGCAATTCCAATTTATCTCATCTCTATTATCTCGTATTTCGTGTAATTGCATCATTACTAGATAACCCTTGGGATTTCTCTATTCACTTCCTAAAACAAAATTTGTAAACACGAACTTTGACACTAACAAATGTTGGCAAATTAAACTTCATTTTTCACTGATAAATGCCATTTAGTTCAACTACATTGTGTAATATTATTACGTCAAATGTAAACACTGAATTCTACTACATATCTACTATCGTAAAAGCACAATGGCCTTTTTGTACTATTTTGATAAAGTACACGCAATGTATTTCTCGCGTGAGCTGATAACGATATCAAAGATTGAAAACTCAACGGCATTTTTGGTAACTGTGGTAATCGAAACTTTGTTTAGCCGATTTAAGAATGTTGCTAATATATTTTACGGATCATGGAAAGTTTAGTGGTTTCTCAACAGAAATATTTTCAATCGTTGAATGACGAAGGAAATATTTGTTGCTGAACTCGCTCGAATACAGAAGTACTTCCTAGCACATTGTTTTAAGGGTTTCAGCTCCATTTCTGTTATCTAAAAGAAAATCCAAATAAAAAAGGTATTTAGCCTTTTTTTCTTAAAACTTACCTTCCAAAATAAAAGAGGATCTACGTCGTGATTTGAATTTGGCCTTTCGAGGTATTGCCTTATAGTTATTATTACATCGGCTGTAATTGATTTTACTTTTTCTTATTCTTTCTTGCAAAAATCCAAATAATGAAAGTGACTTTTGATAGGACTAATGTCTGTTTCGATTATAGGTATTTGTTCTTTATTTTCAGGATCTACTTTCTTCATAATATTAAACATTTCTTGATCTAGAAAAGACGTAACTCCGGTAGCATTTTCAGTACTACGAACACTTTCTCTCTAAATCGAGATTCGCAAACATTTGTTACTCTAGTAACTGATCCTCCATCATATGAAAATAGCCTTGCCTTCCTCCCTCAATCTTTAATTCCAGTAGTGATGCTGTCAAATAATCGTACAGTCCAAATGATATTGTGATAGAAATAGCAACATATTGATATGGGCTTTTCCCCGCAACATTGTGAAGAAAACACAAACTCACAAATACAATGAAATAGCTTGACCTTTGTTAATTATTTAGTCGCGACATTTCTACTCTACTATATGGCCTGTTCCGAATTTTACGACTTCATCTAATTGCCAGAAAATGTTTACATCTTAAATGACGTTCAAAGAAGAGATAAATAAGTAAAAGAATCATTTCAGTTCGTGTTAATCAGTTATTTTTTACTAAATATATTTCATTTGTTACCCTCGAAAACTTGTAGACATTTACCACATAGCTTATTGATGGCCTTGGAATAAAATTCAGCTGGTTCTGATTAAAAAAATTGACAAACAAAAACGAATCTGTTAATTAGTGCAGGGTGTTTTATTGTAATTTAAAGATTCGAAGTAAATATCACCATGATCTCACCACATATTCAAAAATTTTACTTCCAAGAAGCTACATGACTTGTATGTGTTTTAAGTAAATAAAGAGTTTTCCAACAAATAACAAGATATTGCTTACGTCTAAAGTAGATTTACGCATAAATTAGTAATCGATAAAACGGAATTTTCAGAATTCTGTATCTAAATGAAACAAACAAATTTATTCTGCGTCAAGT
The DNA here is from genome assembly GCA_935421215.2 of Melolontha melolontha. Taxonomy (NCBI): domain Eukaryota; kingdom Metazoa; phylum Arthropoda; class Insecta; order Coleoptera; family Scarabaeidae; genus Melolontha; species Melolontha melolontha. The sequence continues at coordinate 2,612,282 of OW285239.1, read as the reverse complement.
TCAAGTTCTTTAACTTTATTATTGAGATTCACTATCTTACACGTGTGTGTTTTATTATTGTTGTTGTTGTTATTCTCGTGAACGTATTAAATGCGGACTTTGTCAGCGTATATTTTATGCGTTACAAAGTGTCTGTTAACGCCAACTACACTAGGAAATAACAAGTAGGTACATCTGAACGTACTAGTATCACTCAATTTTTTTGATTTCCTTCTAGAATGTGCATGACATTATATAACGGTCATGCTGACTGATGGAAGCGGAATATTTAAGTTTCGAAAATCAAAGTTATTAGTAAAGGCCGGATTATATGCAGTTTTCATAATGTTTTCATGGATGTTGGTAATTATAAAAACAAGGGGAAAAGAATTTGCAAACATACAAAAAGACAAAGACTATTGGACCCACATAAGTTAGACGAAGGTGCAAAAAAGGAAATAATACAGAAAATAGAAAATTTATCTCAAAACATAGACCACACTCTAGAGATAGAAGAGATGTGGCAAAAAATTAAAACGTTGTATACTGTGAGCTGTAAACAAACGTCAAAAACCACAAGAGACAGCAAGGAATGGATGAGCAATGAATCATGGACTAGAATTGAGGAAAGAAGGAGAATTAAAGAGAAAATGTTAAGAATCAGAGATGAAACAAAAAAAAAGGAAAATACAAGAAGAGTATACAAGATGTAGCAAAACGATAAGAAGAAGTATAAGAAATGATAGAAAGAGACACATAGAACAACTGGCAAATGAAGCACAGACTGCAGCGGACAAAATGGACAGTAGAGAACTATACAAAAGGATAAATCAGCTAGCAGGAAACAGGAAAAAGACTAGGGAATTACCATTAAAAGATAAGGACGGAGACAACTTATACAACAAGCAACAACAACTAAAAAGATGGCAAGAATACTTCGAAGAGATAATGAATATCAATGGGACCAAATTACAGCTATTGCAGGAAGAAATCGTGCAGGAACTGCCCATCAACACCGATGTTCCTTCAAGAGAGGAAGTGATAAATGCATTGCAAAAAATGAAAAATGGAAAATCGGCAGGAAATGATATGATAACAGCTGACATCTTGAAGATCGATGTAAATGCAACTACAAAAATATTGCTACCCCTTATCCAGAAAATTTGGAATGAAGAAAAATTCCCTAAAGACTGGAAAGAAGGATTGATTATAAAAGTACCAAAAAAAAACGACCTGCGACATTGCGAAAGTTGGAGAGGTATCAGCATGTTGAATGTCACATTTAAAGTCTTCTGCCGCATACTGTTAAATAGAATCAACGACTCTCTTGACTATACCATCAGAAAAGAACAAAACGGATTCCGACGTGGACGCTCCTGTGTAGACAACATTAACACAATTAGAATGATAATAGAAGAATCACTCGAATACGAATCACCACTCCAGTTGTTATTTATAGACTACGAACGAGCATTTGACTCGGTAAATCGGGAAAATATATGGATAGCACTCAAGAATAAAGGTCTTTCTCAAAAAATAATCCAACTGATTAGGGAAGGATACACAGGATATCAATGTCGAGTACTCCATGAGGGAGAGCTGTCACAACCTTTCGTCGCTAGTACGGGTGTTAAACAGGGCTGCATACTCTCACCACTGCTTTTTTTGATAATGTTGGACACGGTACTCTACGCAACAACAAATAACAAGAAGAGAGGAATACGATGGGGGCTGACGGAAGTTTTGGAGGACATCGAATACGCAGATGATGTATGCCTTTTTTCATCGAACATTAGGAACATGCAGAGTAAAACTAATGACCTTGTTGCGGAATCAAAAAAGAATGGCCTTAGCATAAATAAAAATAAAACTAAAATGTTGAAAATTAACACCAAAGATACAACAAACATAGAAGTCGAAGGCACACAGATAGAAGTAGTGGAGGAATTCACTTACCTTGGCAGTGTTGTCTCGAGCAATGGAGGAACATTATCTGATATACAGCGAAGAATAGACAAGGCACGGAAAGTTTTTGCAAGTCTGAGAAAAATATGGCGCTCTAAAAGTTTGTGCTTATCATCAAAAATCAAAGTGTACAACTCAACAGTGAAACCAGTTCTCCTCTATGGCTCAGAGACCTGGATGGTTACCTCAACAATCAAGAGAAAACCCCAGTCTTTTATAAACAGATGCCTTAGAAATATACTAGGAATATGGTGGCCGGAAAGAATATCAAATGCTGAACTATGGCATAGAACGGAACAAAACGACATAAATGAAGATATTAAGAGAAGGAAATATAAATGGCTTGGTCATACATTAAGAAAGCCAGTTGATACACCAGCTCACACAGTCCTACTTTGGAAGCCACAAGGAAAGAGAGCGAGAGGCAGACCACGCACCACCTGGAGGAGAACAGTTATGGAAGAGACTAATAAGTCCATCCCACAACTGAGGAGCATTGCCCAGGACCGAATAAAATGGAAAAAATACATAGAGACATTATAAGTGCACATACTTGCTATACGAGTATGTAATGTATAATTACCCTACGTCCCGAAAGGGAATAATGGGTTTTAATAATAATAATAATTACTAAATATATCGTGGATGCAACAAACAAAAAAGTTAAACAGCCCTCTTTAAATTAAAAATTGCATTTTATTAAGCCTCTTCCCTTTACTTTTCCGATAAATGTCTCCAATAATTTATTAATGCTCTTCCCATACATATAGGCCGAGACAAAATTCCAGAAAAAGCTAATACCTTAAAGCTTCTAAATAAATACAAAAATACATTTTACCAGAAAATTAGGAGTATATGTGTTTCTTTGCTATTCGGAGAAGTTTATTCACATATTCGAAAGTAATTTTATTTTAAACGTCATTTTACATTGGCTTTTCGAAGTGTAAACTTGTGAGTTGTGATATATAATAGCAAAAATGCTGAAAATAGCGACTGTGCCTGGATGAATTGCATCTTATTCAGAATTGCGTATGGATGGAGAAAAAGTATTTTGCGTAGCACGCTGCAAGATTGTGAGTAAAATTTTAAGTTTATTTCCTCTTATTAATTAATTAATTAAGTTTTTAATTATTCCTTTATCTTTGACTAACATTTATTTTATGGGAAAACAACTGATGATGTAATATTTTTTTTTGCAGATTACAATTGAGAGAAAGTTCCAAGTCGACCAACATATGAAAACTCCATCTCATGCTGCAAAACTAACAAAGATGAAATTGGCGAAGAAGAGTCAGCAAACATTATTGCAATGTTTGTCATCAACTTCGAAAAAATCGGAACAAGAACAAATTAATGAAGATTTGTGTCAAATGTTTGTGTCGGCAGATATTCCACTACATAAATTAAACAATTTAAACGTCAAGTTATTTTTGAAAAAGCACATCAGCAAATATAACATTCCCGACAAGAGCACGTTAAGACAAAATTATATTCGCTGTATCTATACAGAAACATTGAATAGCATTAAGAAGGTTGTTGCAACCAATTTTTATATGCGTAGATGAAACTACTGATAGTGTGGGCCGATACATAGTTCATTTAATGATTGGTATCCTTAACGTATCGGTTCCAGTTAATTTAATCCAAACAGTTGCAAAAGGCAAATAATTTGACAATAACAAGGTTTATACAGGAAGAACTGTTAACTTTCTTCTTAGCGGAATCGATTCCAACAGAGAAAATTCTATTGTTTTTGACAGATGCTGCACCATACATGGTGAAGGCAACTTTCAACTTCAAAATCTTTTACCAAAATTTAATTCATACAACTTGCTTGGCGCACTGACTAAATCGTGTTGCAGAAGAAGTCAGAAACCATTTTCTCTTAGTAAATACTTTAATTAGTAGTGTTAAGAAAGTATTCACACGATGGTGAACGTAGTTGGAGGCTGCTATTTTTCATGCAAATCATTATGAAGGAATAAAGACAATTATTATGGATCTTGATAGGGATGCACAATCTGTGATAGACTCCCAAAAGGTATATTCGAGTAAAGAAATACTTCAACAGTTGGCGTTATTAAAGCCAATTACAGTTTTATTTCCACTTCTATATTCCAGTTGGAAAAACAATATATGTCGCTAATCGAGAGCGTTGAAATAATAAGCAAATTTGAAAAGTCATGTTTTGATGTTAAAAGAGGAGTGGGACAGTCCGTGTATGAAAATTTTTTAAGTGTAATAGGAAAAATGAGGGTTTTAAAAAGCTAAAGGACATTGCTAAAATCTTGTGTGGTAATTCAGTAGAAAATATTGAGTTGACAATAGATGATATTTCTAATTTGAAATATGCTCCTATAACAAGCGTCGACGTAGAACGAACCTTTTCAATATATAAATACATGTTTTCAGACAAGCATCACAATTTTTCTGTTGAAAACTTTGAGAAATATGTGATTTTCATAGTTAATTATGTTATAAAATGTTCTAAATAAACTTGTATTTTTCTATTTTCCATTTTCGAATATTCCTCGTACTTTTTTACCTGTATAATTTTCATATTTAGGCTAAAACATCTGCATATTTATGCGCATATTTTCAGTTTTTTTTATAATATAAAAAGTATTTTTATATTAGTATATTTATAGTATTTTTAATAATATAAAATCTTATTAAAAATCTACAAGTTCAATATTAATATTTTGAACTTGTATTTGTGTTCTTCACACCAGATTTTTAATAATATTTTATATTATTAAAAATACTTCTGTATTATACAAAACTGGTGGGGTTTTACCCACTCATCTATGTTTTAATTTTTCTGATAATTAGTATTACAACAAAATTCCTAAATTTAGGATATGTCGGTTTTTTCAATAAGCGCATGCTAAACTGAAAATTTTTTTATTGAAATAAATTGAACTACAAAATGAACAAATAAAAATGTATTTCGTAATTTATAGATCACGATCCGTTTCTTTTCCAATTATATAAATAAAATTAAAATCTTTTTAAAAATACAAATTTTCAATAGTACGCCAATGGGCAATGAGTCATGGGCCGCTCGTGTCCGGTCCCTAGTTATAACTCGTGGGTACGGGGAGCACGAGTGTATTCAAGCAGGAGGCGGTAACTTCGAACATTTGCTCGAGAAGGTATTCCTGTGTTGCTGGCGTAAATGTGAATATCTCTGTTACTTTACAACTTCTATCACATTATTTCTTCATTTGTCATTGTTTTGTGTGTTACTATTTTCAGTTACAAATAAAGCTCGAATAAATGTAAGTGTAGGTTTCCGCGGTCGTTCTCTAGATGTAGATCTCGGTTTCCGGGTTGGAACCGCGTCGAGTTAGGCGTAATTGCCAACGTTTCGTCCACTGTTTCAAGGGACATCTTCAGGGCTGTTACATATAGCTGTTACATACAGACTGTTACATATAGCCGGTTCACCGCTGGCAGAACACAAACTCAACTCCGGTCATCAAATTCTATTCAAAGATGTCAATCTTCTGTCCCGTGAATCGCATTATTTCCCTAGGAAAATCCGTGAATCTATTGAAATTTACAAACATCCCCGCAATCTCAATAGAGACGATGGCTATATGTTACATCCAACGTGGCAAACTCTACTGAACTCTACTAAGAATTACCACGCCCATACGACGCATGCCATTGGCTCATTGTCACCAGCCAATAGCAGGCCACCATCTGACCCGGTCCCCCCTATATAAGTTGTGCCGGTCTCTGTCATAGCATTCTTCAAGCTACTGCGTAACGACGAATATCTACGCACAGCCCTGAAGATGTCCCTTGGAACAGTGGACGAAACGTTGGCAATTACGCCTAACTCGACGCGGTTCCAACCCGGAAACCGAGATCTACATCTAAAGCTCGAATTTCTTTATCACCCTGTATGTATATAAAAATACATTGCAGAACATATTCGCTGTTGTCAATATGTATTGGAAATATACCATTTTTAGAACACCTATTTACAAAATGAATTAGCTATCTACAACTTTATAATTTGTTGAATAGGTCTATAATTACAATAGATCTGCTGAAATAGAATAAATTTTCAACGTATTTAATCCCTGTTAAACTGTAAATTTCCATTGTTTAAAAATGTACGTGTCACAGTTTTAATAGTTTTAATAAAAACAAGAAAAGTCTATAAACTTATCGCATATAATAAAAAATGGAAATAACTTTGGAAATTAATACTTGTTCTTGCGTAGGTATAATTATAGTGGCAGCCAACATTTTAATCTCTGCTCTTGATACACATGCCTCTTTTTAAATGAGTGTGGGTGGCAAATGAAAGAAAAAGACGGAATTTTCTTAAGGTCGAATATTTTTTCGTTAGAAAATATCGACATAACTTACATTTTTCGCATGCTTTAGCAGTTTAGGTGTGAAACAGTGAATAATTATCTCATTACTTGCACAGTAAAATTTAAATATATGAACACCTGCATTAGACGTGTCCTTGAGTTTTTGTGTTTACAATATGCTCTGAACACGAAGGTTTAAAAAATTGTGATGCGACCTAACTATCAATAATACAGAAGATATATACCGTGCGTCGCATTTAAGATGAAGGCACCCCCATATTTTCGTTATTTGAAGGAATACGGATTTGAATTTTTGCACCATGCTGATGGCTCACATTTTTTAAGATACTCAACTGAAATCTAAACTATAATAAGCTCAGCCTACTACAAAGTCAATTCTTGATATTTTTCTACGCGTTAGAGATACAAAAAAAATTTAATAAAAAACGTTGTTTAGAATACTATTCTAATCCTATATTCCGAGTTTCATGACAAAATTCGAATTTAAATTTTTTATTTGTCTATACACAAAATTATTACGTTTATTTTTCAATTTGATAATTAGAGTGCCATGGATAGTAATAATTTGACACTAGTGCTAAATGTCAGTCAGATTAAACTTTAAGTCTATTGAGTTAAGTTCCAGTCAGTGGTCACAGAAGTAAAATGCCATTAACATTAACAGAAAAAATAGATACAAAATAATACAAATCTGTATAAAAACAAATTTGTATCTGTATATGCATGGACACACAGTACGTATTTACCAGCTTTTGCTTCAACTACCAGACGCATGCGTTTCTGTGTAACCACTTTGTCAATGATAGATTTACGAAGCAAAAGACTATAGGTACACTTGCGGTCATGTAGTAAGTTTTGTCCTATCCGAAGACATCAGATAACCTCATGCCATCTGACGGACAAAACCGACCACGCCGGTGTAAAGTGTTTCTTCTCGAATAGCAAAGCTATTACTGGTAAAGAAGAAAAAATACGCATATTACTGTGAGTCCATTAACTCGTCGCCAGGTGGCGTAGTATAGCAAAAAAACAAGTTGCATGTCGATGCGATAATTCACATCAAGCTTTGATACAAAATAATACAAATCTGTATAAAAACAAATTTGTATCTGTATATGCATGGACACACAGTACGCATATACCAGCTTTTGCTATACTACGCCACCTGGCGACGAGTTAATGGACTCACAGTAATATGCGTATTTTTTCTTCTTTACCAGTAATAGCTTTGCTATTCGAGAAGAAACACTTTACACCGGCGTGGTCGGTTTTGTCCGTCAGATGGCATGAGGTTATCTGATGTCTTCGGATAGGACAAAACTTACTACATGACCGCAAGTGTACCTATAGTCTTTTGCTTCGTAAATCTATCATTGACAAAGTGGTTACACAGAAACGCATGCGTCTGGTAGTTGAAGCAAAAGCTGGTAAATACGTACTGTGTGTCCATGCATATACAGATACAAATTTGTTTTTATACAGATTTGTATTATGAAACAAACATGTAAATAATTTACATATCTGTAACTATGCACATGGACAATACACCTCGTATTTTCAGCATTTACTTCTGCTTAATACATATGTTTCTGCCATATAGGCGTCCTCAGTTAATCTAGTGAAGCAATGTATACAAATTAATACAAACCTGTTATAAACAACTGGTTTGTATCTGTATTTAAATTTACTGAAATAGCCCGCATAGATCAAGCAAGTTCCGTCCTATAAGAAGACAACTATTTAATAATTGACATCTTACGGGCGAAAGATACTTTGTCCGGAGGGCTACCTATCGTTCGAACAGCTATGCTGCTACGGGAAACGATAAAATACGTATGTAGATGTAGTCCATTAACAACCTGCCAGATGGCGGTAAATATGCGTATTGTCATACTTAAACAAAACCTTTTTGCATATTTACCACCATCTGGCAGGTTGTTAATGGACTACATCTACATACGTATTTTATCGTTTCCCGTAGCAGCATAGCTGTTCGAACGATAGGTAGCCCTCCGGACAAAGTATCTTTCGCCCGTAAGATGTCAATTATTAAATAGTTGTCTTCTTATAGGACGGAACTTGCTTGATCTATGCGGGCTATTTCAGTAAATTTAAATACAGATACAAACCAGTTGTTTATAACAGGTTTGTATTAATTTGTATACATTGCTTCACTAGCTTAACTGAGGACGCCTATATGGCAGAAACATATGTATTAAGCAGAAGTAAATGCTGAAAATACGAGGTGTATTGTCCATGTGCATAGTTACAGATATGTAAATTATTTACATGTTTGTTTCATATTGTACAAACGCTTTAAACGTGCTTAACGTATTGTCATACTTAAACAAAACCTTTTTGCAGATTTGTATTATTTTGTATCAAAGCTTGATGTGAATTATCGCATCGACATGCAAATTGTTTTTTGTTATACTACGCCACCTGGCGACGAGTTAATGGACTCACAGTAATATGCGTATTTTTTCTTCTTTACCAGTAATAGCTTTGCTATTCGAGAAGAAACACTTTGCACCGGCGTGGTCGGTTTTGTCCGTCAGATGGCATGAGGTTATCTGATGTCTTCGGATAGGACAAAACTTACTACATAGCCGCAAGTGTACCTATAGTCTTTTGCTTCGTAAATCTATCATTGACAAAGTGGTTACACAGAAACGCATGCGTCTGGTAGTTGAAGCAAAACCGGGTAAATACGTACTGTGTGTCCATGCATATACAGATACAAATTTGTTTTTATACAGATTTGTATTATTTTGTATCAAAGCTTGATGTGAATTATCGCATCGACATGCAACTTGTTTTTTTGCTAGAAAAAATAGAAATAATCCGGTTGTTTGGTAATCATGCTCGTAGCAGAAGAGTTTAACTTGAGACATCCCCAACGTGCTTCCATTACGCATGGAAAAGCAGCCGATGTAAATGCTCTTTTCAATGAAACTGGCTGTGTTATTAAAATCTATCGGAATGTTCAACCTCGTTGAATACACCCGCATCCTAAGGATAACGATATATTGGCGGCAAATCGAGCAAATCCATGCATGAGCCTTTGAGATTTATCGTCGCAACTGAATATTAGCAAGGATAAAATCAGAAGATGTTTCGTTCTGCACAAAATCAAGCCGTATAAACCGAATTTCTTACATACATTGAAAGAAGGTGATGATAATAAAAGATTAGACTATTGTTATCGGGTCCAAGGTAATTTTTTAAATGACAGACATTTTCTAAAGAAGATTATGTTTACTGATGAGGCTACATTCACCACGAATGGGGTTGTATCGTCTCAAAACTTTAAGTTTTTGTAAACATATTGTTAATAGTGTTACACAAATACTGTGAGCAGACTAATTTCCGTGCGCGCCATGAGCGCCGGTATGGGAGTGTAATTCGTAATATATTAGAATATGCGATAGAATAGGGACGCAACATGAGCTTGTTACCGATATAAGTGTAGAAGTAGAGACATTTATTCTATCAGAAATAATTAAATATACATTTGGTTTTCTGCTATTAAAGTAATATGCATAAACACACGAAAAATAAGAATAGTACATATTATAGCAGCGCTGTATGTACCTATAAATAAAATGCAAAATGTATGAAATCAGTGATTGTGTGCTCGACAGAGGATTTAAAAAAACACTTACCGTTTCAAGCGTCTTCCAAGGATTGACAAACTGGAGAAACTCGATTGTATATTTTCAACATCAGGTGTGTTTCTAAGGTTATTTCTGAAAAACATGTCCGCCGTGAGGAAAAAATATGTTTATATTCGGAAAACGAGCGTTCTACATCTAGTGATGTTATATTCGCATAATCAAAATACTTTTTTAAGCAACTTAACGCATCTGTAGACGTGCCCTCACAAATACATGTTAAGGTGTCAAAATCTGCATTTCTGTCTAAAACACTTTCAAATTTAATTAGAACACTTTCACTTTTTTGCGACTTCTACAGCACACAGTTGTGCGTGAACATCTTTAACGATTTGCAGTGATTGCTCTAACGACAGCGACGAATTTTCTAATTTTGTTATTGCTTCTTCTAGTCCCAAGTAATTCTCACGAATACTTTGTAAATCCATTTTAATCTGGGCATCTTGAAATTTTTTCTGACTTATATTGGTAGCTGCACTTTCATTCGGATCGAATTATAAAACCACGTCCTTAATTTTTCAAAATGTTCATGATAGTAAAACCCCGCCCGTAACCATGTACCCCAACGTGTCAGAATCGTCTGTGGTGGCTCAGGGGTATGGTGACACAATTCGTGAAATTTCCGAATACGTTTTGGAGATTTCAGGAATACTGCCTTTGTACTCGATATTAAAGCATTTACCTCTGGATAACATCTACGAATCTGTTCTGCCACAAGGTGTAGAGCATGGAGTTTACAAGTAATATGTAACAAGTTAGGACAATATTTTCTGGAGAGACCGGCCTACAGAACACATGGTTGCGGCACCATCGGTAATAAACATTAATACTTGGCCTTTCGAAAGTTTAAATTTTTCCAAAGTATCTAATAGCACCTAATAGAAATTTTTTCGACATTACATTGTTCTAGTCGTCTGGATGCTAATAAAATTGAAGACGTTGGTTGATGTGGTTTCATATTACGCGCCATCATATTAACTACAGATTGTTTTTTGCTGTCAGTTGTTTCGTCCACACATAACCACAGTTTTTTATTTTTCAGTTCCGCTTTGATCTTATTTTCAACCTGTTTACGCACCGATGGTAAATTCCTTCGTAACGTTGTCGTGCTCAGTAATGTTCGATTCGCGTATTTATTCCAAAATGAAATAAATTAATCATTACTTAACAAGGTAAACGGCAGTGTACACACAATCATAGTTACACATAGTTCATGTATAGACTGTTGTCGATTAATTTTGTTATTATTGTGTTTGGAACTGCTTACATGTTCTTTACAATGTGTTTTTGACCAACACATTAGATATGTTTTGCACACTAAACATTTAATTTTTGAGCCATCGTATATTAAGTCCGGGAAATCCATAATAAACTTATTCACTTCTTCTGATAACGGTCGTTTTCTCGATTTATGTGTCTACGACATTTTATTACGTATGATTACACTTACATGCAGTCTATGCAAGTACCAAACATATACTGAATGCTTTTTATTAGTTCTGATGTAATACAATCGTCCTCACATCGGCGCACATGGCGCGCACGGAAATTGGTCTGCTCTAAATATAACAGATCTTAAATGTAAAATAAAGTTTTGTTTCATAGAATACGATTTGGTTTTTGTTAGAACTTTATAAGAAATTTAGCATTTTGATGCTAATTTTTCTATATTAGAGCATATTTGTCAATATTTTGTGCATATTTTACTATTTTTACTTGTATATAATCCGACCTTTCTTGATAAGCATTACCAAAGAGTACCAAATCATTTAAAAATCGAATTGACAAATTATTATTGCCAAGACGAACCTTTTCCCAATAATTTCAGGGCCGTCTAAATATAAATTAAATGCCTTCGCCAGAAGTATCGAACTATAAGTAAGAACATGTTGCAACTGTGTATATGCATAAATATTAATCAGTTAAAATACACATAAAACATTCGGGGAATTATAATTACAAGTTTTGAAATAATACATGGAATTGTTTAATACTTTGTAATGTATATTTATTATACGATTCGGTTCTCTTATAAATTTGAATGATAATGATTGGTAAAAGATAATTTCGACAAGAGCGTTTATATGTGCAATCGTACTGTGGGTAAATTTGTGTTTAATTAATTAAAATTCTTCAACATCACTCGATTAAATGACTATAATTTTAACGTTTTATGTAAGTGTAAATTTCTGTTTATGAAATTATATCTATTGTAACGTATCTGAATTGGGAGTCCTGCAGAATTCTATCCTCGAACCTTTCCTATTTATCCTTTTTGTTAGCGAACTGTTAACATTCTTATAGTGATAGGCTCTTGCCCATTCTGAGCCTACAATTTAGATAAATAAAACCGTATATTTTGAATCAGCTGGAACAACTTCATAAACGTGATTACTAAAGGAAAATTTTGGATGATGGAGGATACCTAAATGTTTAGTTAGCGTTAAAATTTAAAAAACGCATCCGAAAGTGGACAATAGAATGGACTTTTCTTGACATGTAGAATAGATTTAGTTCGTTCATAGTGCGCCAGCCAAAGAGCTTATTTTGTAGACTGTTTGTTATGTAAGAACAAACAGTTTTATATTGGGTGAAGCTAAATGTAAGCGATGCCCTGCCATTCTCAAGACCTTGGGTGGATCGACTAAGAGATTACATACACATTTGTAATCAAAACATAACATTAAGATTTTAGTTGACGTTAATCGTTTAACAGCTTCAGCAAGTCAAGATTCTGAAAATCTGAACACAGCACCACCGCCAGCTAAACGGAAGTTAGAAGATTATTTTACTAAAAGTACCAACAATCGCCTGGATGATGTTTTGGCAAGAATGATTGCATTAGATGGATTTTCATTCAGTGTATTCATAACTTCAGACGATTTGAGAAAATTGCTCTTAGCGAAATACACGGATTTACCAAAATCAGCCGTCACAATTCAAAAGCGTGTTATGAATTACAGTGAAAAAATCAGAAAGCAAGTAACTGCAGAATTAAAACATTTGAAAAGTGCAGGTGAAAGATTCAGTCTATCTTTCGACGAGTGGATATCAACGTCCAATAAACAATACGTGGCTGTCAACGTTCATTCATATAAAAAGATTTGGAGGCTAGGACTCGTTCCTATTCATGGAAGTATGACGGCTGAAAATTGCCTTCGTATATTGAAAGAGCGTCTAAGTAAATTTGATATTTCCTTGGAAACTGATATCGTGGCTACTGTAACCGATGGACTGAACGTTATGATAAAGGTGAGACAGCTTGTTTGCGCTGAAAAACAACTGTGTCTCGCACATGGTATCAATTTGGCCGTCTGTGATGTGCTTTATAAAATAAAGAATTATTTTCAAGACAGGCAAGACAGCCCTACCTCAGACTCAGATGACACTATAAATGAACCAGCTGTGACTGCTGATTATATAAACGATAACGATGATGATGACAATTTAGAAGACTTAGACTGTCCAGAATCAAGTTTAATATTAATGTCACAAAATGAACTTGCGCGAGAACACATACCAGAGTTAACGAAAGCTGAAAACATTAATGAGCTGATAAAGAAAATCCGCAAAGTTGTAGTGTATTTTAAAAGATCACCATTTAAAAATGAAACAGTATTTCAAAAATATGTGAAGATTGAGCATGAAAAAGAGCTGTCACTTCTTTTGGACTGTAAAACCAGGTGGAATAGTCTTTTAACCATGCTGGAACGATTTTCTCTTTTAAAAACCTGCATTCAAAACGCTCTTATAGATCTCAATCATCCAATCCGTTTAGAAGATGCTGATTTTGACTTGGTAAATAAAATTGTTGATGTGCTGACCCTTATTAAATTAACAGTAGAAGCAATCTGTCGACGAGATGCTAATTTATGCACAGCTGATGCCGCTTTGAAATTTCATATAAAACAATTGTCTAGCCAAAACTGAGCACTCGCCAATAAAATGAAAACATCCTTAGTGGAACGTATAAAGCAACGACGAAATGATGATTTAACTGGTGTGTTGAATTATTTACAAAATCCACGAAAAGATGATGAAAATCAGTTATTATCGGATTTGGAATAGCTTGACTTATTTCCAGTTCCTACACAGGCTTTAGTGAGGGCGCAAATAAAGAGTATTGTTAATAGACTAAATAGTCGAGATGACGCGGAAGAGGAAGAAAGGTCAGCATCACAAACAAATGATGAGCCAAGGCAACAAACCTCCCAACCCCAATTGACACTAAAGTTACAGCTGGAAATTAAGATTAAGAAATTAAGAGCATGGAATCCCCAGATCCTGAAGTACAAAATGAATCGGGGTTGGTAAATAGCATTAAACGCGAAATGAGCCTGTTCGAAAATGGAGGAGTTCGTGGATATCACTTAAAATTAGCATATAAATATCTATTGTCTATTCCTCCAACCAGTGTAGAATGCGAGCGAGCGTTTTCAGCTGCTGCTTATGTTAGCAATAAACTACGAAGCAGGCTTGGAAGTCAAACATTGGAGGCTTTGATATTTCTGCGATTGTATTTTCGTTCTAAATAGTTTTTTGTATTGTCTTTTCTTGTTCCTTATTTTAGTATATTGTGTTGTGCAACAATATTAATAAAGTTTTTTTTTCATTTGAGCTCAATTAGATACCACACAGTCTAATCCCGGGATTACGCTTCAAAAATTCCGTAATCCCAGGATTGAAAAACATGCTCGGGATTGTATTCTCTAATCCTAATAGAGCTGAAAAAATTCAAAATAATTGTAGTCCTGAAACCTTACAAGCTCAAAAATGTGTTGATCAAGCGCTCAGCTTAGCAACGTACATTGAGGCAAGGTTTCAAAAACGGCTGCAGACAACTGTGGTGTATTGACCTGACTGCGGTATGTGATACGGTCCTGTTTAATCTGTATATTTCTGATATACCATATCACAAAGTCCAAAAAGTTTGGATATCCCGATGACTTGCCTCTTGCATCTCGGAGTAAAACCATAGAGGAAACTAATAACATACTTCCATAGGACTTGTCAGCTTCAAACATAAGCTCTTAACCTTGTTAATTTAGTAGCTAAATAACGTGCCCCAGTCTGGCTAAACAGTGGTTGTTTAAAAAGTACACCTTTACCCTGGTTCGCACCTCCCACCATCCGGAGACAAGAAGGCCTGGTTAGAGAAATATAATAAAATAATATCGAATCCCCACCTTCCAATATACAGCGACGTGTCTGACACCGGCCTGTCGAGACTGAAGTCTAGATCTCCTCCACAGCTGCTAGCAAAACAACTGATGAAAATTTCAAGCCAAACGATAGATGGAGAAAGTATTGAGAAGCCTTGAAACCCGCCCAAGCGGCCCATATCACCGATCCTACCGTACCCTTACCAGAAATGGAGCTGCCTCGCTACGAATGAAAGACAATGGACGACTCAATAGAATAGGAACGTCACATATTCACCATTTGGTAGCTTAATCTCCCCTTACAGCGTATGGAGGTGATATGAGTGACTTCTTTGAAGCCACTGACTCCGTGTTGAATTGTATGAATGGCTTTGATTTTACAATTTAACTCGAAACATTCGATATATTAGCTTTTATAAAGCAACAGGGTTGCAGTGTATAGTAGTTGTGCGGAAGCGTTTATCTTACTTTACTTTATTGTGCCCCGTGTGACTTTAATTAGTAGTTTTTACCTACTGATGATGACAACTTAGTTGTCGAAATACGTATTTAGGATACGACTAATAATTGTGGTAAGGGGTTATATACCTTTTTTAAATTTTTACAAATTTGCCCAGAAAATGCCCAAAAATGTGTGAAATGTTCACGCGTAACATTGGCATCGTGGAGAAGAAATACACGGCGAAAGTAATTTGAAAAAATAAAATTGTGGAAACAGAAATGTGAAGAACTTTGTCAGAGAGTATAAAGGGGCAGATTATTGGATAATTGGTATTATTATACCAAGCCACAAAGAAGGGAGACAATACCTTTCGATAACTTTAGAGCGATAACCATGCTCAACAACATGGTAGTTGTAGGAAATAATATTAAATAGACTGTCCACATATACTAATGCATATTACTTGTGTAGCACATGCTCTCCACAGAATCTGTGAATATATCAGAGACATCTTTCCAGAAGTTGATAAACTTGTATCCGCTTTTAAAACAGTTTGCAGAAAAGCACCATTGAACAGGGAAAAACTTCCTTCTTAGTCACTGCCTCTCACTCCAGTAATAACTAGATGGGGAACATGGTTGGAAGCTATTAGTTTTTATTCAGAGAATTTCGTTCCATGTTTAAATGACGATGCTTGAAGTATTTCTGAGTGCAAGGAACTAATACAAATTCCAAATTTAAAAAATCAGTTGTACTTTCTTCAGAAACACTTTGCAAATTTGCCAAAACTAATCACTTATTTTGAAAATCCATATCTCAAATTAAATGATGAATTATCCACATTAGATGTGGCTATTAATAATTTGAAAAATATTCCAAGTGACTTCGGATGTGGCCTTCGGCAAAAGGTAGACGCAGTTTTTAATAGAAATCCAGTTTTAATAACATTGCGGCAAATGTGTTTGGGGACAATGCCTCAAAATCTAACTGCTAAATACGCTGAAATATACTAGTTATTTATGCACCACGGGCGTTATGGGTATTATATTGTTCCGAGTCGACGTTAATTTAGCCCGAGGGATGAATGTTTATCGACGGCAATATAATAGCCATAATGTCGGTGGTTCATACAAAGCTAAAAAAAGATTTAGGGTTATCCAGAAGGAAATGCTAAATACAGTCAATATAATTTTGATAGGCCGTAGCTATATTATTGAATTCCTCGCACACGCTGAAATTCACGTTTGAAGATATCATCCCCAGTCCGCTTCCATCTTCGATGATAATAAAGCTTCAAATCCAATAATTCTGTCATAGATGGTGTAAACCACGCAGGGTAACGTTGCTTCTTACTATAGTGACAGGTATTAGGAATACAAGAATCCATCACGGAGTACATTACACAGTAGAAAATATCAACAGCCGTATCAACATCTAAAACAACGGTATCAAGGAAGGACCAATCAACAGAGAGTAATTCAGAATAAAACTCTTGAAAATTTGCCTTCCTGAAATTATAACGCCTGTTGTTATTTATTGGGAAGCTAATTGGAGCAGATAGAGAATGCAACAATAAATCAACTGTGAGCGCAGGATGATGTAAATCAACTGGAAGCAGTGGCACTGAATCAAATAATACATTCCGCTCATAATTCATATTAGATAGGACTAAGTCTAAAATTTTATTATTCGCATTTGGTATAGCATTGTACTGCGTCAAACCAAGAGATTTAATAAAAGATAACATAAGATTGCATTTAGCGGCATTACGCACGGAGCTGTCACAAAAAGTCGGAAGATTGAAGTCACCGACTAACAGCACTGGCTTATCTAACAAGAGTATGTCAAGCATATCAAGAAACTGTTCCAAGACACCAACACCAGCATCTGATCAATATAAATAACAACAAATAACGAAGAAATATTGCACAAGTAAACTTTGCTAAAAATGATTGAAGGCATCGTAATCTTAATATCACTAGTGTTCAGCACTTCATGTTGAAAATAATCACGTAATGCCAGCAAAACACCACCATCAAAAGATTTACCGGTTACGGTTGCTTCTCTGTCACATCTTATAACAGTGTAAGTAGGTAGAAAAAGTTTATTAATTGAAATGGAATAATATAACCACGTCTCAGTCAAACAATAAAAACTTTGTGTTGTATTTCTAACATGATAATAAATAATCTACTTAATGAGACAACTTTTCAATAAATTGACTTAACTATGACAGTTGTCAAAATTTGACTGTTGAAAAACGTTACTGTTTCGCAGTGTACCCAAATTTATATTGAAATCGTGCCTACACTAAATGAAAATTTAATTGAAGATATGGTACAAAATCATAAGTAAATCAGATATCGAATATTATTTATAAATGTCAGCCTCAAAACTCTATTCTTTCACTAAGAATCGAGTGAAAACCCAAACCCACACTTGTTCAAGACCCGAACTTACTATTCTTACATATTATTATTTTATTATTGAAGTAATTTTATGGAAAAATAAAGGATTACACTGGTCTGCAGAAAAAAATTATTTTTTTCTCCTCATTGTTTTCATGCATGATTACATTGATTACATAATATTTGGTGCTCTTACCTCGGAATTTAACATGCAAAAAAATACAGCACATATATTTTAAATAGAGTGTCCATTTAATTAAAAAACGATATTATTTTAGTAACAACAATTACAAAAAAGTGAAAAAAGACTACGGTCTAAGTTTTACAACGAAAAATGCTAATTTTACAGTTACAAGTTATAGAAATATCAGTATATTTATCCCATTATGGTAATATAATTCAAGTTATTTTGTTTTTTTTTCTTTTCATCGTTTCCATCGAAGTTTCTCGGCGAATCGACCAACAAAAATCAGCAAGCGTTGCTGCTGACCATTTTCCATTGTAGCGTCTTTCAATATGCATAATATCCTGATGAAACCTTTCACCATGCTCATCTGATACGGCACCGAGATTTTCCGGAAAGAAATCTAAATGCGAGTCCAAAAAATGAATTTTGAGTGACATATTGCATCCTAAAGCTTTATAAGCAGAAAGAAGCTCTCGAATGATTTGTCGGTAGTTGTCAGCTTTTGTATTACCTAGAAAATTATGACACACTTTTACAAAAGCCACCCAAGCTTTTTTTTCAGCTTTGCTCAACTTCGAATTGAAAACTTCATCCCTCATAAGCTCTCGTATTTGCGGACCTACAAAAATCCCTTCTTTCAATTTCGCGTCACTGATTCGAGGAAATTTTGTTTTGAGATATTGAAAGCCTGCACCATCCTTGTTCATAGCTTTCACTAAGTTTTTCATGAGCCCCAGCTTTATATGAAGTGGTGGCAAAAAAATTTTGTCACTTGGCACTAGAGGTTCTTGAGATACATTTTTAAGTCCAGGTGTCAAGCTTTTTCTTTGCGGCCAAGTTTTAACTTTGTAATGTTTGTCTCTTGCGCGACTGTCCCACTCACATAAAAAACAGCAAAACTTGGTGTATTCTCCTTGCAATCCAGTAAGTATAGCGACAACTTTTAAGTCAGCACAAATATTCCATAGGTATTGAGAATATTTTATTTTTTCAAGTAAGACCTCCAGATTTACATAATTTTCTTTCATGTTTGTTGCATGTGCTAGAGGCACTGATGGATATTTATTTCCATTGTGAAGTAAAACGGCTTTCAAACTAATCTTCGACGCATCAATAAAAAGTCTCCATTCGTCAGAATTTTCTGGGAAACTCAGTTCTTTAAGAAGCCCTGCAGCATCATTACAATATACTAAATCATTTTCTTTGGAAAAGTAACTCGTAAAATCTTCTTGTCTTGTGCGAAAATATGAGACTCTTGTACTTTTATCCAACAAATTCCACTGTTTCAATCTTGATCCGAGTAATTGAGCCTTAGATATTGATAGCCCCAAGTCTCTAACGAGATCATTTAAATCAGGTTGTTTAAGAAAATAAGATTCTTTTGATGGGCTTGAAGATCCTGATGAAGCGTATGATGATGAAGATGTACAGGAAGAAATAGAACACGATTGAGGCTGTAGACCAGAAGTATTTTTATTTTCCATCTTCTTGCTATTTTTTGTAGGTACTGGAGGTGAACTGCCTTCACCACGAGGAAGTGGTCTCTTTGCAGATGCGATGTTTGGATATACAATCTTGTTTTTATTTTTTTTCGAGAATCCTCGTGTTGGTGTCATGCAGAAAAAGCAGTCATTTTCATGATTCTGAGGTTCACTCCAAAGCATTGGCATCGTAAACGGCATTGATTTGTGACTTCCTTCAAGCCAACCTCTGAACGTTCTTGAACAACTGTTACAGCAAATTTTTGGGAACCAACTTTTATCACTCTCATCGATAGAGAATCCAAAATAAAGCTGATAAGCTTTTTTAACATGATCTGTGAACCCCTTTTTGCTGTGTTTTTAGAGTAAACTCACCACAAATGTAGCAAAAACAGTCGGTAGAATTCTTACAAGCGTGCGGCATTTTATAACCTAAAATTGAATGGAATTTTTTTAAAAAATAATTTTAAATTTCTATTATATATTTATTATCTATGTTCATAAAAAAATGGATAACCTACACATAAAATACTTAAAATATATGTATAACATGAATTTTGTGCAAAACTTACCAAAGTATTTGATATAGAACGTAAACAATTAAAAGACAAGTTTTCAACTAACTGTTGTAAAGACACAGTGTATACTGCGCAGGCGCATATGTACTACCATAGAAATCACTTTCGGGACTTTCCTTCTTTCTCTTATAACTAGCAAAAACCTATTTCGTATGTATATACATTGTTTATAATGTTAACGCATATAACGAATTAAAAAAAAAAACGGAATTTATGATATTTTGGAAAAAAAATCATATCGAAAAAACTAGACGTGATAGAAAAAATTGGCCATAGGGAACAGATTCAGAGCATCGAAATCTTCATATTTATGACATAATTTTATGAAGGAGGATTTTGTTGCAGACCAGTGAATTATTAACATAAACGATACTTTCGAAACCAAAATTTCCTTCATCGTTTGATTTTGTTTAATAATAGTCAGCCTGTACATTGAATCATGTTATGTAACAATGATTGGCATTTTAATTGTTAAGTTATTGATGTTAAATGCATTCATATAGATAGCTATATATGCGTGTATATAATATAGTCTGGCGCTACTTCAATTTCACGTCAAAGTATTACTTGTTACATAAACTTGAAGTTGACTTTTATAGCTTGAATTATATTAACAAACATTGAACATAATATCAATACATAAACTTTTACAAGACTACAAATACCCGCTATATTTGACAACGTTCATTTCGTTATGTAAGAAGTCAATGAACCGAGGAAAGTGTGATTTAATTTTGTGACTTTAAAGGAAACTCAGAATTTTCGTTTAGATTCGTAGAAATGGGAAAAAACATTCATCTGATCTTTAATAGTATAATTATTAACTAGATGTAAGATGTTTCTACGGTAAAAAAAATGGAATAGTACACTTATTTCTCTTGTCAGTACATGTGATATTTACGCCATGAACTAATAATTCACGATTAACTCTCACGTCAAAGACTACAATTGTGTATCTTTCTCGCAGGAATTATTATCAAAGTTTGTTTCATATAAAATTTATATTATTTATAATACGAATAAATAATTTGTGTTTATTATATTAGTTAATTATTAAGGTTTTCGGTATTATAACCTAACAGGGTAATCGTATATTTTAATGGAGGTAATATGAGTAAATATCAGAAAATAGCGAAACTGGTGCTGTAGTGCAAAAATTGAAACATTTATTTAAAAAACTTTAACAACTATCCTTCAAAGTATGCAATACACTTGTCCCATCTCTTGTCCACTTGTCATAAACATCTGAGAAACCATTTTTTGAGAGTTTATTTAGTATACTCATCACCGCGTTGCGAAACTCTAAATTCGACGTCTCAATTCTTTTTTGACTTCAGAAAACAAATGGAACTCATATGGAGCAAGATCAGGTGAGTAGGGACGATGAACCATAATTTCCACCCCCAATTCTCCAAGTGTCCGTTGATAAATCGCCGATATATGGGCCGCGGTGCAGGATCCAACCGATATCTTGATAAAGAGGCCATTTTTTCAATTCGGCCTTTAGGAATCGTCGAAGTGCATTAGAATAGTACTCTCCAGTTACTGTATGTTCTCTAGGTACAATGTGATAATAAATAATGCCTCATTTATACAAAAAAACTAGGTGAAAATATTCAAAGATACATTCAAGTTTAATAATAATAATTCATGCCTCAGAACTCTCGACAGCAAGACGTCAATTAATTAATAACTCATGGCTTGCCAATCGCCCGCAATTGACGTCTTGCTGTCGAGAGTTCTGAGGGATGAATGAAAAATAAAAAAATATATTGCATTATATTTTTTTATTTTTCATGTTTTAACTTTTCATATATATGTTTTTTAAAAGTTCTTAAGGCTTGTTTCTATAGTTACTTTATTTTTTATATCTATCATTTTTATATTTTGTACGTCAATTTTATTATTTTTTAACTCTACATTTTGTAAGTATTTTTACTACTGTTTTATACTCTTATTTATTTTTTGTTATTTTTCTCATTAATCTTGTAGTTACCCCAGAAGAAGCGACAAAGTGTTGCGAAATATAGGGTAATTTAATAAAGGAGTTTTTTAATTGACCGCTTACCCGAATTTAAATAAATTTTTGATAATATATCACGGTCGATCATTTCTTTTCAATTATATATATATATATATATATATATATATATATATATATATATATATATATATAATTATTAGATCATTTCTTAGCCATTCATTTAATATATCGATTGATAAATTCTTGGAGTTTTTCGGATTTTATATGAAATATTTATAAACATTATCAAATTAATATGTAATTGTGAAGTAAATGTTAATGTAAACATTGCTGTCTACAAATTACAACGCAAGTCATACGAAATTTAATTGAAAAATTTTGTCTACGTTGGGACTTGAACCCAAGTCTGCGGTTTGCCGGACCGTCGCTTTAACCAATTAAACCACGATATACCTTGGTTCAAGCTAATTAGAAACACAGTATAAAGTGACAATGGTAGATGCCAGTTTTTGGAAGTAGAAGTCAGTTTTGAAAGCAGATGTCAGTTTTGATATGAGATGTCAGTTATTGAAAGCAAATGTCAGTTATTGAAAGCAGATGTCAGTTGTTGAAAACAGATGTCGGTTTTGAAGGCAGATGTCAGTTTTGAAGGTTTGAAATTGTTAATTATTACTCCATAGCTAATTGAAAATTATCTAATAATCATATAGCAATGGAGTAATAATTTCAAAACTTCAACACTGACATTTGCTTTCAAAACTGACATCTGCTTTCAACAACTGACATCTGCTTTCAATAGCTGACCTCTGCTTTCAAAACTGACATCTGCTTTCAATAACTGACATTTGCTTTCAATAACTGACATCTGCTTTCAAAACTGACTTCTACTTTCAAAAACTGACATCTACTTTCAATAACTGACATCTGAATCATTAACATTGTCACCTTATAATGCGTTTATAATTAGCTTGAATCAGGGGTCTATCGTGGCTTAATTGGTTAAAGCGATGGTCCGGAAAACCGTAGACTTGGGTTCAAGTCCCAACGTAGACAAAATTTTTCAATTAAATTTTTTATGTTTTGCGATGTAATTTGTAGACAGCAATGTTTACATTCACATTTACTTCACAATTACATACTAATTTGATAATATTTATAAATATTTCATATAAGAGCCGAAAAACTAAACAAGATTTTATCAATTGATATAAGTATATATATATATATATATATTGATATAATGCGGAGTGTCGAGTTGCAAACGATATCTGCCCCACAAGTTGGGCTAGCCAATTAATGTTATAATGTCGAGTTCCTTCCAGATAAAGAGAAGCCTCTCGTTGTGGTGTCAATTAATGTTATAATGTAGAGTTGTGAAAAATAATGAATGGAAAATAAAAAAACAAAGAAAGAAAAACTAGCTCAGAAATGATAATTTAAAACATAATAAAATAAAATGCTGAAAATTCTTAATCTCAGGGTTACTAGCGGGATCCGAATATACAGACAGCAACACAGATATACATAAAATAAAACGATTAGGTAAAATTAAATAACAAATAAATTTATTAAACAATATAGTTTCGACAGTCTATAAGATACAAAAACGTTTAATATGTTGGGTTTCAAATGTATACGTATGCACCCCACAATATTGCTATACACATTAGGTTGCCTACATCAATATTATGAATATTATTATATAGATAAATGGATCGTGTCAAAATTTTGAGTGAAAACAAGATAAGAACAACAATATATTGATAAATATGTTCAGTAGAATATTATTATTGAAATAACGTGAGTATTATGATTTAGAAATATGAGATCGCAAGAAATGTTATATCTTTAATTAATAATACAGGAATAAATTTTCTCAAGAATACCTGATACTTATGACCGTTATGGTAGTATCTAAATTTACGTGTTCTCTGGAAGAAGAATACTCTGTAGAATTCCAACAGGTTCAGCAAGTCCGAATGTAATGAATCAGACTGTTTCCTCTGATAGATATTCTAGCCGCAAATCTGCATCCGTTCCTTGATACTTGTAGAACTCTGCTAGGTTATGTCCAAATTTGATGTCCGGAAGAAAGCGTAATTTATCCAAATATAACCAAGAAAAGGTTCCAGTAGCTTCTTAAATATAGCTGCTTAAACGTAAAATTGCTATTAGCTTAATTGGAAATACAAAATGTAGATGATAAGGTTTCCTAGTATCTCCACACTCGAAGTATGTTTCTCGCAAGGTATTTATAACATGTAAAATAATGAATTCACTTTCTTGTTATTAGAAATATTGCCGTAGATAATTTTATTTAAATAATTTCGAAGAAGCAATTGAAAATTATTCTTTTCTTTACCACCGCATGCAAAAATCTCTTAATCAATAATAATCTTCTTTTTTTTTCATCGTCTTGACTACATATCATATTTTGTAGAAACATAAATCAAATTTTCTTAGAAAACTTATACACTGAATTTCAAAATTATAAAAGATAATTTAGTCAGAATAGAAAGAAATAATTTTAAATATGTATTTCTTAAATATAACAGAGATGAAAATATCTCTGACAATCTAAAAATGTGATAATATATCCAACTCACGTAATTCCAAATGCACATTTAAAAGTGATGTTATAAAAAAAATGATAATAAATATCAGAGTTTATCGTAATTTGAACATACATGAAATAATCATAGTCAGTTTTAGAAATCTAAAATTCTCGCGAACATAAGTAAGATGAATTTAATTAAAGGACGAAATATAAAGATTAATTAAATATGACATAACATAGTAATCGGTAACATGATTTTTAAAACCAATTATGATTTTACATCTTTAAAATACAAAATTCTATCTATAAAGTAATGTTTCACAAATCTGATTATTCCAGATATAACATTCTTGGAATTGATATTTAATTAGAAGAAGAATACATTAATGAAGAGTACTGACCCACATCAATATATATATATATATATATATATATATATATATACATATTGATACATGGAGCTGAGACTGATTGGCTTAATTAACCACCGGTCGTATAATTAATATAAATGTGCATTTACAGAATTTTTATTTATAAAAGGGCTAACTGGGCGCAACTCAGCTCCATGTATCAATATGTATATATATATATATATATATATATATATATATATATATACATATTGATACATGGAGCTGAGACTGATTGGCTTAATTAACCACCGGTCGTATAATTAATATAAATGTGCATTTACAGAATTTTTACTTATAAAAGGGCTAGCTCACTTATTTAATATTGAAGTTCCCAAGGAATTACAGCCGATTCTGCACAAATACTGTTGTTACTTAATAACTGAAAAATTGTAACATAATATTTTTGTGAATAAATAAAACAACGAGTTGTAATATCTAAAATTGTGAGGTATATTTTCAAATACTACTGAACGTTAGGCAACAAAAATGCATAGGTAGTTAACAAGCAGTTAATGTAAAAGATATTTACGGATACTAGTTCTAGTTGGCGTCATTCTAATAGTAAAGCGTCAAATAAAATTCGTTGATAATTATTCTAAATACTTGGCATAGGTAAGAACTTATATATAACTTATATATAATTAACTTATATAGCTTAATTGATCGTAATATGTTGAAAAATTGATTATTGATTGTTATTTCCCATGAGTGCTTAGATTTGTGTGTATTAATACTTGTTATTTCTACAGGTGTGCGTTAATTAGAGACAGGCAGGTAAATTGAATCGTTGGAAGTGGAAAAACCATGAATTAGGTGCTTTCGTCTGGAGTTGTTGGTTTTTCTTCCAAAATATAGCTTCGGCGTCAAAGTTAGATTATAATTTATAATTATTATTTATGAAAACACATATAAGTTTAAAGTACGTAATATTTCTTTTTCTGTAGTTATTAAATTTTTACCGACGACCAATTCTAAAAACTTTATTTAAAAATGTTTATACCAATACCATATGAGCAAAAATGATTTAGATAAGGGATGGCCATGGTTGAGAGGATCACTGTCTTTATTAGGTTCAGTCTGTTGTTAGTTCTACATGTTTGTTGGATGTCAGTTTCGATTTGAATTTTTATTTGACATGAATTAAATGTCAGTTTTATTCGGAATGATTTAAATGTTTCTTTTTTAGCTTAACATAACCAATATAATTACAACTACTTTAAATCAAAACTGACATTAAATTGACAACAACAAGCTGAACCTATCAAAGACAGTGATCTTCCCAAATATTGCCATCATATCGTACTATCTGTCTATTGTTTTTTTTAATTTTTCATAGCCTTAGGTCTCATTTTTAAATTCAACGAGATTATATTAATTATATTTTAATAAATATAGTCGACTTACTAGTGATTATTTCTTCAGCATATCCTATAATTCTAAATATAATTCTATGTTCGTGTACAAAATTTCATTAAAATATCCCGAACCGTTCTTGAGATACATGACCGTTTCTATATATAATCGGGACCCTGTATAAGTTGGAAATGGATAAGAAACAGTAAACGACAAATCATTAGATAAATAAATAAATAAATAATTAATTAAATAAATAAAATGAAAAATAACAAATAATAAGGAACTAATGTTTCCTAACCTTGAGGTACTCCAGAAATGGTGATAAATTCGCATGGATTATAATTATTACTAGAGACCGGTCACATCGGGTTGAAATGATGTCGTCATTACGACGGACGATATAAATAGTCTACAACATCTGTAAGTACATCACGCAGTTATTGAATGCACTATTGATCTGGCTAGCGCGCACATCTGTTTTCATCGAGAATTGCGACGTTTTTTGTTGGATATTTACAGTTAAATTTCTGTTTTCATGGGCGTAGATAGAAGCGTGTGGAGTTTTAATAATTTAGTGTATTTAGATTATATTTCGTAAGATAAATAAAGTGCTGTGAGTTAGTATCTTGTTTTCATAGTTTCAACTGTTAATTACATCGTAATTTTTGTGATAGATCCTGCTTAATATCGTTTGATTGAATATACTGCTCCCAATTATTTCGACGTAAGCGTGCATTGAATTTCGTTCAGTTTCAATAACTTACGCACACATTTTTAGTCTTCATTTATTTAGATCTAGAGCATTGTTTAAGTTACTTTTTCAGATATGATATGGAAGAACGTCGAGAACGGCATCGTAAAACAATGGCGAGTTGAATTGACGGTCATACTGATTGTATGTCCATTGTCAGTGATTCCGAAATTTATTGCAAAATCTGTAAAAAATCGTTAAAAAATTCCATGAAATCGCACGTACAACATCATTCAACATCGCAAACACATGCACAGAAATTGGAACCGTTGGAATCTGACAATTTTAACGAAGAACTCTGTGAAACTTTTATGGCGGCTAATATTCCATTAAATAAACTTAACAATCCCACTTTAAAAATATTTCTCCAAAAATATACTGGTTGAAATGTTCCTGAAGAATCCACCATATGTAAATATTATGTTTCTAAGTACTACACCAAAGGAGTAGAACGCATTAGAAGCCATCGTTCAAATCAGTACCTCTGGATAAGTGCTGACGAAACTGTCGATATATTAGGACGCTGTGTGGTAAATGTTGTAGCTGCTGTACTACATCAAACTATTCCATATAACGTGTATGTAATAGCAACAAAAGTTATAAATACAGTTGATGTGGAAATAGTTGCTAAAACCATTAACGAGAGTATTCAAAATGTACTTCATTCGAACGACAGGTACAAAGAAAAATTACTTTTATTTGTAAGTGACAGTGCTACATATATGTTAAAAACAGGCAGACTATTAAAGGAACATATCCTAATATGCTGCATATTACTTGTGCAGCACATGCTCTCCACAGAATCTGTGAATATATCAGAGACACCTTTCCAGAAGTTGATAGACTTGTATCCGCTTTTAGAAAGTTTTCAGAAAAGCACCATTGAGAGAAGCTCTTTACAGGGAAAAACTGCCAACTTTGTCACTGCCTCCCTCTCCAGTAATAACTAGATGAGGGACATGTTAGGAAGCTACTAGTTTTTATGCAGAGAATTTCGATAGTTTACAAAATTTCGCTGCATGTTTAAATGACGATGCTCCGAGTATTTCTGAGTGCAAGGAACTAATACAAATTCCAAATTTAAAAAATCGGTTGTACTTTCTTCAGGAACACTGCAAATTTGCCAAAACTAATCACTTATTTTGAAAATCAAAATCTCAACTTAAATGATGGTTTAACGACATTAGATGTGGCTATTAATAATTTGAAGAGTATTCCAAGTAACTTCGGATGTGGCCTTCGGCAAAAGTTAGACGCAGTGTTTAATAGAAATTCAGATTTAATAACATTGCGGGAATTGTGTATGGGGACAATGCCACAACATCTAACTGCAAAATACGCGGAAATGAAAGAATATGTCCAGTATGCACATATAACCAGTTGCGCTGTAGAAAGAACGTTTTCTATTTACAAAGATGTATTTCAATCAAAAAGAACAAATTTTAGAGAAGAGAACCTTAAGAAAGTATTGCTATAGTCTATTTTAAACTAAGAGGAGTAAATGGAAAAGCCACATTTACACTGTAAAAGTTAATCAATGACATTCTGAATGATTTTTTAAATTGTCGTATTTTATTAGTTTTTCTTTATTCATTGAGCTCAAAGGCAACATTTAATTTAGCGTTATTTCCCGCTTAATTTTGAATATAAACTCTACATCAATAAAGTCACAACGTAATTAAACATTTATTAAAAATTATTTACATTAAACACAAAAATAACATAAATAAAGGATTTAAAGAAATCAAAGGCTCCGTTAACTACTTGTTACTTGCAAAAATTAAACAAAATAATCTATTCTAAATCTGAACTGTCTGAGAAAGTATCACTGTCACTATCAGCACCAATAGAAATAATAAACGGTTCGATTAGATCATCTACGATGCCATCTAGTGTGGCCATTTTTATTTCTTCCTTAATTATATGCTCAACACAACTTTTCCAATTAACATTTTGAACATTTTCGATAGCTTGCAATAACAGCCCCCTCACTTCTGTCAATTTAAATGTGATGTTCTTCGATGCTACTTCATTCTATATTTTTGCCCATATCAACTCTATTGGATTGAGTTCACAATGGTACGGTGGCAACCTTAATAGAACTTTATTATTACGTTTTGCCATTTCATCAATCACATACAAATTATATTGTTCTTTATTTATTTTGATTAAATTCAGAAGTTCAGCTCGTACCATCTCTTCTCTGAATTCAATCTGCTTATTTCGCAACCACTCTTGCATATCTTTTTTCTTTGATCCTGCTGTAGGAATTTTCTCCATTCTACGGCTGTGGTAAGACGCGTTGTCCATGACGATAACAGCGTTGTCAGGTAATTTTGATAACACATTATTAAACCATGTCTCAAAAACGGCTGCATTCATTTCTTCATGATAATCTCCTGTTTTCTTACCTTCGAAAAGCAATAACCCTCCATCAACAAAGCCATGTTCGGATCCAATATGTAACACAATAAGCCTCCTCCCTTTTCCTGACGGGTTTTTTAGTCCTGTAGATAGCCCTTCGATGAATGTTTGACGCCGATCTCTTATACTGTTATCTATCCATACTTTTTCTTTTGTATGACCTTCATTAACCCACGTCTCATCTAAATAATAAATTGGTCTACCTTCTCTCCTAAATTCCTTCATTTTAAGTAAGTATTTTCTTCTCCATGTAATGATATCATCCCGTTCGATAAGAATACTTTTACGGTTTCTTTTAATGTACTTGAAGTTAATTTGCTTCATAAATTTGTATAATGACGAACGGGACATTTGTGGTAAATCTGGACGTTTCTTTATTTCCATCAAAATTTTGTCCAACGTAGGTAATTCGTTTTTATAAAAGAAAGCATGCACTATTTGCCGCACAGACTGTTTAACTACTTCATCGTATGCAGCAACATTACCAGGTCGTCCTCCATAGTGTTTAGATGCAGTAACTGTGTACCAGTCTCATTATACTCTTTTATGGTGCGATATACTGTCGATTGTGCAACGCCTAAAAGCAGAACATTATCAAATTGGTTACATTATTCAATCCATGAAAACTTACCCACGGTGTTACTAATTTTAGAAACAATAACAGTTTTTTTAAGATTCGGTTCATCAGTTCTCAGCTGTTTATACATATTTAAAACACATTGCTTTTCAGCAACAGATAAATGCCCTATATCTAAACGTTTGCGTTTTTTCGGAGGTGAAAATGATGCTGAACTTGTTGCAACAGTATCCATTTTTATATGAATATTGAATAATTATCGATAACTACAGAAGGGTATCTTAAAGGTTTCGCAAATTCTAAAAAGAACGGATTTATTTACGTTAATACAACAATACAACTGAATAGAACAACGGGAACACAACAGAAAACGAAATTTGACAAGCGTTTGACATCGATAGGTCAACACGCAATTTTTGCATAACGTAATCCTACCTCTGAAGCAACCAATCACGCATAGTAATTTTGGCGCGATTAATTTAAAACGCTCCTCTTAGTTTAAAAATAGACTATAGTAAATATTAATACTCCTTTACTCAACTTGTACTACAAAATGAACAAATAAAGATGTATTTCGTATTTTGTAGCCGTATATATACCCGTTTTATTATTATAAGAATAATTATATAAATAATATATATATAAATAATTATATAAATAATTATATAAATAATTATATAAATAATTATATAAATAATTATATAAATAAAATTAAAAACTTTAAAAATACAAATGTTCAATAGTACGCTCGTGGGCGTTGATTTATCAACCTCTCGTGTCAGGTCTCGAATGATTATATAGACCCTGTTAGATAAGTACTATTCCAGAAGTTTTACAGGAATATATCCTGTTTAGCATTTTGAAAGGTTATAGCGTTATAAATGATGCTCAATAGAGATTGCAAACAATTAATTTATATATTTTTGAGAAAAATAATAAGGAAAATTTATAACACGAACTGTATATTATCCATGTATACATATGAATAGTATATACAAGTATATTAGTCACTGTACATGCGAAAAGTAACATTTAAATAATTTGGCAATAGTACAGAATCATAGAACAACGTATTTCTTCCTACGGCCTTGACACAATAACGTCGTCGCCAATTCACTAATCTCGTGCATCACATAACTATATTTCAATCTAATTCTCTTATTAGCGAACGGTTTGCCTTGACAGTAAGCAATCGAAATAATATTTTCATTCAAGCGCATTTTGTGATTGTTGACGTCCATTTGAAATGATTGTCGCCTTAATGCCGAGAAATATAATCTCGATTAGAAATAATTTTAAAATAAATAATAATTTATGTGTACATATATATATATATATATATATATATATATATATATATATATATATATATATATATATATTATTGCCTATGTTCGCGGTTGTAAATTTTTTTGTTTGCACGCAGCACAAGATGTGCGGTTACATAATAGATTGTCTTCATTAAATTATGCGCACTTCATGAATCTGCATTGATAATAAATTCATTGATAACCCTAGCAAGTGAATCTTAATGAGTTCCATTGTTATGCAATTATTTTATCAAAGTTTATTGGAACGTTTGCTCTTTTATAGATTAAAGTGTGAACAATAAAAGAGATACGAATAATTTTTCGATTATAGCCGCAATAACTCGCAGCTGCACATACATGTGTATATACTAAGCTTTCACAAATTATTTTCAAGTGTTTAGACATAATGTTACTGTAAATGATTAGCTTTTCTTTATCAGTATATTATGTAATTCTGACCAATTAATTCATATCAAAGGGATTGCGGGTTTATTATGACTTTATGACCGAAACTAAAAATGTTATAAAGAACTTGCAGACTAGGTTATATAATATGTAAGGGGATTGACTGCCATCCTTTTGGATCTAGACCAGGGATGCAGAGACTTGTAGGGAACAGGGGCCACTCGGGAAAATTATAAGCCAAGGACGGGCCACTACAAAGAATACTTATTAACACAAATATTTTTATTTTTAAATAGTATGAATTACTACAAATGATAAAAATAAAGGAACATTCAAAAATGTTTGTTGTAATTATGTAATCGTAATGTAATCTAATCATTACTATGTAATATTTCATGTTTTATTATTTTGATGCATGACATTGCATTGACCTAACAATTTTGTTTATGTTTGGCTCCACATTACTTGTCGCCACACGTAAAATTGCTTCCAGATTTTCATTTGCCAAACGGCTTCGATTTTTTGTTTTGTTAAGTTTCATCACTGAAAGCGTTTGCTCACAAATATACGTCGATCCAAATAAGCTTGCACATTTCAATGCATTTATTCGCAACTCTTTATAAGCGGTTTTGTCAACGCAACGGTAAAAGTTGAGTAAATTACCTTCATTAAACTTGTTTCGTAAATTATCATCATTTTGCATGTCTATCAATTCCATCTGGAAAATGGCTGTAATTGGCTGAATAGATTTGTGTCTTCAAGTGATTTGTGATGTCTACAAGAAACGCTAAGTCACACAGCCAATCAGGGTTATCGAGTTCGGAGACGTCCTTCTTCTTTTTCGCCAGAAATATTTTGATTTCTTCAATCAAGTTAAGAAACCGCTCTAGCGACAACCTACGACTTAGCCACCTTACTTCAGTGTAAGACAGGAGATCACCATATTCGCTTTCAATATCCTCGAGAAATTGTGTGAATTGTCGGTGGTTGAGACCTCGTGATTTTATAAAGTTTACAGTAGGTACTACAACTTTCATTACATTTTCAAAGCCCAATAATTTTGAACAGAGGGCTTCTTGATGTATAATGCAATGAAACTGCATTAATTCCTTGGTATCTATGTTTTTAGTTTGTAAATACTCTTTTAACATAGTTACTACCCCAGATTTACTTCCAACCATTGAAGGTGCTCCGCTAGTCATAATTCCAGATAATTTCGTTAAATCCAAATCCATTATAGAACATTTTTCCAGAAGAGCTTTGAGCATGTCACTCCCCTTGGTTTGACTTGTCAAAGAACTCATACCAATCAGTTCTTACACTCACTTCAAAATTTTGCGTTACATTTCGTAAAAATATTAAGAGTTGAGCAGTGGAACTTATATCTGTAGATTCGTCGAGTGCTATAAAAAAATACTCAAATCTTTTCGATTTCGTAGCTAATTGCTCTTCTATATTAGCTGCTAATGTGGTAAGTCTTCCCTGAACAGTCATCCGATTTAGTTGAATTTTCTCAAACCTCTTTGCATCTTTCGGACAGATTTTTTTGCGGCGATATCTAAACACTGCTTAACAAACTCACCATCTTTAAAAGGCCGACAAGTTTTCGCTATTATTAAAGATACATATCTTACTAACAATTACAGAAGTTAGAATAAAATAAAAAGTTCAGAAACATTGATTTGAATTGATTTTTACCTACTTTTGTAGTTTTTCGAACAATTTTTAAAATTCGTTGGCGGGCCGCATAAATATCGACAGTGGGCCGCATGCGGCCCGCGGGCCGCGGTATGTGCATTGCTGATCTAGACAGAATGTGTAAAAACAATTAGAAAAGCTTAATCGAATGTAAAAATCAGTAGTTTTCACGTAAAAAGATATACAAAGTTTCGTTTTTTAAGAGGCTTTATCTTATTATCACAGTAAACGGATTCTGATTATCGTCGTCAACGAAATATGGACCGATTATTCCATGGCCAGAAACCGCGCACCAAATGGTAAATCGGACACTCTGAAGTCGTTTCTCTACAATAACATCAGGGCGTTTAAATCCAAGGAATCGAGTTTTTTGTTTGTCGAATAATACAGTTGTTACGCTGAACGTGATTCTCGTCTGAAAACCATATGTTTTTCTAGAATTCTGGATCCTTCTAGTGAACACAATAAATTTCACTTGCACGTGTGTCAGCAGCGTTTAGTCGTTGCCCAACTTGAATACGGTACGGCTAACCACCAATTGATTTGGACAGCGGACGTGTAGATGTTTTACTGATGTTGAGTTTACATGCAGTTCTTACAAGGCTTCTTTGCGGTGAATGCTCAACTTGGTAAAAAACACGTCCTGCGTTTTCGTAGGTACACACTGTTTTTCGACGACCTAAAGAACCTTTACATTGACATAATACACTACCAGTGCGAAATACAAAGTTTAGTTTTGTAAGGTGCTTTACCTCTAATAATAATGCAAATTTTTGAATGAGTTTTATGCAGTGAAAGCAGAAACAGAACACAAAAAAAATTCTAATAACAACTTGTTTTATATAGTTAACCATTTCCGTGAGAAAAAAAATTATAAAAGAAACCCAGACCTATCTTACTTAAATCTTTATTCTGAATTTGTTTCTTTACTTTTACTCCGTTGACCAATTGAACGATTCATACGAATGGTCGATTGTTACACATTTTGTCAATTCGCACGTCTCTTCTCACGTGTTCGGGAAAACTGGATTCGTAGATACAACGGTTGTGTTGTAAATAATGACGGATATTTCCAACATTCGTTGTAAACACAATAGTAACTTTTCTTTACTTCGCGTTCACTCCAGTCCGAATTTCGGACTGGTAAGAGCAGATGCGCCTTGTCTTCACATATGATAAATCACACACCTAATTTTAATAATGTTAAATTCCTTCAATCTGTAAACAACTTAAAGTGTAGAGAGTTTTTGGAAATGGTAGAGATCAATAACAACGCAAATTCGATGATTTTCAGATCTGATACGAACAACCTAAGGGCAATATATGCTTATTTGCTAACCATCTCAATAAACATAAAGTCTAAACAACAAACCACACAAAATACTAACTTATCTGTTACCGTTTAACACATTGGTCCTTTTCAATCTTTTGCATCACTTATTAATTATATAACACGTTTACTCTTTTCTAAATGTAAAATTCTGTGAGACGACACATTTTGAAGAATAGCCACCTTGACTTTCGCACGCCATTGTATAAAATTTGTGACCTTGATTATAGATAGTAACTTTTCCAATTCGATGTTACACACCTGGAATCCAAAAAAAACTTTACCGGATCTTTTACACTATCATCCTCTAACATTATATGTACGAATTTTGTGACAATAACATGTGTTGTGGCTCTCTTTTAAATGTGTTTGTCCTGTTTTTAAAATGTTTTTAATTTCGAAATAAATAATGTGTACGCCGTTGATATTACTAGTATAAATTTAGAATATTGAAAACATTATAAATATTAAGACGAGTAATTTCTCCAAAAAAAAAAACAGTTCACATTTGTAAGTATTAACCACTTTCTTTTGTTAAGAAGTAATTAATTTATGTCCATCTGCTCTTAAAGTGACCCCTGATGAAGCATACGAATTCGGTGCGAAATATTGGAATGAAAAAATAAAGAACTGACTTAAGTAATAGAGTTTAATTTTGCTGGATTCCCCCCAAAAAACATTATCCTTCCATACATGTTCTAACGGCAAAGACTCCTGGTCTAATTATATATATATATATATATATATATATATTTGTATGTTGTATGAAAAAAACCACATCCGTCCAGAAACGTGCAGATATCGATATTTCACTGTCGTTACAGATCATCAGTACACGATATTCGGACATAGACATGATTTTATTTGTATACTTTCGTGTATATATACGAATTATATTGAATTTAATTGGAGTGAGAAATAGCAATTATTCAAATCTCCTCTCACATGTAATTGTCGCTAAATTTGTTGCGTTGATTCTACAATCTGACAAGATTACTTCTGCCGAAGAACGTAGATGCAAACACGTCGCGACGTCAGCCATCCAGCTGTGCGGATAATTAACATTTGTAAGAAAAAAAACATTTAGCGACAATTGCATGTGAGAGGAGATTTGAATAATTGCTATTTCTCACTCCAATTAAATTCAATATAATTCGTATATATACACGAAAGTATACAAATAAAATCATGTCTATGTCCGAATATCGTGTACTGATGATCTGTAACGACAGTGAAATATCGATATCTGCACGTTTCTGGACGGATGTGGTTTTTTTCATACAAATGTTAATTATCCGCACAGCTGGATGGCTGACGTCGCGACGTGTTTGCGTCTACGTTCTTCGGCAGGAGTAATCTTGTCAGATTGTAGAATCAACGCAACAAATTTAGCGACAATTGCATGTGAGAGGAGATTTGAATAATTGCTATTTCTCACTCCAATTAAATTCAATATATATATATATATATATATATATATATATATATATATATATATATATAATCTAACAAATGGCAAAGCATTGTCGGGTCAGCAAATATATAAATAAAGTGAAGATTTCAACAATTACTTTTACCTCCATTTAAAGTTATGGATCTTTATCAAGTAAAATCCGAATCAATCGAATTAATATACCTGGATTTCCAGAAACTTTTGATCAAACTAACAAACATGTTTTAAATATAAAAATATCGTAACAACATATCCTGACCATTTCAATTTACTTCAGAAATGCTTCAAAGTTACAATTTGGATAAAAATTAGACTTTATTATTCATAGATGACTTAAAACTATTTCCAACTATTCAGGCGTCGTGTACTAACTGTAACGTTTTCTTAGTAAACACCGAAAACACACGAGGCACTCGCATCATGGTACTTGCACTCCCAAATACGTCATCACGAGCCGCGCCTGCATTTAGCACTATTCCCGTCTTTCGCAACTAAAGAATAACTATAGTTCTTTTATCGTACAGCGTACCTAAGGTTTATTTTTTGTCTTTATGTAATAAGTGCCCTTAATATAATCTAGGTAAGGTCATTGTCAAGGCGCAACGGATTACGGAATGCAAACTGGCAATCCCGAAGATCCCGAGATTAGCCAACTGCAGTCCCGGGATTTAGGGGATCAAAACCGGCCGGGATCCCGAGATCCCGGGATTCGGGATCCCGGTATTGCATTCTCTAGTTAGTATATGTCCTGTTGAGTAGAATTTACTCATTCACATCCTTGTGTGTTTCCCACAGTTCATGAGGAATTCGGGATGGACTATTTTAATATTTTTTTAATATTAAAATAGTAGTTTTTGGTTTAATTTTATAATTTGTTATACTTTTTTTTTAACTTTAACCACCGAAATTTTCGAGAGGAAGCATTCAAAATAGATAATATTTTTTTATAACTAATAAATGAATGCTAGCCCGACAGATATAAAAGAATTTAATACAATAATTAATAATTTGTCATTAGCAACTTTAAATTTGCAATTTCTCATATACTACTTTGCGCAGTATTGTAAATACTTCAAGGTCAAACATGGTTATTTTTAATTTTAATTAATTTCATTATTATATTAAGTACAAAATATTTGATGTCAACTATTTTCATTAGATTAGCGTCTATTGTGTTGACCAAACAAGAAGGCTTGCGACACTAAATTAATTTATTCATGCGGTAGTTTAAAGTTCCAGTACTTAGTAGGCATCCGCCAGAATAGATAATGTACAGTGAAATCAGA
This sequence comes from Melolontha melolontha, assembly GCA_935421215.2. NCBI lineage: Eukaryota > Metazoa > Arthropoda > Insecta > Coleoptera > Scarabaeidae > Melolontha > Melolontha melolontha. The sequence goes on along the minus strand of OW285239.1, from coordinate 2,574,507 downwards.
GCATTGGGTCAGGGGTAGTGTGTTGAGTACTGCTCATGGTCATGACTCTCTTGCACAATCTACAGCCCACGCTTGTAAAATATAGCAATAGTGCTTACACACGTATTACTAAGTAGAAATAATTTAAGTAAAACTGATAGATCTTTGTCACAAATTTTATTGTCTTTAGACTTAAGTCACAATATATGAATTTATAGAATATCTTGTACATATTCATTTAGGTATGGTTTTTATGCTTGTAAGTTATTAATAAGAATAGTTTATACAACTTAATATTATTTATTAACTATCTATACCTCATTCGATTTAAGTAAGGAGCAGGTGGCGCTAAAATCTGAGTTTAATTTACGTAATTTTGTAATTTAAAACAAGTAGAACATTTAGTTGTTGTCATATATTGAACTTACGTATCTACATATCTAATAAAAGATTATTTTTTGACTTTCACGTTTGTTTATTAACATATTTATTATTAAGAAAGCTTAGATATTCCTTAATCATTTTATTCAAATAAGAAGCGGCAAATGTATATCAATGGAAGGTTCGTGACGAGAAGTTGTTGACGATGAATGATTAATTGAGTAGTTGCTTGGGCTATTTCCATCGTTTGTAGGATTTTAATAATCTGACGTTTCGGCAGTCAATCTACTGTCGTCTTCAGAAGGGCCAGTCCTTTCCAAACTCATGCCATATAAGTCTGAAATGAGTTTGGCAAGAAATTGTCCTTCTCAGAGCTACCCTGAAGACGGCAATAGATTGACTGCCGAAACGTCGGATTATACAATTGATTTTACAAAAAATTATTGTAAAAAATCCATTTTTTGGTTGGTTGGTGCGAATCATTTCGCACCAACCTGGGCTTCGTCAGACATATAACTAACTTATTTACAAAATATTTTTTATATTCAACACAAGTAAACGGTAACAAGCAAAAACACATGTTTTATTTTAAAAAATAGTTGGAGGGATGGGTACTTTTTATTACTGGATGTCTATGCACAAAACTTTCACTACGGTTTATACAATATGTACTGTTCTTAAGTAATAAAACTAGAGGTTTACATTATATTACAGGGAGGTAAAGAATTCTATGGAAAAATACAAAAATACAAAATATAATATGTAACGGTCTGCATATCAAATGAATAGATTGAGTAAGGGTGAATTATCTTATTAGTTTCTTATCTTATTATCTTATTAGTTTCTAATTGATCATTTAAGATCTTGTCAGTTTTCTTTAATTTATTAATTTCAAGGGACTCTAATAAATTAAGTTTTTGCCCTTATTTTCTACATGTAATATTTTAAATTCTTTGTTAAAATTGTGGTTCGTTGAATTGATATGAGACGCATATGAAGAGTCACTTTTATTATTTCTAAATGAAGAAAAATGTTCTTTGACGCGTATTTCAAACGATCTGCCTGTCTGTCCGATATAAGTCGTAGAGCAACTACCGCAGGTTAACTCATAGACCCCTGACTTTTTATTGTTGTTTGTTAAATCCTTATTGTGACGAAGCCCAGGTTGGTGCGAAACGATTCGTTACAGTGATAATTAAAAAGTGAAATTCATAAAATTTGTTTTATTTTATCTTAATAGTTATAATGGAATTTCATCAAGTAAAGGCCGAAACAATTATATATTTTAAAGACTACGTCAAACTGGATTATTATGATGTTAAAATATAAAGGTGTCTCAATAAGAACTTGAAATTTGAATCGCGCCATTTCAATCTATCAGATGTTTGATCAGGCACACTTGGTAGTTGTCATAGGGAAATATTGACACTTATAATAATGTTACGTTAGAATTTACAATATAAAAATGGTTAAAATTCAAATCATTTTGGCATACATAATTATCAGTCGCAGCCTGCTATTAAAAATTTACTGGAAAGATTTGAGCGGTGGTTCTCATTGAAAAACGAGGAGCCCCTACCGGTCATCGCCTTGGAAGGTCGATCGATACTATTGCTGCTGTGAGAGCTAGTATTGCAGAGCATACCAATACCTTCATTCGACATCGCGCCTAGGAATTATATATCAATCGACGCACCCTCCAACGAATTTTAATGAGACATTTACACCTTCACACTTATAAGATCAAATTGACTCAAGAACTGAAGCCAACCGACCATGTACAGCGCAGAATCTTTGTCAACTGGATCATGGAACAGTAGCAAGTTAACGAAGCATTCAACAAAAAAATCATCTTTGGTGATGAAGCACATTTTCATTTCAACAGCTATGTCAAGCAGAATTCTTGGATTTGGGGAACAAAAATTCCACATATCGTGCAGAAACTTCCAATGCACTCTTAAAAAGAGCCAGTTTGGTGTGCTATGTGAGGTACTTTTTTGAAAATGATTAAGGTGCGTCCGTTACCATCAACACTTGCTATCGTGGTATGTTGACAAACTTTTTCTAACGGAAACGGAAAGAGATGGAATAGAAGTAAATGACATGTAGATTCAACAAGATGGCGCAATCTGCTATACTATATGCGAAACAATGACATTATTAAATTCTTTCATTGGAGACTGTGGATAAATAAAAATTTAAAAAAGGTATATAACCCCTTACCACAATTATTAATCATATCCTAAATACGTATTTCGACAACTAAGTTGTCATCATCAGTAGGTAAAAACTACTAATTAAAAGTCGCACATGGGGCACAGTAAAGCAAGATAAACGCTTACGCACAACTACTATACACCGCGTCCCCGTATACACTGTGTATACGTATATGGAACACAACCATTGAACGTTTCTTTCTTACCTATCGCAATGGATATTGTATATCATGTCCAATTGGAATTCTTACAATAGGCAAGATGCCTAAACTTATTACGGTCTTTCTTAAATTACCAAATCCTGAATTATTTAGTGGACACTGTTTTAGACGTTCCAGTGCGTCTCATATAGCAAATAAGGGTGGTGATTTGATTACAATTAAGCAACATGGAGGATGGAAATCGTCAGCTATAGCTGAGGGTTATATTGATACATCCATGAAAAGAAAAATTGAGGTTGCTCAAATGTTCTCGTCTGAACAAAATACATCAAGTGGGTGTTCAAGCATTTCACAGCCACAATCTTCAAATAAAAAATCTAAAGTTATTGTTGAAACTAATACTACAAGGAAAACGTTAGTTTCCAATCAAAACCTACCTGGCATTAGTATAAATGCTTATGATTCATCGCAAGTTAATGTACATGTTTATACTAATTACAATAACTAAAATAAAATACATTAACATAATTATATTTTTATATTGAGTTTTGTGCTTCATTATTACCTTGTTTAAGTACTAAAATATAATAATAAATAGTCGTTATTCTACATTCATGTATTATCTTCTGTATTCTGGTAGGTATATAACCTATATTAAGCAGCGTGTCAAATATTATTCCAAATTGAACAGGAAACCAACACTGAATAATGAAAGGTTGCGTCTCGAAATAAGGTTCATTTCGAGCTGCGAATGCGTATCAAAATGAGACCATTGTGTGTGCGAAATAGAAAAAATAATTTTCTAATAAGAGATTAAAATGTAAAACAATCATGTGGATTGTTATAGTGACCAAAACTACATCTTAATAACTTAATAATCTACGATATCATTAGTTTATTATTTCAGACACATTGTATAGTATTTCCTTATTTTACCTGATTCTAATACGCAATTAGCAAAAGTTTGTTTAACATGCAGAGATAATTTCAATACGCTATTGCAATTTTGAATAAGTACTGTCATTCTCATTTCATTAAAAGAACTGTCAGATCTATTTTAAATTTTATTTTCAATATTTAATACTGGCCTTAAACCTATCATTTAGTATATGTTGCGTTAGATGTTTCAATACAAAGGGGGGATCAAAATATAAATTACCATATAAAGTTTTGTTATTATTTGAGAAGCAACTGAACGATTTAGGTCAAATTAATTTTCAAACAAATCATAGGTCAAGATTTTTGAATAGATTTTTACGATCACACAAGGACTACCCCTTCTTCTCGGATAGTTATCACTTCTCTTTTAATATTGAATAGATTGCACTCGTTTTTGGTAGTCCGCCAAACCGGATTATCCAAATCGGCGACCTTCATCTGTACCCCGTGCAGTGACACAATTATTCGGTGTTCGCCATGACTTAAAATTTTGCTTTTTGCAGTATCGATCATTAAATATGTACGTACATATACATAATAATACAACGACGTTACGTGATATGTAATTTGTATATGAGTGCACAACGTTCGTATACAAATTACATTAATTCTTTTCTTGTAATTTAAAAAGGTATATAACCCCTTACCACAATTATTAGTCGTATCCTAAATACGTATTTCGACAACTAAGTTGTCATCATCAGTAGGTAAAAACTACTAATTAAAGTCACACGGGGCACAATAAAGTAAGATAAACGCTTCCGCACAACTACTATACACTGCAACCCTGTAAAGTGAGTCTTTACAGGGTTGCAGTGTACCCACAGTGTACTCCCACAAATCGCACACCGTAAAAACGGAATAACTCGGAGAGTAGCTGAACAAAACTAAATCTTCTTTAGCCCAGCGTTGAGGGAGTTCTTCGTTGAGATAGCTACGTACATGGATATACCAACGAGGTGGAGCCCAATATTGCCGGAAGGTGAAATTGTTGCTATCCTCGTTCAATTGCGGAAACAATTACAACTGCAACACATCCAGGTATGCAGTGTTTTGTTTTCGAAAGTGCATAGAGCGCGTTAACTTTCGGCGAATTTCCTTCATGTTCGACGGTGACATGATAATTTTCTGAACATAGATACATCGAGAAAACACATCATTTAATTCAATACTCTGCCTTGCGTTGCTGTGGCTATGTGGAATGAAAGGAAAGGAAGGAAGGAGATTTAATCAAAGTTATTTTCATTTTTAACAAAATATTAGCGTAAATAGAGTATTTGATTAGCAAATGTCAACTAGTAATAAAAAAGTAGGGAAGGGTGGTGTATACTCGGACGATTTTTTTTAAATGTAATTTAGAAGCATACTTTTGGTATTAGGGAATCAATTTTTTTTCTGTGGGAAGAATGTGATATATATTATTGACACGAAAAATCAGTGTCCCAAATGTTAAAAAACAAAGCAGAAAAAAAATATGTCCCTTTATAGACCACCGTCCCTGCATGGACCACTCCCTGGTTTATACTGGGACACAGGAAAATATGAGTGTGGTATATAAAGGGACATTTTTTTAATAAAAAAGTGTTGACACATTGATGAAAATTTTTATTTCAAACAAAAGGAAAATTCATTCTAAATATAAAAAAATGCATTTAGGTATTTAAAGCAACAAAAGGGAATATTACTGCACATTGTAATGTGTAAAATCAAATTTAAATCTGAGCTGCTTAACTGCTCTCTTTGTACCTCCAATTAGGGTAGGTTTAGGAAGTTTACAGACGATGTCATTATAGTCTATGATATCATTATTTGTCCTATCTGGAAAGATAAATGTCGCGTTTAATGTCCTTTTCATAAAATTAACAAAATATCTATCATCGGTTATTTTATCGATTTGCCCTACATAATGTCTTACGCTCCTTTTAATAGGATATGTCCCCAAAATAAAATCGTTTATTTCCAACACTGAACTGTTGTCATTGTCCTCTAAGTCATCATCAGAAAGTTCAGCCAGGGAGTCGTTATCTTCTAACTCTTGCATTTTTTTCTTAAGCTCAAGTAGATATGGAGATTCAGTCAAGACCATAGATTCTTTTTTTGCTTTTCCTTTTCTTGTTCTAATCCTTGCTTTAGCTTTCACATGTGGCCTTACATCTTCTGGTGTACAAAATTTCTTTGTATTAGGTTCTGCTATTGAAGTACTTGGAGTAGACTCAATATCTAGTGTTGTGCTTTTTAAATTTAAGGAAGGATCACTGTTCAAAAAATGTCCTTCATTATTATCTTTGTCTGAACTTGGTACTTCAGAAGAATCTTCTTTATCTGTACATGGCCTATCCGTAACAGATGAGCTCAAAAAAATCAACATCTGTGAAGACTTCAGAATTATAGGGAGAAATACCAGTATTTTTAAAACTGTTGATAATTGTAGTTGGTACAAGAGCTTGAGGTACTGCTTTCCCTACTAGTGTAGCAATATTGTATATTGTAAGTGGCACACCTGGGTTATTTAATAGCCAATCATTAATTGCACTGTTATAAAAAGATTTGAAAGGAGCATAGCACCCCACATCAAGAGGCTGTAGCTTGTGGCTACAGTGAGGGGGTAGCGTCAATAAAACCACTCCATTTTCTTTAAAGTAATTAATAACATTAAAATCACAATGACTCTCGTGGTTGTCCAGAATTAAAAGAATTTTATTATCCACACTACTTCTTGTGATCTGTACAAGGTGCTTTGCAAATTTTAAAACATTATTGGCTGTCATCCAACCACTAGGAAAAGCAGACCCTTGAGATCCAGGTGGTGCACCATGTATCATGTGTGGCTTGAAGTTTTTTCGTGGGAACACAAAGAACGGAGAAATATATTGGCCGTTTGCATATATAGCAATGCACATGGTCACTAAGATACCTCATTCAGAGCTTGTAATTTTTCCCACTTGTTTTTGTCCTACAGGAGCGACGACTTTGGGAGGTTTATGGACTGTCGTCACTCCAGTTTCGTCGCAATTATAAATTTGACTTGTAGTGAATCCATGTTTTGCTATCACATTCTTAAGATTCTCAAAAAACAGATTGACATTATGTCTATTGAAGCTTGTAGCTCTGCTTAAGTTCGTAGCTTCAGGCGTACGAAGACAAAGCTGTGACTGCATCTGACGAAACAATCTCATCCATTTGATACCGGCTTCTTTACGATCATGCCAACTCTGAGGAATTACTTTATTATTAGCGACAGCAAATTTGTATGCAAATTGGCAGGTAACTTTCACCGTCAACCCGTAGCACATATTGCATGCAGTAATAAGGTAGTCAGCCAGCATCTTTTCCTCTTCGTCAGTGAATATTTGACGAAAGCCATGTTTTCTTTCAAAAGACAACTGTTGCCGATCTTCTTCGTCAGTAGCTCGATATTTTGCAACTGAACGTTGAAGTGCTGACTTGCTTACATTTAAAGTATTTCCCGCATTTCTTACCGTCATTTCCCCAGCAACAACTTTTTGCACTGCTGTTTTCATATTATTTTCATAGTTTTGATGCAATTTTTTACTTATTTCCATTTTTTTCTCAGATCTCTTCTATTAACCTTCGGCATCTGCAAAGAATAAACCTCTTACTAAAGTAAATATGTACGTGGTTCATACTGGGACTGTCCCATTATACCATCAAAACAAGTCCCAGTATGCACCACTAGTATATTACTAACTTCTTTTATTTTTAATCCAGAAATATTTATCAAAACACTTTGTTAATGTATACATACCTTAAATAATGTCTACAAAGCGGCTTAAAATTATTAAACAAACTTACATCCAATGTTATACACAAATTCACCCAAATATTATCAACATTCAGTTGTAACTTTACTCTTTGCCGATGGTCGCCATTACTTTTACCCGAGAAACGCTGTCGGTAATAAAGAGAATGTTGGTTTAGAAAGTCGAAAATAAGTTACTCTTTACTACTGATGTTGATTAGCGTAGCTATTTTTCAATAGATGGTGCATAGAGTACATGTCCCACTATGCACCATGTCCCAGTATGTACCACTCTCCCCTACTACCTAATCACGTATTTGAGAAATTTTTACGCTACTTATGTCGAAGCGTACCGTAAATTTTACCGGTGAGGGAAGATTTTTGTCGCGCCGTTTAAAAAACAAATTTCATTTTACTATAAAAACATTTACGTATTCGAATGTAACATTGTGTCAAAACTTCAAGTTAATGGACTGACTACTTTTTGGGTTTTGCGAACGCAAATTTATGCAGACTGAATTTTTAAATATACAGAGACTAGCGCGAAAATTTTAATGGTTTAATTCCATTTTTCGACTAACTCGTGAAATTTAACAGTTCGTTGTAACTACAACACTACACATATCGCACTGAAACTTTGGATTTAGGCTAACTCAAGATGGAGGTTAATTTTTAGTACTGACATTTAATTAGTGGCGCCCTCTATGTCCCAGTATGCATGCCTATGACGCGCACTTCAATTAGGCGTCTCTACTGATGATCCTCTCAATAATATTGTTTATATCGATATTATAAATTCACCGTTTACTGCTCAAATTTGATTGAATTTTGAACTTATTATTTTGCCAAGTATAAGTAGTAAAATACCTGGGGTTTTATCTACTTAAATATCTGTCATCGAAATATGATACATCCGCAGGTACGTTTCATAAAAAGTAAACAACAATTGTAGTGTACTGCACAAAATCGAATTATGAAATTTCCATTACTTACCATCCATTTTCACAAAGTAGTTTATGGTGAGTGCCCGAGACTCTCAATGTCACGGCTTTCTTTGAAGAAATAAATCACTCCGACTGACCATATTCGATCCGCACGCAAATATATTGGACCTATCACAATATGAAATATAACAGCTAAGGTTTTACTGCAGTTTATGAACTCAATAGCGATATTAGGTCAGTAGGTCTATAAAAAGCAACAAACGTCGGAAAGTTGTTGAATTTTCTGAAATCATTATTTACAATCGTGCTCTGGTAATAAACATCCATTTTATGGTATTGCATTCCAGTATTACATCGGAACAGATTACAATAAAAACTCTGTGTGTACATTATCATAAGTATTATTTTTTCAAGGAACATGTAATTATTAGAAAGAATCTCTTAAAAATCCAATGAGGGTTGTGTTTGAGTTCTTTACATTTGAACTATCTTAAATAGGCTATACAGGCTGATTCATTTTCGGCCCTCACCATGGGGATCTCGCTTATTATTGGAGATAGAGTATAGGTTTAAATTTGGCAAAGTTGTTAAATTTTGTGTTTGTTATAAATCCGTAAAGAAAATAGATATATCGTTGTAAAGGTCTCTTTATTCTCTATTGAAAAATGTTATAATTTTCATGTTTGTTGCAACAATTAAGATAGAATAAAATAAAATCATGTTGTTATCGAAATTCGCTACAATATACTCAAAAAATAAAATTTAATGCAAAATGTAAAGAAAAATTTAAAACGCCAAAAAAAAAATTAATGTCAATGAAGTAGATGTTCAAAATGTTCACCATGAACGTCTTGGCAACATCCTAATCTTAAATAAAACTGTCTTCTAACATTATTTAACATATCAGGCGTGATCGACCTAATCGCAGGCGTTATTCGTTCTCTTAAGTCATTTAAATCCAAAGGTTTAGTTTTGTACACAATGCTCTTCAAATATCCCCATAAAAAAAATCAAGTAAGGTCAGATCAGGTGATTGCGCTGGCCATTCTATCGATCCTCGCCTTTCTATCCACCGATTGGGAAATATTGCATCGAGGTACTGCCGGACATTGCGTTGGTAATGTGGTGGTGCTCCATCCTGCTGAAACCATATCGTATTCATTGGAACTTGAGGGTTTCCTGGATCAGGATATAAATTTGCCAAAGTTGGAATGACATCATTTTGAAGTAGTGCCAAATAACGATCGCCATTCAAATTGCCCTCAATGAAAAAGGGACCAATGATATGGTTTCCAACAATACCTGCCCAAACATTAACTTTTACTGGGTATTGTGTGTGTTCTTCCGTCATCCAGTGAGGATTTTCCGTAGACCAGTAGCGGCAATTTTGCCGATTAGCATGACCGCTAAGAGAAAAAGTGCACTCATCAGAAAACATAACGTCTTCTAAATTGATAATATTGTTATCCAGCATGTCCATCATTCGCTCACAAAAATAAGTTCTTCTATCAAAATCGTCTTCCATAAGCTCCTGAGTAGATATCATTTTATAGGGATGCATTTTATTTTCTTTTAATATGTTTACTATCGATGTATGGCTAACATTTAATGTAGTGGATGCATGTCTACTCGATGTATGTGGGTTTTCCATAAACTCAAGCATCACATCTACTTTGATTTCATCACTCAGTGCATTGGCAGCTGGTTTTTTTATCTGCCTTACATGACCTAACTCTCGAAACTGCTTCTCTATCTTACTTATTGTTCCTTGAGCTATAGGCGGTAAATCAGGAAATTTCTCATGAAATAGGCGGGTTACTTCTTGTTGTGTTCGGGTTCTATCTCCGTAACCAACCATTTGTATGGCTGTTATTTTATGCATTTCCGTTAATCTAACCATTTCCCAGAATTGTATTTTACGAAATTCAAACTAAAATTATCAAACTGTCAATTTAAATGACAACTTTTAAATACAAAACAATTTACTAAGGCGTTTTAAACAAACTAATGTTGCCACGGAAACTTTTTAAAGTATTTTTAATGGATACCATCTAAAAAGCACATTGGTATGGTTTTTACTCACTTTCTTATTATGAAGACCTAAACGGGAAGTAAGTAATGCAATGATGCCTTTGATGTATGTATTAAATCTATGAGCATCTACTTCATTGACATTCATATTTTTTTCTGGCGTTTTAAATTTTTCTTTACATTTTGCATTAAATTTTATTTTTTGAGTATATTGTAGCGAATTTCGATAACAACATGATTTTATTTTATTCTATCTTAATTGTTGCAACAAACATGAAAATTATAACATTTTTGAATAGAGAATAAAGAGACCTTTACAACGATATATCACAAGCCTATACTTCCCATTTAAAAGAATGGGGGTTGTACCTGTCATTCGAAGGGGGTTGAAGGTAGGGATCGCATTTTCACGTTGAAGAATGTTAATTTATAAATTAAATATGACATGTTTCGGGATTTTTTATAAATATGTACCAGTAACCGAAATAATGAATTTATTCCATTTGGCTTATACACACTGTATGTATATCATTTGATAAATCTTGGAATTTCGGCTACATTAAATATTTAAATTAGAATGTTATTTCGCGAAGTAATATAAGTAATGGAAGTAATACATTACTTCGCGAAATAACATTCTAATTAAAATATTTAATGTAGCCGAAATTCCAAGATTTATCAAATTACATATATATATATATATATATATATATATATATATATATATATATATATACCTAGGTTGGAATCAGGTATATTGGGGAGTACAGCAAAAATATATTCAATTTAGGATGTCTTTTATTTCATGCCAATATTTCGCATATGCTTCCTCAGGGACACTACGATAAAATATATTAGATATTAGATGTAAGGTATACAAAACAAAATGTTAACCTACAAAAAGTGATTCCTATGTGGAAATACTACACAACTAAACGTATATAACCCATCACTATATAAAATAAATAAATGGTTAATTATTTCTTGGAATTCGGCTTGATAACTATTCATTAAATAAAAATGCTCAGTTTAACGTTCCGACTTTTATTTTGTCTTCATCAGATAAATTTGATTACAATTACTAGATGTTTTCCTGCAAAGGTAAATTTAAACTAATAATAATATAATAACTAATGTTTTTCGAAAAACATTAGTTATATTGATAATTTGAATATGGCTGTAAAGGAATTTTCAAAATATGTCTGAACACCTATATATATTTAGTAACTCTATGAAATAAAAGGAAATAGAAAAAGAATTTTAAAAGTTATTCTATCATATCTATCTCTTTAAACAAACACCACGCACAATATATAAAGGCTAACAACCTTTTAGAAGGGTCAGATAAATTTCTTTAGTTTCGGTAAAGTTCATTCACTTAGGTAGAAAAGGGACCACAAAAGATTCCGTCTCCAATCAGTACTTGATCTGTTATAAGTTTTTTTTAATGGGAAAGATTTTTTAGGAAGGACAGTCTGGGTTAAGAAAACGATCAGACATTAATATCTATGAGAAATAAAAAAGGTTTGACTGTATTTTTTTCTGTATACATATATTTTTCTAGGGTACATTGACCTCTGGTTTCTGGAATACTCTATAATTTCTGGTTGTGTCGATGTTGCTGTCTGAGAACTTTAGTATATACTCTCTCTTAAAGCTTCATAGCTTTGCATGGCTAATTAATACAGCGATATTTAGTTAAATTTTACCTATTTACCTATTCAATTATATATTTTCAATTCAGTATTGTAGGCTACTATAGAGCGTTTCACGCCCACGATGAAGTATGGGCTCTTATGGAGCATTCCCCTCTTTTATTTTCTTTAAGAAATTCTATCGCGCTATCCTTTTCTGCCGCTCGCTATGTCGAAAATTTATATTAATTTTTATTGGGGATTTTTAATTCGTACAGATAACCAGACTGCTACAGTACAGTAGTTTGTTCACTTTGTTATCTTGTCAAGTGTCAAATTGTTCCTCTCCGTACTTTTATTAAATATTATTTGTTGTTCTTCGTTCTTGTTATATTGTTATAGTGTTATTACATTATATACCTTATATTCTTATGATTATATATTATATTCTCTCTCTCTTTATTATATTCTCCCGTTGTTGTTTACAAAAGTTTGTGGTAAGTTGGAATGTGAAGGAAATGTGCTCGTAAATAAAAACATTACAGTTACAGATTCTAAACTTCAGTAATGGAGCCTGGAGAGAAAAAATCACGAAGGGGTGAATGTTTTAGTCGAAGAGAAAAGCAGATGATACTAAATGTTTTTAATCATTTTCTTAAAAACCTATGACTGTTACTGCTGCTGAAGCAAGTGAAGCACTACATTGTTCAGTACACAGCATATACAACATGAGAAAGGAACAAGAAAAAGGGCCGTTGTTGAGTCCAAAAAAAACAAGCAGAAGAGAAAAGGGGTAGAAGTAAATGCTCGTCTACACCGTTATGATGAAAATATACACGCACTTGTACGACAACAAGTTCATAGATTTTTCATGCAAAACATACCACCCACTGTGAATACAGTTCTTGCTACCATCAACAATGACAATGATCTCCCTACTTTTACACGATCAACATTATATAGACTTTTGAAAGATATTGGTTTTGAATTTCAAACTGTAAAACGGAAAAGCATACTCATTGAACGAGATGATTTTATAAGATGGAGACACAAGTATCTGCGAGATATCAAGACATTTCGAAATGAAGGTAAAGTTTCTTTGTTCTTTATATAAAAGCATATACCTATAATAATATTTGTTCCAGGTAGGTGTATAGTTTACACAGATGAGTCGTGGGTTAATGTAGGACACACAGTAAGTAAAGTCTGCCAAGATACTACAATAAAAAGTACACGAGAAGCATTTGTTCGAGGATTGAGTACAGGATTAAAATCTCCGAGTGGTCTTGGTCCTCGTTTTGCATTAGTACATGCTGGCAATGAAAATGGCTTACTTCCTGGTGCCGAATTAACATTTCTATGCAAGAAAAATACAGCTGATGCACATAATGAGATGGATGCAGATACGCTTGAAAAGTGGTTCATTGAGCATTTATTGCCAAATACTCCTGAAAATGCTGTAATTGTTATAGACAATGCATCGTACCACAGCAGAAAGTTTGAGAAGATACCTACAAATGCATGGAGAAAAGAAAATATAATTGACTGGCTGACTGAACAAAATATATCCGTTGAAGATAATATGTTAAAAAGAGATTTGTTGTTTAGTGTATCACAAGTAAAATATCAATATGACAAATATAAGCTTGATATGTTGGCGAAAGATGCTGGCCGAGAAGTTCTACGTTTACTACCTTACCATTGTGAGCTGAATCCAATAGAGATGGTTTGGGCCCAAGTGAAAAATCACATAAAGATGTACAACACTACGTTCAAAGTAAAAGATATGGCACCATTAATTACGAGTGCCTATAGTAATGTGACAGCTGACAATTGGAAGAATTATATTCAGCATGTAAAAAAAAATTAAGAAGAAATGTGGATTGTCAATGGCTTGCAAGATAATGTTGAGGAGTTTATCATCCATGTGGGAGACTCAGGTTCAACTGATGATATTGAAGACGATTTATTAACTGACCCTGGCGGCTATTCGAATGCTGCTTCAACATCCAGTGGGTTGTAGGTCTGTTCCAAGAACGAATCTCTGACAGTTTGCATCTCTTTTAGCCAATTGGTAGGCAGGATTATAGTACACGATGATGGCTGTAAAACAGATTTAAATTCCGATTCACTAAAAATAGTAGGGATTCTTCTCGGAACAAACCTATAACTAATGTTACTACAGCAGTCAAGTTTTAATTTATTTAAAAAAATAAGGTTTTTAAGATGTTGATATTTTTATGTTATTGGTTAAATAAATCTATATTGCAGTATTTTTTGTATCTTTATGGTCTACACAAAAAAACTTTTTATGATTATTGCTTGTATCCTAATAGACAAATCAAACTATTTTTTATAATAAAGGAAACCAATATATGTATATAAAATAATTGTTTTAATTCAAAACAAACCTTGAGTATAGAAATGGTGTGTTGGTTAAACCAAATTATCACTTAAACATACCATTTTAAGTAGTTTGTTAATATAATGATTTACTTTTCATATACATTAACTAGAATGATATTTCACTCTTATTTACTTTTTCTTGGCATCGAATATATTATAAACAGATGCAAACTAAAAATAATAATTTTAAAATTTTGTTCGTTATAAATACAATTAATGTTATGTCAATACAATACTATTGACAGCCAATGAACTATATACTAACGTAACTGGAACGGCATCGAGCACCCAAATCGCGTGGCCGCGACGATTTTAGGCAACCAGCATAACGTAGGTATTTGCATCCTTGTCTAGCACATTGGACGAGTATTGCACAGGTGGGACTGATTTCATATATTCATGTAGAAATACAGGTAAAGGAAAATACGGGGGTCAGGGCTTTAAAGAGCGAAAGAAAACTATTTGTCGATACTTTTGTATTAAGATTAAGGTTGTAAAATTTTTATATAATCAATAAAATTACTTCAGACTTACAGCAGTTTCTATAATAATGGACTAAATTTCGCCGCATCAGAAAAATACTAGTAATAAAATACACAGAAAATGCAAAAATATGTATTCAAAATCTCTTATATTTACAATATAAAAAAACAATACATTAATATACAAAGATTAAACATTGTTAAACAGAATTAGTTTATTTAATTTGTGTCTTATGCTTGAACCTTTCCCTATAAACTTTTCAGTTTCGTTTCTACCATAATAATGCAATCTACATGTTAAGTAATAATTTACAATTGCTTTTATTAATTGAATTTCGTGCAAATCTTCGAAACCAAATTCTTCAACAATTGGATGATTGGGTTTAAAAAGATACGATTTTTCTGAAAAATGACGAATTGCGTTATTTAAAATAATCTGTTTGGGTTTTTTTTGTGGCAATTTAAACTGTGTTGGAATGTTAATTTAAATTGCCTTTCAGAATAGCAAACAATTTTATTTACTATTTCAGAAGCGCAAATTAAGCCAGCCCTATTTTTAAAGTTTAAAAACCTATGACTATCATTTGTATTACAGTAACTATGTTCATCTTTCTTTGAAAATAACAGAATATCTGTAGAAAATTTACAATTTAGTTTGGATAACATTTTTCTTAGTATATAACCTGCAATGTAATATATAATATTTTCTTGATTTGTTGATGTTCAGTCAGCCCTCTTTATAGCATTGATCCAAAGTGTTAGGATTTCAGGCCGTTTAAATGGAAAACTAAAATAATTCCAAATTAATAAGTCAAAAAGTATAAATTTTGTACATGTAGGTAAGGCTAGTTTAAAAAATGTGATCAAAACTTACCCATGAAATTGAATAGTACTATTCTTATTATGCAAATTATTGCACTTATATGCCACACAACCCATAACCATATTTGCAAACTTATAAACTGTATATTTTAAACAAAAATAAACAAAATATATCTAACGTAGTATCAAACGCAGTAAAAGCACGTGAAACAGACAAGAAGCGGTATGCCTACCTCTACCCGTCTCTCTCATACAAAAATTTGCCACGGCCCCTGGCAACAACTGTTTACGGGCGATGTCGTTCCAGTTACGTTAGTATATAGTTCATTGTTGACAGCATGCCTGATTAACAGCAATGGAGGTATGTTGGTAGGAATGAGTTCGCAACTTGGCAACTATGTACGCTATCTCCATATGGCATGTACTTCATCATGGGCGCGAAACGCTCTATAATAGATATTTTCTCTATTTAATTTATTCGAATTTAATTTTTTAATTTTCTTCGAATCATGAATATGAATATCAGGGTGTACGGGAAAATGTGGGAAATCTCTCGGATGCAGATAGAACATGAAAAAATAAGATGATAAGTTCCTAT
Organism: Melolontha melolontha; assembly: GCA_935421215.2. Classification (NCBI taxonomy): domain Eukaryota; kingdom Metazoa; phylum Arthropoda; class Insecta; order Coleoptera; family Scarabaeidae; genus Melolontha; species Melolontha melolontha. The sequence goes on along the minus strand of OW285239.1, from coordinate 2,558,154 downwards.
AATTTTTTCTCCTACAGGCCCTTCCTACAGAGATATGCGTCCCTGAAGGACGCCGCTGGAAATCGTGTTTTCTTGAATTTTTTTAAAAAGTACTTAATATAAACCCAGTGGTGTCCCAGGAGGCACCTTAACGAAATTATTGAAAAATTTCTTAAGAGGGTTCAACATGGGCTTCGTGAAGTCTGATACACTCACGGGCACGACGAATTAAGGACTGTAGTACCCGCAACAATAACCCAGCCGTGTTCCTTATCACATCACAATGAAACGTGATTCTCTGTAGAAGTTCCTCCCTAGTGTCGACCTGAGTGGAATACAACAATTTTTTTAGGTGTCCCACAGGTAAAAATCTAACGACGTTAGGTCGGGTGATCGTGGAGGCCATCACCCCCCACACGAACGTTGAAATGAGGTGGTGTGCCATCGTGCATGAAGTACATGTTTCGGCGGGTTTCAAGTGGTAAGTGCTCTATAAAATCTCGAAAAGCGTTCTGAAAGAATTCCAAATAAAGTTGTCCATTTAATCGTTCTGGCAATACGAATGGTCCTATCAAAAAAATGTCAATGATTCCTGTCTAAATATTAATTGATTAAAACTGATGTTGATGCAAAACATTACCACTATGAGGATTTTCACAACTTATTGTCAAATATATTTTCTACTTTCTCAAAAACTTCCATTAACACACAAAAATAATTTAAAATAGACTAAAATATTTATAACAGAACTTGTTTACAAAAATTAGAATTATAGTTTTGGCGCTATGTTATCAGCGTACCTATTTGGCAAAAAGGGTGGGCAAATTTGAGGTTAGGAAGTAAATTGGCTTAAAAACACACTTTTTTTTAAAAAAATTCAGTTTTATTGATACCAATGTAAAGTAGAAATATGGGAATTAATAATGGAATATGATGTCGGGCAAATGTCCACCTCTAGCACGTCGGCAGACGTCCACTCTTTTCACAAAATTTTGAACCACATTTTGCAACAAAGCTTCGCTTATCTCGGCAATGCAGAACCGAATTTCATCTTTCAGAGCGTCAGTTGTTAGTGGTTTGTTCACGTAAACCCGGTCTTTCAAATGGCCCCAGAGAAAATAATCAAGCGGCGTTAAATCACAACAACGAGGCGGCCAATTGACATCGCCAAATCGAGAAATTATGCGACCGGGAAATTTCTCATGCAATAACTGAATTGTTTGGCCGGCTGTGTGGCTTGTGGCGCCATCTTGCCGAAACCAAAGGTCATTGATGTCAACATTAGCCAATTGTGGCCACAAAAAATCGGTTATCATGGTTTGGTAGCGCAGAGAATTCACGGTGACGGCGTTTCCTTGCTCATTCTCGAAAAAATACGGGCCGATGATGCCGCCTGACCACAAACCGCACCATACGGTTACTTTCTTTGGATGTAATGGTTTATTGAGGACTGTTTGTGGATTTTGTGAGCCCCATATGCGACAATTTTGCTTGTATACATAACCGCCTAATTGAAAATGGGCCTCATCACTAAAGATGATTTTGTTGAAAAATGCGTTGTTTTCGTTCAGTTTTTCAAACAGTCAATTCACAAACGTTCGACGCAAACAATGGTCGGCCGGCTTTAATTCTTGAACGAGTTGAACTTTATAAGCGTGAAGATGAAGATCTTTATGCAAAATGTTGCGCAAAGTGCCTCTGGTGATGCCCAATTGTTGCGAACGTCGACGAGTTGATGTTCCAGGCTCATTCTCAACACTTTGCTGTACAGCGGCTATGTTTACATCACTACGGCCTCTACGAGCGTATTGTTTTGGTCTATTGTCAGCAACAGTACCGTGAGCCTCGAATTTAGCGATTAAATTACGCACAGCGGTCTCAGAAGGAGCCTGATTACGAGGAAAAGCTGCTCGAATTTTACGAAGTGATACAGTAAAATTTTCACCATTTTGATAGTAAATTTTCGCAATTAAAATTTTTTGTTCAAGAGTGTAGCGTTCCATGGTTAAAATTTCCCAACTTTTTACTAAATAAATGTCATAGGATGACAGCACAATTCTTGAAATTTCATCATTTGACAGCCAAATTAATTCCTAACCTCAAATTTGCCCACCCGTTATAAGGAGGTACAAATGCCCAATAGTTATTTGTAAAATAAACCGCTCTTATTTACGGAATAACGATATTAGTATGTGGAAAGGTTTATTTACTGAATAACTTTTATTAGGAACCTTACTTGGAGGTGGAAAGTACATAAAGTTTTTTATGGCGTATTTATCCCGGTTCGAAAAAATCTACTTCTTTACCACCAAACAAGTCAACAATTCGGTGTCCAATACGAAATCTTGAGGTTGGTGTTCTGGCATAATGTTCACGAATATTGACATTGAAATCTACATGAATAGTTGGGTCCATAAATACTTGTCGTGTAATATAAGAATAGCACTATTCGGATCCAGTGACTGTATTATACTTTTAACATCGTCACAATGCTCGTGACTACCACCAGAACCTGTTATAATACGCTGGGTTATAACCGGTGCTGGTGGTAGTGACATATGTGGCAGTTTTTCACGAAATAAATTCTTGACCTCTTCATAAAAGCTTTCTTGACAGAAGATATCAATTTATCTGCATTCGGGAAGCATTTTCTGACTTCCTCTGATACACGATGAAGAGCTGATGCGAAACATATGATATGCGTCATACTAGTGTATGTTTATTGTAAGAGCTCCATTTGGTTCAAATAATGATACTTTCTTTTATTTATATTGTGTTTTTCGCCCCATAGTGATTTCGAACAGGAAATTACGTTACGTGATTTACATTCCAACTAAGTTGTTTCGATTCTCTTAGATGCAAGTAGATGGCGATCCCTAGTGATTAAGTTCTTCTGTTACTAATTGATAAAAAGCAAAAATTGTTAAAAAATTTTATCTAATTAAGTCAAAATAAGGAAAAGAAATTATGAATGATTCAAAAATCATCATTCAAATCCAATAATATTAATAATTAAAAGCCGGATTATATGCAAAAAAAAGCTGAAAATGTTTTAGCCTAAATATGTACTTCCTCATAAAAAATATGCAGGTAAAAAATACGAGGAATGTTAGAAAATGAAATACTGCAGAAAAAAATATTCTATTATGTTTACTACAAGTTTATTTAGAACATTTTACAACATTTATTAACTATGAAAACAATTTACAATCACATATTTCTCAAAGTTTTCAACAGAAAAATTGTGACGCTTGTCTGAAAACATGTACTTATACAGGGTGTTACAAAAATGTAGGGCTGGCTATACATAGACGGTTTCTACAACTAAAAATAAGCAAAATAGTTTAAATAAATTTATGTCCTAAAATGGTTGGTTACTGAGTTACGGCCACTTGAGGTTTTTTTCTTTTTATTTTAGAAAAGGTTACAGAAAACAGGAGTTTCTTATGTTTCTTATAGTAAATGTTCAAAATGACCCCCACGGGAAGCAACACAAGCTTCAGCTCGTCGTATCATGGACTGTCTCACGCGCTGAAAAATTCCTGGTGTATTTCGAATTTGGTGGCATCCATCTTCCACTCTACGTTGAAGATCTTCAATATTTTGAATTGGAGTAGAATATACCATAGACTTTAAATGTCCCCATACGTAAAAAAACGCAAATGGAATACGTAAAATGGATTTAATCTGGAGACCGTGCAGGCCATGTTACAGGCCCACCGCGACCAATCCATCTTCCAGGATATACGGCATTTAAAAATTCGCGTGCTGTGTGACTGAAGTGAGCTGGTGCACCATCGTGCATGAACCGCATGCGTCCTCTAACATTTAGTGGAACATCGTCCAGCAAACCTGGTAAGTCGTTTTCTAAAAAATAATGATAATTCTGCCCAGTAAGTCGTGGTGGAAGTACAAAAGGACCAATCACAAATTCGTTAATAATTCCGGCCCACACACTAAATGAAAACTGCGCTTGATGTCTGGACTGAATAATAGCATGAGGGTTTTCTTGTTGCCACTGGTGTAAATTATGAAAATTGACGATACCATCTCTTGTAAAGCAAGCTTCATCACTAAAGAGCACACACGACAGAAAGAAATGATCGGCGGCGCATGTCCGTAACAACCATACACAGTAAGCTTCTCGTGATGGGAGCTTTTCTTTCACCGATTAATTTTCTTTTTAACTCAAAATTTTTCCTATCAGTAATTTTTCTCGAAAACTTGTGTTGCTTCCCGTGGAGGTCATTTTGAACATTTACCATAAGAAACATAAGAAACTCCCGTTTTCTGTAAACATTTCTAAAATAAAAATAAAAAAACTTCAATTGGCCGTAACTCAGTAACGAACCATTTTAGGACATAAATTTATATAAACTTTTTTGCTTATTTTTAGTTGTAGAAACCGTTTATGTATAGCCAGCCCTAAATTTTTGTAACACCCTGTATATTGAAAAGGTTCGTTCTACATCGATGCTTGTTATAGGAGCATAATTCAAATTAGAAATATCATCTATTGTCAACTCAATATCTTCTAGTGAATCACCACACAATATTTTAGCAATGTCCTTTAGCTTTTTAAAACCCTCATTTTTTCTTATTACACTTAAAAATTTTTCATATACGGACTGTCCCACTCCTCCTTTAACATCAAAACATGACTTTTCAAATTTGTTTATTATTTCAACGCTCTCGATTAGCGACATAAATTGTTTTTCCAACTGCAATATAGAAGTGGAAATAAAACTGTAATTGGCTTTAACAAACGCCAACTGTTGAGGTACTTGTTTACTCGAATACACCTTTTGGGCGTCTATCACAGATTGTGCATCCTTATCAAGATCCATAATAATTGTCTTTATTCCTTCATAATGATTTGATGAAAAATAGCAGCCTCCAACCACGTTCCCCATCGTGTGATTACTGGTTGAGGAGGAAGCGGAACACCGGGTAGATGTTGTTTGTAAAACCTTTAAAAATACTTTCTTGACACTACTAATTAAAGTATTTACTAAGGGAAAATGGTTTCTGACTTCTTCTGCAACACGATTTAGTCGGTGCGCCAAGTAAGTCGTGTGAATTCAATTTGGGTAAAAGATTTTCAAGTTGAAAGCTGCCTTTACCATGTATGGTGTCCGTCAAAGACAATAGAATTTTCTCTGTTGGAATCAACAACAACCTTCTTAATGCTATTCAATGTTTCTGCATAGATACAGCGAATATAATTTTTCCTTAACTTGCTCTCGTCGGGAATGTTATATTTGCTGATGTACTTTTGCAAAAATAACTTGACATTTAAATTGTTTAATTTATGTAGTGGAATATCTGCCGACACAAATTTTCATTTAAATTGTTCTTGTTTCGATTTTTTGGAAGTTGATGGCAAACATTGCGGTAATGTTTGCTGACTCTTCTTCGCCAATTTCATCTTTGTTAGTTTTGCTGCATGAGATGGAGTTTACATATGTTGGTCGACTTGGAACTTTCTCTCACTTGTAATCTGCAAAAAAAATATTACATCATGGGTTGTTTTCTTATAAAATAAATATTAGTAAAAGATAAAGTAATAATTAACAACTTAATTAATTAATAAGAGGAAATAAACTTTTATTAAATAAAATTTTACTCACAATCTTGCAGCCTGCTACGCAAAACAATTTTTCTCTACCATAAGCAATTCTGAATAAGGGGCCGTCGCTATTTTCGGCATTTTTGCTATTATATATCTCAACTGACAATTCACAAGTTTACACTTCGAAAAGCCATCGTAAAATGACGTTTAAAATAAAATTTCTTTGGAATATGGGAATAAATTTCTCCGAATAGTATACTCCTAATTTTCTTGTAAAATGCATTTTTGTATTTATTTAGAAATTTTAAGGTATTAGCTTTTCCTGGAATTTTGTCTCAGCGTGGATGTATGGGAAGAGCATTAAGAGTTATGGGAAGAGGCTTAATAAAATGCTATTTTTAATTTAAAGAGGGCTGTCTAATTTTTGTTTGTTTGTTACATTCACGACATATTTTTAGTAATGCCTATAATAAAATTTATTTAGTAAATAAACAAAACTCGGATACTTAAGAAAATGCAAAAATACTGAATTACTACAATTTATGAAAATAATATACAAAATACATTTATTATGCAAATATGCAAATATATGCAAACTGCATATAATCCAGCCTTTGCTAATAATGTTTCAATAAATGCTACAAAAACTAGTCATTTAAAACTATTCATTATTTTTTAGATTGTATGCTAAATTTCCTAGACAACATTCTCTAAAATATAATTAGAAATTTAAAAATATTCCTAAAGCGAAAGGTCGATGTACCCTAGAGGAACGTGTATATTAAAAAAAGTACATTCAACCCTTTTTTACTTCTCATAGATATTAAGGTCAGACGCTCCTTTTTTTGCTCTTCCTAAAAAAATCTTTCTCGACAAAAAATAATTTCTTACACCAGATCGACTAATGATCGGAGACGGAACCTTTTGTTTCCCTTTCTACCTAACAGGGCGAATGAACTCTGTCGAAATTTAAGAAAATATGTTATATAACTCTTTTAAAAAGTTGTCTACATTGTGCGTGGCGTATGTCTGACGGAGATATATTTGATACCATAATTCTCGAAATCGTTTTTTTCTTCTATTTTATTTTCTTCAGGAAGGTTAAAAAGCACCACTACAATTTATAATCTTCAGGCAAACGTCAAATAAAAATAAATATTATTATGATTATTTTAAATAGTTATTTTACTACAAATTAGAAATTCTTTCATTTTATTTGAACTATGAACAATGACAGAAGTCATTGTTTTTAAAGATTAAGTAGAGATGCATTTTATATATTTTCGATATTTACTTTGTATAATAAAATAAAATAAAACAATAACTTTGTTATACCACTTTATTCACATGTAATACTGACCGCGGTTTCGACATACAATGTCATTATCAAACTGCAAAAGATACTACATAGATATTATAAATGACACAAAAATATATGGGGTGGTTTATGATGTTATTTAAAATTAAAATGCAATATTTTATGATGACCAAATGTATGCCTTTCTGTAATAAGATGGTTTGCGAATGTTGAATCTGTCTTCTTTAGTTTATATGACCTCATGTGTTCTTTTACCCGTATAATAAAACTTCGACCAGTCTGACCTATATATACACTTTTACAATCATTACAATATAATTTGTACACTCCTGATTTATTATTGATATCTGTTTTAGGTTTTGCGTTAAAAATGAAATTACTTGTTTTTACATATGGTTTGTGAGCTATACTAACATTACTATTATTTTTTGAAATTATATTTCCAATTTGCTCGCTTATTTTACCGAAGTAAGTTAACGAGACAAATTGTTTCAAATTAGCACTATCTTTAGGATATACTAAACTAAGGGCAACTTGTGACTGTTTTTTCTTTAGTATACTGTCAATTACACTTCTTTTATAACTATTGTTTACCGCTATTTGTTTTTAGTATTGATTTAACGAACAAAAGATTCATTAGACAAAGGAATATTTAATGCTCTATGTATCATAGAATTAAAAAATGAATGTTTGTGTGTCTTAGGGTGTAGTGAATCTTTGGGAATAATGCAATCAGTGAAAGTAGGTTTACGATATATATCAAATTTTAAGCTCTGATCTAATTTGTTTAATTTTAAATCCAGGAAGTTAATACTGTTATTCTCTTCTATTTCTACTGTAAAATTGATATTAGAATGGATTGAATTTATGTAGTTCAGAAATGTTTGCAGTTGTCTATGAGTACCCTTAAAGCAAGCTAGGATGTCGTCTACATACCGATACCAAAATTTAATATGTTTTTTACCTAGTTGTGATGAATTTTTTCTGTAATATGCTTCATGAAAATTTCGGCTAATAGAGGACTTAGAGGTGAGCCCATTGCCAGACCTTCTATTTGTTTGCAGAATTTGTTGTTAAATGTAGACGACATCCTAGCTTGCTTTAAGGGTACTCATAGACAACTACAAACATTTCTGAACTACATAAATTCAATCCATTCTAATATCAATTTTACAGTAGAAATAGAAGAGAATAACAGTATTAACTTCCTGGATTTAAAATAAAACAAATTAGATCAGAGCTTAAAATTTGATATATATCGTTAACCTACTTTCACTGATTGCATTATTCCCAAAGATTCACTACACCTTAAGAGACACACAAACATTCATTTTTTAATTCTATGATACATAGAGCATTAAATATTCCTTTGTCTAATGAATCTTTTGTTCGTGAAATCAATAATATAAAGCAAATAGCGGTAAACAATAGTTATAAAAGTAGCGAAATTTACAGTATACTAAAGAAAAAACAGTTACAAGTGGCCCTTAGTTTAGTATGTCCTAAAGATAGTGCTAATTTGAAACAATTTGTCTCGTTAACTTACTTCGGTAAAATAAGCGAGCAAATTGGAAATATAATTTCAAAAAATAATAGTAATGTTAGTATAGCTTACAAACCATATGTAAAAACAAGTAATTTCATTTTTAACGCAAAACCTAAAACAGATATCAATAATAAATCAGGAGTGTACAAATTATATTGTAATGATTGTAAAAGTGTATATATAGGTCAGACTGGTCGAGGCTTTATTATACGGGTAAAAGAACACATGAGGTCATATAAACTAAAGAAGACAGATTCAACATTCGCAAACCATCTTATTGCAGAAAGGCATACATTTGGTCATCATAAAATATTGCATTTGGCCGAGAAAGGTCGTAAATTAAATCTTTTAGAGTCACTTGAAATTGTTAAAAGCGGAAACGACACAATAGATATTGTTCTTAACGACCAGTTGGATCTTATATATACACCACTATTCCAATGTTGTATATAATAGTTAAGTATATAGTAGTAATTTTAAATAACATCATAAACCACCTCCATATATTTTTGTGTCATTTATAAGATCTATGTAGGCCTGTAACTTTTGCAGTTTGATAATGCAGTTTTTTTGTCGAAACCGCGGTCACTATTACATGTGAATAAAGTGGTATAACAAAGTTATTGTTTTATTTTATTTTATTATTTTCAAAATGAATTACCACAAAGTTACGGCTACCAGTATTAATTTACTTTGTATACCTATTCTGTATATTTAAGATTATATTAGTTCTATTGATTTGGTTAGATATGATTTGGTTATTAAGCCGTTCTAATTGTTAAACGTCGTATACAGGGTTTTTTACGTAACGCGTTCGTTAGAAGTTTTCTATGTTAATGCCTTAGGACACCTTTGAAAATTTGTGGCACGTAATCGTGATACTTGATGTGTTAAAATAAAATATTTACACCCATGAACCACTTTCGGTGTTACCGGAAATCATAGCCAACTTTGATATTTTAAATGGAATGTTATACTTTTTATTGCTTTTTTAGATTCCTTGTAAAGTACTATAACACTTTATATTAACCCGTAACTGGTGACGTAGAATAAAATTACAATAGTGGTGACGTGAGTCTGAGAGACTCCCTGCTAATTTTTCATTATTTTTGTTAAATAAAAAGCACAAATGAATAAACTGTAGTTATATTTAGTTATAATGTTAACATATAAACATCGAAACATTTGAATAAAGTTATCAAATAAGAAAGTTATTGTACTTGTGTCAGTAAATTGTAAATGTGACTTCGGAAAACAACGGTATCTTTCAAACTTTAATTTTGTCATTTTAGAAGCTTGACATGTCAAACAGAAAATGTTCTTAAATAGTAAAAACTATGGAAAAAATAGAAATTGAAAGCAATGTAAGTTAATTCATAGATAAAAAAAATGTCAAGGGTTCAAGTCAGTCATTTCTGGCACAGCATTCGGTACACACTTTATTAGCGCATTGCAGACAAACGGGACGGTGGCACTTTCGACATAGATATTTGGTCTTTCTCTTTACTTCTACGCACAAGAAACAGTACTTTCTTTTTTCTAGTGTTTCTGCAGGTGTTGGTTTTGGATCTATGTTCAATATTTTTCTGATACCGTTACGAATCTCTAATGAAATTTTTACGATGTCGACTCTTCGTTCCATATGGGGTTTCACTAATTTTCGATTTGTTAAAAAACTATTAAAATTGTGAAAAAAGTTACACGTCAGTGACATGGAGTCTGGGAGACTCCGCCTGAACTTTACAAGCATACACCTATACAACAGCAAGCCAAACAGGACTGACACTGCACATTACTTGAGTCAAGAAATGAAGGTACATAGAATCTGGTGGGGGTTAAATCGGGATTTGGTAGAATACAAAACAGACAAACTTTGCAGGAGTCTGGTAGACTCCACGTCACCAGTCACGGGTTAAGGTTTCTTTTGCAAAAAATTAACCGTTTTTGAATTATTTTGATTTTTATAAATTTTTTCTTTTTTCAATGTACTTTTTAAACTATTATCTGGATAAAATAAAACAAATTTTAATGAATTTCACTTTTTAATTAACACTGTAACGGTCGTTTCGCTCTAACCTGAGCTTCATCAGACATATAACTAACTTATTTACAAATTTTTTTTTTATATATACGGTAACAAACATATGTTTTATTTTAAATAGTTGAAGGAATGGGTACTTTCCTTCAACTATTTAAAATAAAAGATGTGTTTGTTACCGTATACTTGTGTTAAAAAAAAAACTGAGAAAATATTTTACATCATATGGGATAGCAAAAATAACCACACATTAACAAGCAGAAAAGTAAATAAAATCACTATATTAAAGACACATAATGCGTTAATAATGATATTCGCAAATGTTCAAAATGATCTGCGATCTAAACAAAGCATGACTCTTCTTAAGTCTGTTGTAGTTGCTTTTCTTAGTTGTTCAACGTTCAAGTACTGCAAAAAATGTAACTAAGTTTTATATGTTCTGCTTGACTTATGTAATATTGTTTTAATTGAATTGATTCGGCATTTACTTGATGAAGATCCATAATTAAGAATAGAAATAAAACTAAGGTTTTAATCTTCACTTTTACTTTTTAAGTGAAGATTAAAACCGTAGTTTTATTTCTATTCTTAATATTGTTTTATTTTATTTAATAATTAAAAAGTACTGTGCATTCAATAAGTGTTGTTATTTTATGAACCACTGAGCGAGAGAAGACCTTCGTGTTCACAACTCGAATAATTAAATTAAAACTAGTCATTACAAATTTACGACCCGTGATTCGAAGAAGTGTCAAATCCAGCCACATAAGCCGCCACAGAACTTTCGGCTTTCGGCATGATGGGTGCCGCGTTTACTGAAGACGGAACAAAGCCGTGTTCGCTGTCAAATACCTATGAATAATTTGGAAATTTTTAAACACAACACAACAGACATTTTGCGCCTATTTGTTACATGTGACAAAACGTGTGTTCATTATTATACACCCGAATCTAAACAACAATCGAAGATGTGGACCAAACGTGAAGAACCAAAGGCCAAGACAGTTTTATCGGTGGGAAAGAGGATGGAATTGGTATTTTCGGATGCAAAAGGAATCGTTTTCCAGAGTTCCACACGTAGGGATGCAGGTTAGAATTTTCCATTATTGGTTTCTTTTGTAGGAAACATTTTCTGGATTTCAATCTCGATCTGGCCAAAGCGTGGTTGTATAGAGGATGTCTAGAGGCAACCCGTTGCCTTATATCAGGTACAGCGATGCCAGTGAGAAGGTATATCTTCTCCAATGAGGTGGGACGTAAGCATCCTGTAACCATGCCGATGGTGTCGTTTAGAACGGTATTTAAGTGTTTTGCTACGTATTTCGCTAACTTCGATCCATCTCTCAAAATTAGAAGCTCTTAACTAAAGAGTCGATTATTATTATCACCTAACCTATTAAATATATTATCTTCATATATATTATCTTCATTCTTCATTTCCACAAGCTTAAAAAATCCCTAGAATTTGTCCTGTATTTAGAAAGGGTGATAACACTGGCATCACTAATTATAGACCATTTACGGTGAATTATTATTTCTGTGTTTATTCGAATCCGGACTTCATAAAATTAACTCATTTAAATGTCTGCCCTTTATTTCATCTTAACAGTATGGATTTGCGAAAAATCGCTCCACTCTAACAAACTTATGCTGCATAACCCAAGATATAACCAAAGCTTTATACGATGCTAGTTAATTAGATGTTATTTATACGGACCTCGGTCGCGCATTTGATACCATCGACCATATTTTACTCTTACAAACATTGTCAACTTTTAGGTTTAGCGATTCTCTATTCAGGTTTATGAAGTGATATTTGACAGGCAGAGCAAATTATGTTACCTACGATGGCTAAAAATCTAATTTTTTTACCCGACTTCTGGAGTTCCTCAAGGTTCCAACTTGGTCCCGCTTATGTTTAATATATTTATTGCATCACTTGACTGCAATATATTGGCTTATTCTGATGACCTTAAAATGAAATAACACTATTACGAACATAATTGATGTACAGTTTTTGCAAACAAACTCGAATAATGTACACAGTTACTATGGCGTGAATAAATTTAGTTTAAATATTTCCGAATGCTGCGTTGTGACTTTCACTAGAAATTCTCTTTATTACATCGATAATACTGTTATAGAAAAAGAAAGCTCTGCAAAGAATCCTGGTGGTATATTCGACAGTAAGTTGACTTTCAAGTTGACCAAAAGTTCCAAACGCAAAAAAGTGTAGTGAATTCAGACCTATTAATTGTGTGGCGCCTTATGAAAAGGTTTTGGAATTGTGTGTGAAAGAACAACTAATTGAATACTGTGATAAAAACAACATAGTTGTACCTAATCAGTCAGGATTCAGGAAGAAACATTCTGGTGAATCTGTAACAATGGATGTATGTGATAAATGGGTTAAAGAGATTGATAAAGGAAATGTAGTATTGACTGTATTTTTAGACTTTAGACGAGCGTTTGAGACTATTGACAAAAACTTGCTGTTGCGTAAACTAAATAAAGTTGGTTTGTCAGGTAATGCTTTGAAATGGTTTGAGACTTATCTCTTGGGTAGGGCACAAACTGTAAAGTTTAGTGGTGTGGTATCTAATGAGGTTTGCACTCAGTATGGTGTGCCCCAGGGAACTGTCTTGGGACCGCTTTTATTTCTATTATATATCAATGATATGGTGAAATGTGTAGACAACTGTGAGATCCGTATGTTTGCGGACGATACCATGGTTTATGTTACTGGTAAAAATATTGACGTTATTGTAGAAAAATTAAATAATGAATTAAGTAAATTATACAAATGGTTGTGTGATAATAATATGGCGATTAATCTGGATAAAACTAAATATATGGTGATTGGGTCAAGGTTTCGAATTGCAGCTGTCCATTTTGATAGTATGGATTTAACTATTAATCAATATAAATTGGAAAGGGTTGAAAATATTAAATATTTGGGAGTGATGATTGATGCTAACATTAATTTTAAATCACATGTGCAGTATATATTAAATAAGATGTCACAGAAAATTTTCTTTCTAAGTAGAATAAGTAAGGATTTATCTTTGTATACTTTGTTACTGTTGTACGGGGCTATTATATCACCATATGTTGACTTTTGTTCGACAGTTTTGTTCAGCATAAACAGTGGTGAAATGCAAAAATTACAAAAGCTGCAAAATAGGGCATTAAGAATTATATTAAAGTGCAATAAGTATACACCAATCAAGCTAATGCTCGAGGTGTTGAACCTGTTAAATATAAAACAATACATATGTTCGGGCAAAATAGATTTAATTTTGTATTTTTAGTTTTATTTAGATGTAGGTATAATATATTTAATTCTAGTTTTTAAATTGTAAATATTATATATTGTATATAGAAAAGGTCTTGGAGTTCAGAGATATTTAATATTGTTAATTACTTTAGGACTGGTCAGGTATTACATTTCTTCATTGTCTTATTTTCTACAGTCATAAAAACTATTTATTTTTATTACAGGCACAACCCTCTGCATCCATTAGGTAAATAATGTATTTGAATAAGCATAATTATAATAGAATAAGTTTTATTGTACATATTTCCTGTTATATATTATTATAATAGATTTAATAATTTGTTTCGAGGCGATTCTGCGAAATATTAGTTTATATCTGTGCATTGTATATTTATTACTTTAAGAGGTATTTTATTTTCTATAATTAAGGGTTTCCGGCGTATATTGTTTATTTTAATACATTTATGACGTCGGAAACTACAGCATATACTTTTCTTGGAAAGGCAAAAATGGTTATATGGAAATTTCCGTATACTCTTTTTCATTGTTTTCTCCCTCTCTTTGACTGGCGGGGAGATAACTTCCTTGCCTAAAAATAAGGGAATGAAGAAGTAGTTCCAAACAAGATCTCTTAGAGCTCACTACAGTTACAAGCACGATCTCTTCGAGTTAAAGCTTAGGTCTCAGTGATCTAACAAACAGCTCCTACTAAGATCTCAGTGATCTAAATAGGAGCAAATATTATTTATAAGCCAGTTTTTCTCGGTCTTTAGTATACTGTATTTATTTACGGAACTCCAAGATTAAACTTATAAATATATTAGTGTAATACAAAAAATATTGTATTATTTCAACACATACTTCGGTCTACACATACCGACTTCCTTCAAACCAGGAGGATGAAACAACATAGTCTACAAAACCATGATTTTTGTTTTTAAAATGGAAAACTGCATGTTACCATCTTATTTAAGTGATAGAGTAGCTGTTGTGCAGGATATACATGAACATAATACAAGAAATGTAAAAGACCTTTATATAGAGCGATTTGACAGGGTTCGGACATCGAGGAACGTTTTTGTGAATGGTTTCATATTGTTTAATGCGTTGCCGCGGGGTTTGAAATATTGTAATAACTTAAAAACCTTTAAGAGAAATATGTTAGAATATGTTAAACAAAAAAATTTGAGTGATCCATGTAATTTCGATGTTGGAGCAGCGTAAAATAGTTAATTAAGTAAAATCTAAGAAATGCTATAGTTGTAATAATAGCTTTGCTAATAAAATAAATACTTACTTACTTCAATGATGATCTTTTAAACATCACTAGATCTACTGTTAAGTCTATGGATTTTATTATCAGAATGTTCCCAAAATTTCGCAAATTTTGATACCATTAAATGTCTCTATTTTGCATGTTGTCGTTAATAAGTTGGAATTAGGATGTATCGTTCGGTACCCACATCTAAGGCCTAAATATGAGTAAAATTGAACGCGTTTAGCGTAAATTTTTTAAGTAATTGAGTTGCAATGTTCGTCGATTCGCAATAGCTTGAAGAATGATGTCTTTATGTTTCTATGGAATTAACTGATTTGTATACATAAGTAAACATTGTATTGTCACATAGAGTATAAATTTTGTTGGTCTATTTGGATAAAATAAATTATTTTTATTATTATAAATATTTTACTTATAAAATAATATTTCTTAATTAATTAATATTACATGAATAAATAAAGACTCATTTAATGTCAACAACCAGAAGTTTAGGAAACATTTTCTAGGTGAATGTTAGAATTAAAAATGTGTATGTCTAATATAAAAATAGCATACATAGAATTCAATAGTACCCGTTTACCAATTAACCGCAGGGGGTCTAAAGTTCCCCAAATATAATATTATTATTTACCGATAATAATTCAGCGTAGCGAAGTTTTGTACAATATCAGAGTATCCCAGCATCCTTATTTTTTTAATACCGTTTCCTTTCTGTCAAATTTGTTCTCATTCATTGCTTTAAATCTCACGTTTTCATGCTTCTAGACGTACAGTAATTTGCCGAACGTAATTTTTTAAGTCTATTTAATGAAACAGATTTAAAAGGGATTTCTTTGTCGGCTGACATATTCAGATACCAGCAAAATATGGATTACAATACTATTAATAATATCTATTTTTATTAAATTGAGGCAACTTATAATATTCGAGTTGGATATGTATGTAACAATTAAAAAGTTAGATGTATTTTAGTCGGGTTAATGAACCTTAAAAAGAATTCTAAAGCTTTATGAAAAGGGCCACATTCCACGTCTTTTTTTTGTTGATCGGGCCAGACATTTTTTTATTTGAACACATCGCTTTAAACTATCTCAGACTATATCTTTTTTCAACTAAAAAAAGTTATCGGTCGTTCATCTAACAGTGGGTCGTTACAGATCGAATCGGTTGGCCTTTACTTCCCGCCCCACAAGGCTGTCCAAACATTATTCCGCTGAAATTTGACGTTTCCGAGTTTTCGACGTACAAATTATATTTTACAACCCTGGTTACGGCTTCTTAGAGAGGTTTATTTTATTGTTAAGATAAATTAAAACATGTATGTATATTTAAAATGTGGTTTATTGCAATTAAAGTGTGAAGTGTATAAAAACAATACTAGATGATTAAGCGTTAAGCGTTATAATTATAATAATAATAATGAATTGATAAGATATTGATTGCAAAAAAAAAAAAACAAGTTGCATATCGATGCGATAATTCACATCAAGCTTTGATACAAAATAATACAAATCTGTATAAAAACAAATTTGTATCTGTATATGCATGGACACACAGTACGTATTTACCAGCTTTTGCTTCAACTACCAGACGCATGCGTTTCTGTGTAACCACTTTGTCAATGATAGATTTACGAAGCAAAAGACTATAGGTACACTTGCGGTCATGTAGTAAGTTTTGTCCTATCTGATGTCTTCGGCAAAAGCTGGTAAAGCTGGTAAATACGTACTGTGTGTCCATGCATATACAGATACAAATTTGTTTTTATACAGATTTGTATTATTTTGTATCAAAGCTTGATGTGAATTATCGCATCGACATGCAACTTGTTTTTTTTTGCTATACTACGCCACCTGGCGACGAGTTAATGGACTCACAGTAATATGCGTATTTTTTCTTCTTATCCAGTAATAGCTTTGCTATTCGAGAAGAAACACTTTGACTCTGACGGACAAAACCGGCGTGGCCGGTTTTGTCCGTCAGATGGCATGAGGTTATCTGATGTCTTCGGATAGGACAAAACTTACTACATGACCGCAAGTGTACCCATAGTCTTTTGCTTCGTAACTCTATCATTGACAAAGTGGTTACACAGAAACGCATGCGTCTGGTAGTTGAACCAAAAGCTGGTAAATACGTACTGTGTGTCCATGCATATACAGATACAAATTTGTTTTTATACAGATTTGTATTATTTTGTAACATATTGATTGATAATAATTAAGACATAACTTACCTTAATTTGCCCTGAGATTAAGATATCATAAATATAGAGAACAGATTCCATTTTTAGGTTATATCATATCGATTTGCATTGATCATTATTTTCAATTCTTTCAATCCACCTAAAGGGAATTATAAATATTGACAAATTGATTGGAAACATATATATTATATCTACTTACCTCTGTTCGTGTTTTTAACTTTATTTTCAAACTGAATAAGCTTATTTTCCTTTATCATTCTTACCGTTGTTAGTCAGTACTTAAGTGCACATGTACTCAAGAATGCTATAGGGGGGATAATTCAAATTGTAACGCGTATTTTATTATTTGTATTTTTTTTAAGTTTATGTTTATTAAATTGAGTTTATCTGTTCTTGAAGTGTTTCCTTTTCTTACATCTCACATATATTATTATAATATTAAATGTATACTGTTGTCTTGAGCATTGTTCTTATGACTGTTGTCTAGAACGCTGTTATGTTGAGAGTCTTGTCTTGAACACTGTTGTGTTGACACTTGCGACTCTTGTCGCGCACGTTGATCTGTTGAGACTGTTTAAGAATTGTAGGCAAAATTTACCCCTAACTTCAGTAAACTTTGGAACAATTAACAAAATAGGCCGTATCAGAATGCGGCCAGATGACGAACAAAGGTCGGCAAAATTCCCAAGAACCGCCTTGTTTGTAAACTGTGCCTACTAAAATAGCAAACATTGCAGATGGTTTTTAATTCTATAACTAAAATTCCCAGTTTATGATGCTGGCATTCTTAATTCTGATATTTTATGGTACAAAATTTAGTGAACGTGTGTTGATAAAGCATTTGAAACTTTTGAAACTGTGTACACTTTCGCTCATAAAATAAGGTAAATTGAAAAGTGTCTAAAGAGTCCAGCTATAAAATAAGTACCGAATTAAATACAGGTTGATAAATATGAACGATGCCGCATCTTTAATTCAGGTAAACGTTTGCATTTTAATACGATAATAAACTATAGTTATACGTTTCAATTTTGTACCTGACCCTTAGGTTCAAATACATACTATATTCCACGATTCCATATATTTAATATATACAAAATGAATAATACTTATATTTAATATACGGGGTTGGGCAGAAGTAACGCATCAGTCTAATAATTCCGTAAATATAAACTTTAGAACAAAATGTTGTCAACAAAAGTTTTTTGACAAGTTATTTTGTATTGGCTTCAATCATTTGCGGTTTTTTTCATGATGATTACATATGACAGCAAAAGAAATTTTTTTTTTTAAATGGAAATAATATTTTCTTCTAGAAAATTCGGAATCTTTATTAATTTCGGAATATGAATATGTACTTTCTTCATGGGGTTAGATAATAAAAATATTGAGAAAAAAATACAATTTAATAAACGTACATTTGGACTAGTGCAGTGCTTTGTAGATTGCTTTGGAAATTGTAGATTTTTTGACTGTCATTGAATTATTGACGTTTCACAATAAAATAGTTTCCATCGTAAAACTAGCTTTTAGTTTGCACTTTATTCAATAATGTTTATTTGGATCGAGATCCTATAGCTCAATCAACAGTTTCGAGATTGGTTACTAAATTTAGAGAAATGGGCGATGTTAGAGATACACCTAAAGCTGGTCGACCAAAATAAATCACTAATGAAGACCGATCTCTTCATGTTTTACTTGCTGTAACGGAAAATCCCACTACGTCAACCACTCAACTAGGTTTAGAAAATGATATGAGTAGCAGATCTATTAGACGAATATTAAAAGCGAACAAATACAAGCCCTATAAGATACACTTACTGCACTAACTTAACGAAGATAACCCGGACAGAAGATTACAGTTTTGTGAAACAATAATGGAATTGTCCAATAACGATCCAAATTTTTTAAACAACATCGTATTTTCTGACGAACCTACATTTTGTCTAAGTGGATTTGTAAATAGGCATAATTGCCGTTATTGGGTGACTGAGAATCCACATTGGATGCGAGAAAATCATACACAGCATCGCCACAAACTTAATGTGTGGGCTGGCATTGTTGGGCAACGAATCATAGGTCCGTACTTCTTGGAACACAACCTAAATGGTGATGGTTACTTACATTTATTGCGTAACCATATTGTACCAGATCTGTTGATTTTATTTCCTAACGACAATCAACCAAGCATGCCAAATCGTAATCTATGGTTTCAACAAAATGGAGCACCACCACATTATGCTATTAATGTTCGACAGTATTTAGACACAATTTTTCCCGGTCGTTGGATTGGGCGTCGGGGTTTTATTGATTGGCCCGCTAGGTCTCCCGATTTAAATCCATTGGATTTCTTTCTTTGGGGACACTTGAAGTCGCAAGTATACAAGGAGAAACCTAGAAACCTAGAGGATTTGAGAGCAAAAATTACTCGTGAGATACAAGCCATACCACCTAATAGTTTATAAAATACAATTCGTTATTTTTGGGAACGTTTAGGACACTGTCAGGTCGTAGAAGGACGTGACTTTGAGCATTTAATTTAATTTTGTAGTTTGTTTACTTTTATTAAATTTAATTTTTTTCTCAATATTTTTATTATCTAACCCCATGAAAATAGTACGCACTCATATTCAGAACTTAATAAAGATTCCGAATTGTCTAAAAAATAATATTATTTCCATTTAAAAAAAAAAAAAAATATTTGGCTGTCATATGTAATCATCATGAAAAAAAAAACAAATGATTGAAGCCAATACCAAATAACTTGTCAAAATACTTTTGTTAACAACATTTTGTTCTAAAGTTTATATTTACGGAATTATTCGACTGATGCGTTACTTTTGCCCAACCCTGTATAATACAAATTAATTTCGTTTAAAAGACGAAACGAATGTATTTCCTACTTTATAGATCACTAATCGTTTGTTTTCCAATTATTAGCAGGGTAAAATTTAAAAAATCACCTACAAAACACGTTTTGTCACATATTTATCAAACCCTAAAACTAAACTCGCAAGGCATCGGTTGCCAAAATGTGATGTGTATTTTTTCTTCACGACCTACTTTAAAGATCGCGCGAAAGTCAGGCTGGCCTCGTATATAAACAAAAATAACAGCCACTTATTTATTGCTATTGTATACACAAGAATTAATAGTAAATACCTCAAGAATACATTTAATTATCTTTACATTATATGGATAAAAATTTCGTATTCGTACAAAGAAACTACAAATTAAAAAGACATCTTCATTCCGTAATTATCAGCAATTACACATTCAATAATCAGTTTAGATAAACAATAGAATACGGTACCACAAAAACACTTTCCGCACTTACATTAAGCATACTTCCATGCACATAATTACGAAACATCATTTTCATTAGGCGCTTACAGCCTAGGTGTTACTGCTAAACGCAAATAGTCGTGATTAAACAATACATCCGTCGAGGTCATTCGTACTCTTTTGTGAATAATCTAAACAGTTTACACACATAAATCATGGAAGTGGGTCAATATGCGGAATGGGCAAACAATTTTTTTTTAATATCCATAAGCTCAAATAATACCAATTTGTATTGGAAAAATTGTTCCTAAACTAACTCCGTATACATGCTTTTTATATAACGAAATGCACATTTATTAAATTCGCTGTATTATAAGCTTATATTACTAAGAAGTGAACAAAATTTAGTTTCTCAAAAAAGGTATAAAACCGCTTACCACAATTAATAATTGTGTCCTAAATTAGAATTAGAATTACATAATTTAAATTTATAGTTAATTAAAAGCATGAACAATAATTAATTTGAAGAGTAGTGTAATTTTTATAGGAAGATAATGGTAATTTAGAGATCATAAATTGAAAAATAATTGTTTAAAATTAAATAACAAATTCAGAAAATTATGTCCACCAAAAAAGTATATTAATACATTTCCTGTAAAAGAAACGCTAGTGATCAATCAATCATCTGAGAATTTTGGTGGTTCAGAAATAGCGTTGTTAAACAAAGGTTTAAAATACTGTTTACCAAGCCGTCAGATTCCTATAAAACAAGTGATTGAATATATGGAAACCTCGATTAATAATTTTGAACAAGAGCCAAAAAATTAATTCGAGAAGCTTGTAAAACCCAAATCGATAAGAATTTACAGCAGCACCAACAGAAATCAGTTAATAAAAACTGGAATACTATTAAAACTCTTAGATCAAAGGACTGTTTTTACTTAAAAGCAGATAAATGGAACAAGTTAGTATTATGGACAAAATCGACTATTTCCAAAGAGTTAGGAATCAAACTGTAGAAGGTCAGTATGTAGAAATTAACGACACTAAAGATGCGTTTAAAAAATATCCAATATTAATAGCGTCTCCCAAATAATATAAATTAAACGTTAGTAATCCTTTAGTACCAAGAATATATTGTTTGCCGAAGATACATAAGCCAGGCACTCGATGAGATCGTTTCAGGTACTCACCGACTTACTTGATTTCCAAATGGCTAGTGAATGAATTTAAAAATTTACATGTGAAACCAGAAAGTTTATCAATTAGTAATTTCTTAGAATTTGTTCAATTAATTAAAGATTGTGAACTAGAAGACGGGGAAATTTTAGTTTTATTTGATGTAACATCATTATTACCTTCGGTACCTATTCCAGAAACTTTGAATATTTAGAGAACTTGCTTGATAAGAATAACATTGAACCTTTAAAAGTAGAGAAATACACTAGACAACTCTTTGCATGGCGCAAAACTGTTTCCAAGTTGGAGGAACATTTATGAACAGAAACAAGGCACTACAATTAGTAATTGCCTATCTCCTTTCACAGCTAATTTATTTATGAGTAAATTTGACGTAGAATTTAGAAATACCGCTACATATTTTCCAAGAGCCTGGATAAAATACGTAGAGTTTCGCGATTTTCGATACAAGGAAATGTGAATTGGACATGTTCCTTAAACAGTTAAATTTGAAATTTCCGACTATTAACTTCACGATGGAAAAGGAAAACAATGATAATATACCATTTTAGATACATTATTAATTGAAAATAATAAAATAAAATAAAACGATAACTTTGCTATACCACTTTATTCACATGTAATAGTGACCGCGGTTTCGACATACAATGTCATTATCAAACTGCAAAAGTTACAGGCCTACATAGATCTTATAAATGACACAAAAATATATGGGGGTGGTTTATGATGTTATTTAAAATTACTACTATATACTTAACTATTATATACAACATTGGAAAAGAGGTGTATATATAAGATCCAACTGGTCGTTAAGAACAATATCTATTGTGTTGTTTCCGCCATTAAAAATTTCAAGTGACTCTAAAAGATTTAATTTACGACCTTTCTCGGCCAAGTGCAATATTTTATGATGACCAAATGTATGCCTTTCTGTAATAAGATCGTTTGCGAATGTTGAATCTGTCTATGTGGTATTTTTGAAAACATGTTGGAAACATCAAATGATACCAGGATTTCTGTCTTTTGTATATTACAATCTTTGTTGTTTCGTTTGTTTCTTGCCCCAATAAAAAATTAGCCGAAAAATTAAACATAATAATTAGACAATATACCGAATTTACCTACAGATAGCTCTTCCATAAAAAACGCAATACAGTTAACAGCTAAATTAAAAGATTGTAATATACAAAAGACAGAAATCCTGGTATCATTTGATGTTTCCAACATGTTTTCAAAAATACCACATAAGGAATGCTTAAGGTTAATAGAAAACATATTAGCAAAGAAAAATTCAAATCCGGTTGTTATACACGAAATCATATCTCTAACGGAGTTAGTCACCAACCAAAGTTACTTTACATTCAACAACAAATTCTACAAACAAACAGAAGGTCTGGCAATGGGCTCACCTCTAAGTCCTCTATTAGCTGAAATTTTCATGAAGCATATTACAGAAAAATTCTTTCATCACAACTAGGTAAAAAACATATTAAATTTTGGTATCGGTATGTAGACGACATCCTAGCTTGCTTTAAGGGTACTCATAGACAACTAGAAACATTTCTGAACTACATAAATTCAATCCATTCTAATATCAATTTTACAGTAGAAATAGAAGAGAATAACAGTATTAACTTCCTGGATTTAAAATTAAACAAATTAGATCAGAGCTTAAAATTTGATATATATCGTAAACCTACTTTCACTGATTGCATTATTCCCAAAGATTCACTACACCCTAAGACACACAAACATTCATTTTTTAATTCTATGATACATAGAGCATTAAATATTCCTTTGTCTAATGAATCTTTTGTTCGTGAAATCAATACTATAAAACAAATAGCGGTAAACAATAGTTATAAAAGTAGCGTAATTGACAGTATACTAAAGAAAAAACAGTTACAAGTGGCCCTTAGTTTAGTATATCCTAAAAATAGTGCTAATTTGAAACAATTTGTCTCGTTAACTTACTTCGGTAAAATAAGCGAGCAAATTGGAAATATAATTTCAAAAAATAATAATCATGTTAGTATAGCTTACAAACCATATGTAAAAACAAGTAATTTCATTTTTAACGCAAAACCTAAAACAGATATCAATAATAAATCAGGAGTGTACAAATTATATTGTAATGATTGTAAAAGTGTATATATAGGTCAGACTGGTCGAAGTTTTATTATACGGGTAAAAGAACACATGAGGTCATATAAACTAAAGAAGACAGATTCAACATTCGCAAACCATCTTATTACAGAAAGGCATACGTTTGGTCGTCATAAAATATTGCATTTGGCCGAGAAAGGTCGTAAATTAAATCTTTTAGAGTCACTTGAAATTTTTAAAAGCGGAAACAACACAATAGATATTGTTCTTAACGACCAGTTGAATCTTATATATACACCTCTTTTCCAATGTTGTATATAATAGTTAAGTACATAGTAGTAATTTTAAATAACATCATAAACCACCCCCATATATTTTTGTGTCATTTATAAGATCTATGTAGGCCTGTAACTTTTGCAGTTTGATAATGACATTGTATGTCGAAAAACCGCGGTCACTATTACATGTGAATAAAGTGGTATAACAAAGTTATTGTTTTATTTTATTTTATTATTACCAAAGATAAAGTTAATTTGAATTTGAAATCAGGTATATACGAAATTAATTACGACGATTGTAACTTGACATATAGAGGTCAAACAAAACGCTCAATAATAACCCGTTTTAAAGAGTACATATCACATATTAAATTTAATAAGCCAGAAAAATCGAACGTTGATAACCATGCATTGACCACAGACTACAACGTTTCGGTTAAAGGATTAAGACTTGTCAAAAACATCAACAACTCCACATACGAAAGTATTCATATCGATAAAAACAAATTTAATACGATGAAGATCAACATCGTCCCTAAATTTTGCAGCTGTAGAGAGCAATTTTGCAGAGAAGAAAAATAATATTAGTGCGATCGATTAAAGATGTTATCGAAACATCTATATTCAAGAGCAACAAATTTTTATTGATGCTTTTTAGTTTTCATGTCCAGTCCAGGAAGATCAAATCATCTCGTCACAGAAAAGATTATTCTATAAAATAGCGCCCAAGAAGGCCAAAATTCTTGGATGAAAATTTCATCGCATTTAAAAAATATTTCTTTAGTTTATATCGACAAGAAATATATAAAAAATGTCAATAACGATATATATAGTAGCATCTTTAGATAACCGGTATTGAATTATAATTTACATATTTTAAGTAATTTATGTTACAAACAAAAAGGGGTCAAGGAAGAATTTTAAATAAACACATTTTTATAAATTGCAATTAATTATTCTCAAGATCACCTTTAAAAATAAAACACGATCTGGAGTGCTATAAATAAATATGCGTTAATAATTATAATCAACATTTGATTGTAATTCATTAAAATATAACAGCAAAACAGATGATCCAACTGGCACGTATAAGAAATTCCCCTTATAACTTCTTGTGGAAAAATTTATTCTGATAATTTGTGTTTTGTATTTGAATACGAGGTGAGGCTATAAAATCACGAGATTGATGCTGTAAAAGTTTCTATTTTAAATCTATACATATTTAATTATTATCCTCTTCAATATACACTCCTTCTTACACCGTTCGATTCAAATTTTCCATTGTGCAAAACTGTGTTGCAAGTCGTCTTCTGCTTTTTATTTCACAGTTTCACGTGTACCCCGATGTTAAATCTCGAGGCTTGACCCTGGGGAACAGATAAAAATCACATAATACCAGCCCAAGAGAATAAGGCGGACAGTCTAACCCTGGGATGTTATGTTGGGCTAGAAACGTCTTGAAAAGAATGCAGTGTGCGCTTGGGCATTGTCCAAATTAAGATCTCATGACTTATTTTCTGATTTTTTCGCGGTGCTAAGCAAGAACCTCAAGGTAGTAATGCTGATTAACAGTTTCACCTTCAGTAACTCAGTCAATGTACGCAATCCCATGGATATCGAAGGAAACAATCATCATAGCTTCCAATTTTGATTTGCTCATTAGCGCTTTTTTAGCACTAGGTAAAGTTCAATTCTTACAGTGCATTGATTGGCGCTTAGTTTCTGGATCATATGTGATAAAAGGCTTACAACATAACGTTCATTCAGCACCAAAAATAGCAGATCATTCAATATTATCGATACAACTTATTAGAACTTGGAATTTAAAAACAAGAAAAGAATATAAGATAGTAAAGCGAAACACTAGCAGATATTATGTTAATGTTTTGCATAACCGAATATTCGAATCGGAATGGAACAATACGGGAAATGCTAATGAAATGGCTATGATTTGGAAAAATGCAATTCAAGATATCATGGACGAAATGTGCCCTAAGTGTATAGTTTCAGTTCAAGAGAATTACAAGAGAAACAAATGAATTACACCATTAATATTATAAGAGATGAATATTAGAGATGGGAAGTATAAAGCAGTAGTAATTATTAATAGTAACGAAAGTTGGGAAGAGTATAAAAAACACAGGAACAAAGTAGTAAATTTAATAAGAAAAGAAAAAGAAGATTACCTTAAAATGGTAAATTGATAACAAGAAGTCAAACTCTAGAGCAGCGATGCACATACCGCGGCCCGCGGGCCGCATGCGCCCCACTGTCGATATTTATGCGGCCCGCCAACGAATTTTAAAAATTGTTCGAAAAACTACAAAAGTAAGTAAAAATCCATTCAAATCAATATTTCTTAACTTTTTATTTTATTCTAACTTTTGTAATTGTTAGTAAGATATGTATCTTTGAATTCCTACTACTTTCTTGTTCAGGTTTACTACGTAGGACAGGTCGTACCAAGCATATTGTTACGAGACTAGAAATCTGTCGAACCAACTAGATACTCGAAGATTCGCGAAACACGTCGGTATTATCCCCGAACAATGTGGTAGGTTCTCGATGTTAGGTAACTCGTATAAATACAACGTAACAATATAATATCAATTTTGATACGGATAAACCAGGCCCCAGTAAAAAACGTAGTCGTAAGGTTGAAGATGAAAATCCACAGTTTCAAGATATTTGGACCGAAAAATACTTTTTTATTTCATCGCATAACAAAAGTGTCTGTTTAATATGCAAGAGTAGTGTTTCTATTCCGAAGGAATATAATAATGAAACCCATACTTTTACCAAATTAACCGGCGAAATTCGAACGCAAGAAATTTCCACTTTACAAAGGGAACTAATAGGCCAGCAAGCTATGTTTACGAAACCAATTCAAGATTATGAAACAGCTACTGAAGTTAGCTTTGAAATATCTCGAATAATAGCGAAAACTTGTCGGCCTTTTAAAGATGGTGAGCTTGTTAAGCAGTGTTTAGATATCGCCGCAAAAAAAATGTGTCCGAAAGATGCAAAGAGGTTTCAGAAAATTCAACCAAATCGGATGACTGTTCAAAGAAGACTTAACACATTAGCAGCTAATATAGAAGAACAATTAGCTACGAAATCGAAAAGTTTTAAGTATTTTTCTACAGCACTCGACGAATCTACAGATATAAGTTCCACCGCTCAACTCTTAATATTTTTACGAGGTGTAACGCAAAATTTTGAAGTGAGTGAAGAACTGATTGATATGAGTTCTTTGACAAGTCAAACCAAGGGGAGTGACATGCTCAAAGCTCTTCTGGAAAAATGTTCTATAATGGATTTGGATTTAACGAAATTATCTGGAATTATGACTGACAGAGCACCTTCAATGGTTGGAAGTAAATCTGGGATAATAACTATGTTAAAAGAGTACATATTTACAAACTAAAAACATAGATAGCAAGGAATTAATGCAGTTTCATTACATTATACATCAAGAGGCCCTCTGCTCAAAATTATTGGGATTTGAAAATGTGATGAAAGTTGTAGTACCTACTGTAAACTTTATAAAATCACGATTTCTCAATCACCGACAATTCACACAATTTCTTGAGGATATTGCAAGCGAATATGGTGATCTCCTGTTTTACACTGAAGTAAGGTGGCTAAGTCGTGGGTTGTGACTAGAGCGGCTTCTTAACTTGATTGAAGAAATCAAAATATTTCTGGTGGAAAAGAAAAAGGACGTCACCGAACTCGACAACCCTGACTGGCTGTGTGACTTAGCGTTTCTTGTAGACATCACAAATCACTTGAATGTCTTAAATACGCGACTCCAAGGCAAAGATCAATTGATTTCGCAGAAATACTCGCATGTTTCGTCCTTTCAATGCAAATTGAGTCTTTTCAGGACACAAATCAATTCAGCCATTTTCCGAACTACAAAAAAAATTATGGGGAAATTCAATAAAATTGATGTCAATTTCGCTTATATTGAAAAAATTGATATTTTAATACAAGCCTTTCATGATCGTTTTCTAGACTTCAAAAAAGTTAAACCTCTGTTAGACATTTTCAGCAATCCTTACAACATTTCACCCGAAAATGCACCGGAATCAATACAGCTGGAATTAATAGACATGCAAAATGATGATAATTTACGAAACAAGTTTAATGACGGTAATTTACTCAACTTTTACCGTTGCGTTGACAAAACCGCTTATAAAGGTTGCGAATAAATGCATTGAAATGGGCAATCTTATTTGGATCGACGTATATTTGTGAGCAAACGTTTTCAGTGATGAAACTTAACAAAACAAAAAATCGAAACCGTCTGGCAAATGCAAATCTGGAAGCAATTTTACGTGTGGCGACAAGTAATATGGAGCCAAACATAAACTAAATTGTTAGGTCAATGCAATGTCATGCATCAAAATAATAAAACATGAAATATTACATTGTAATGATTAGATTACATAATTACAACAAACATTTTTGAATGTTCTTTTATTTTTATCATTTGTAGTAATTCATACTATTTAAAAATGAAAATATTTGTGTTAATAAGTATTCTTTGTAGTGGTCCGTCCTTGGTTTATAATTTTCCCGAGTGGCCCCTGTTCCCTATAAGTCTGTGCATCCCTGCTCTAGAGAAATGTGTAAAAATTTGAAGACAATAATATCAAATAATCGTTCTGACGAAGAATCAATCTTTTTCGATAATCAATAAATAAAGGATGATATGGAAATTGCCAACATGTTTAATCAAAATTTCGTATTCAACATAGAAAATCTTGTAGTAACACCTAGGCCTCAAAATTTCACATTTAAAAAAGCAGTTCAAAGAATAGCAGAAACAGAAAAGATATACCAATTTAGAAGCCGAAATATGCACCTGTAGTGAATGTCCGCATTTCTTCCCATCTTTTTTTCCTTCAATACAGTCCACTTGAATTAATCCATCATAAATGAACAATCTTATACGAACGAAGGCGACGGCCAGACTATTATCACAGTATAAATTATTGAAATAAAATGGTAACACGCGCGTTCTGCGGTATACGTTTTCCTTCTTTTTTAAACATATGCTACAGGAATCAGACTGTTTGACTTTGTGACGCAAATTGGACGGCTTATTCAAAAAGGCAAGCAATCTGATATCCATTAAGCTTACTGCAGCACAAGCTTAAGGGTGAAAGAAAACCAAAGAGAAGAAAGATCAAAGGCACCAACACGAAGTAATACTACTGCTTACCTATGTATAGCAAGCGCCAATTAAGTTGGCGCGAGGAGGGGGCGCGCAGAAGCCGTTTTAAAAACGTCCACCCCCACTACTCAAGTAATTGTCAGAATACATTTGTCATTAACGTTTGACGGAACATAATGTCTTTGCTAGGGGATCATAAAGTGATACACGCCCAGAGGTTAGAATTATCTGACATTTGATGTAAAACCAAATACAAATCTCCCCACTACTTCTAATCCTGCGCGAACTTACCCCTCCTCGCGCCAACTTAATTGGCCTTTGCTATACTGTGCTATTATGCCTTCAGACACGGAAAGGGCAGCCATTGAAAAAGAAGGGCCCACACTACACAACTGTCGGTCGTATGACTTTGGCACATGCGTAGTTCGTCTGTTGTAGCGTCTGTCTCGTTATTTTATAGCCACACCTCGTATGTGTCTTCATGAATTAATCATGCAAAACAATATACCAATCAATATCTTTGAGATTATTAATACTCAGAAATGCTAATATCTATTTCAAGAAATCATAATCATTCATGACATTGACCTTACATATTTTCCATTTTAATACTTACTTGATATACTGTTTTCAGATATTTTGTTTCATTCTACGTATTCACGCTTCATTTAAATGTATCTACTTAATTCAAGGTAAAATATTCCCGTACAAATGTTCGAAAACATCTTGGAAATCATTCGAGTATCAACTTCAAAAATCCCGAACCATCTTGGCATTAAACTTTGATAATAATAAGGTGGCTAAGTCGTGGGTTGTGACTAGAGCGGCTTCTTAACTTGATTGAAGAAATCAAAATATTTCTGGCGGAAAAGAAAAAGGACGTCTCCGGACTCGACAACCCTGATTGGCTGTGTTTCTAAGCGTTTCTTGTAGACATCACAAATCACTTGAATGTCTTAAATACGCGACTCCAAGGCAAAGATCAATTGATTTCGCAGTTATACTCTCATGTTTCGTCCTTTCAATGCAAATTGAGTTTTGTCAGGGCACAAATCAATTCAGCCAATTACAGCCATTTTCCGGACTACAAAAAAATTATGGAGAAATTCAATAAAATTGATGTCAATTTCGCTTATATTGAAAAAATTGATATTTTAATACAAGCTTTTCATGATCGTTTTCTAGACTACAAAAAAGTTAAACCTCTATTAGACATTTTCAGCAATCCTTACAACATTTCACACGAAAATGCACCGGAATCAATGCAGCTGGAATTGATAGACATGCAAAATGATGATAATTTACGAAACAAGTTTAATGAAGGTAGTTTACTCAACTTTTACCGTTGCGTTGACAAAACGGCTTATAAAGAGTTGCGAATAAATGCATTGAAATGACTTACTTAGAGTCTTCTGACCTACTTAGAGTCTTCTGGCATACTCAGAGTCTTTTGACCTATTTAGAGTCTTCTGACTTTTATTAAATCAATTGGCGAAAACAATTCTTGAAATGATTTCTAATGCATTCAAATGCTAGAACGTTGGACATTACATACGTACGCGATTGGTCTCGGCGGTCGTAGTCCACGTTGCCCGCCGTTCCATTTACTAGCTCCGACAATTTGACATAACGGGTGTTCAGAAACATTCGAAGTCAAAGTAGTCCTTGAAAATATGAAGTCATGTCAGAGATAGATTGATTTTTGACAGACAACAGTTGACATTTAATAATTATTACAAATCAGATACTTAAGTAAAGATATACGATTTTTTGTTCAAAGCCCACTTGACTTCGAATGTTTCTGAACACCCGTTATGATTGGGATAAGGAAAGAGTATTCCACGTTGACGGACCGTATGTCCAATGATAGCCGTTAATTCGTATTCAACTACCAATTAAATAGTAATCTAAATATTAAATTATTTGCGATATTTCTTGTTTGAAGTTTTATAATTGCTGTTTTAAATTACCGATTTCAATATTTAAATTACTTGTACATGTATTTTAGGCGTGCATACTAATTTGATAATATTTGTAAATATTTCATATAAAAAAGCCGAAAAACTTCCAGAATTTATCAATTGATAAACTGAAAAAAATAGCTCCCATTAGTAAAAACAACTTTAACTATATACCCCTAAATACGGTCCTGACCACTTTGCTAATTCCAAAGAACAGAAATTAAAACCCCCCTAAACTAAAGACTTAGTCACTTACAATATCCGCACAAGTACGGTCGTTCCTTAAGAAAATAAGGTCTCGGATGTCCATAAAAACACATGTTTGCACAGAATGCGTACCCTTGAAAACCAAACAAATAATAACGGTGAGTTTATTTGTCATTTCTTTGTTCTCTTTACTGTGTTTGTAGTGTAATTCAAATTTCCAATTTATTCATACAGATGTTAATCACTTTAATGTTTCCCTACCTATTCATTTAAGCTATTTTTAATTTAATTTTAATTTAATTTTCAACGTTAAATGTTAACTTAATTTGTAATTCATTTTTTAATCTAATTTTAAATTTAAAATTGTTAATTTAATTGTTATGTCTATCACACGAAACCAACACAGTTCTCCTGTTTTCATTGTAATATTTCTTGTTTCCAGTTACTTGAAAAAGACTGAATTAATAAAAGTCGAAACGTCGTAAAAACATCAAAATTCAATAAAAGGTCGCTAAAACCAATAAAAAATCTATTATTTTTAATATATATATATATATATATATATATAATTATATTCTATTGAAAAGCAATATTTTTCGGAAATTCTTGACCGTATGTATTTAATGTAAAGTTCTTGGAATAGCTGTCGGTTTATAATTAAAAACAATGTTTTATTCGAAACGTTTCGGCTAAACAATCTAGTCTTATTCATTCGATTTTATTGACTGTAACAATATAATTTATGGATGTGCAATGGGTTCTTCCATCTCAAGTGTCATAACACAACTCATGCTTGAAGAACTGGAACAAGAAATAATTCCTAAACTTGAAATAAATCTTTTTCAAAAGATATGTCGATGATTGTATTGCTTGTATTCCAACAAAAAAGGTTGACTACTTCTTACAAAATCTTAGCAATTACCACGCTAAATTACAATTTACACCGGAATAGAAAAAATATATGTTATTTTTCGACCTAGTACCCTTGCAAGCTAAACACATAATCTAGCAAGCATAAACTGTTGTCGATTAATTTTGTTATTATTGTGCTTCGAACTGCTTACGTGTTCTTTACAATGTATTTTTGACCAACACATTAGATATGTATTGCACACTAAGCATTTAATTTTTGAGCCATCGTATATTAAGTCCTGGAAATCCATAATAACTTATTCACTTCGTCTGACAACGGTCGTTTTCTCGATTTATGTGTCGACGACATTTTATTACGTATGCTTACACTTACATGCAGTCTAAGCAAGTACCAAACACATACTGAATGCTTTTTATTAGTTCTGATGCAATACAATCATCCTCACATCGGTGCACATGGCGCGCACGGAAATTGGTCTGCTCTAGTTATTAGTGTTGTTAGAACTGTAAAAGGAAAATTAGGCAGTTTCTAAAAAAAAAATTTTTTAAATTAAAATTTGTTGACCAGTATAATTTGGCCACCTCTGTATATATTTAGAGATGTCTAAAAAAAATCTGTTTATCTTCAATTAATTACGCTATTAATTAGTATGTTTTTGTACTTAAATATGAATAATAGACTGTTTATTATTTTGATTTTTTTCACATAATCTGCTATTGGAGCCAAATGACAATATAGGTCTACATGGAGAGAATTGTTTAAAATAATCCTATCGCAAGGCGCCCACCAAAACAACATTAAATATTGTTTATTTGTTAAAAAATGAATGTGTTTCGATGTCTAGGATACCATGAGAGTGCAGTATGAGTTCTGTTGATAAAAGTAGCAGAAAACGTAAATATTATTAAGAATCTATAGTAGATAATGCTAATTTACAGAGAATACAATTGCTTTAGGATACAAATATTTACGAAAATATGAAAATAGGATCAATAACAGATTATACACAGTCACTAATATATATTGCACATCATTATTTTTAATTTATTTATTACTAAATATTTCATATTTGCGGTGATGATTTACTATTTTTAAAACTTTTTATACGTTTTTTTTTCTTTTTAAACAGATATGGTTCAGTAAATTACGCAAACACAAAAAAATATTAACATTCCCGTAGAATTTTTTTACAAGGACTGCATATTTCAAAATCAATATACGTTTCTGGTTGTTGAACTTTGGTCACTTAAAGAAAAAGTTACGTAATTAGCATTTTTTAAACGAACTTTATTCCGATTTCAAACTCAAAGGGGTACTGACATGGAACAAATTTGTTTGTATACATGTTCCCGTAGTGGCGTGAGTAATTCTTGTTTTAGCTGCTTCTCGGAATATTCATTTGATACAATTCAAGCGTTGCTGTTTAGAGTCATAATTTTCGACGTCATCATTCATTCATTTTCCTCTCGTAGTGTACGTTCAGTACATTTCGTAGTATGTACTTGCGTAATACATTTTAGTACAATTATATAATAGCATTAGAAATGATATATAATTACTATACACCGGACGCTAATCTTCTTAACATTAAGTTCAGCGTAAAATAAATACTTTAGCGTCTAAATCGAAATTTACGATATACGAGGAGTCATCTGATAGTAATGAAAAACAGGGAAACTATACAAACGGAACACGCATGATATTAGAAATATCAAATACGGCAATTTAGTAAGTACATCACAGATAGTCACCGGATGCAAATAAACCGGGTTGTACATGTAAAACTATTATCGGGATAAAATAAAACAAATTTTAATGAATTTCACTACTTTTTACTTTACACAGTAACAATCGTTTCTCTCCAACCTGAGCTTCATCAGACATATAACTAACTTATGCATATATTTTTATAGTTTATTTCAAATTATAAGAATATAACTTTGAACGGCTCTAATGCTTTTATTTCACCACCTGTGGCAATAACTACCTGGCCGCTCAATACGATTATCTTTTACGCAAACAAACTGCTGAGGTCCGTAATGACAAAATTTAAGTAAATTGTAATTACTGCAATTTAGATGAAATAAAATTTAATAATAATATAAGTACCAACAGTTGTTAATTTGAATATATAGTTATTAAATAGTCATTAAATTACAATTTAGATGAAATAAGTGCTTATATTTATTAAACTAAATTTAAGTAAATATAGTTAGGAGAGTTGGTATATATTACATCTAATATTGAGTGTATTTATCATTTATTGTTAATCTTTACTGCTGTATACATATTTGATTTTTCTCTCTTTACTTAACGAACATGTGGCGACCCTTTGCTGAGTGTTAGTGATTATGATGTGGATAGTGATAATACTGTTGGAGCACGACAGAGAAAGCATATATCGGAAGATGCAAAACAGATAATTTTCAATGTCTATCATACCCTGTTGGAAGAAAATAACGAACTACAAACCCAGAACATTCAACGAACGTCGCAATTAACCAAGGTGCCTTTTGGAACAATATATAAAATAATTAAGAATAACGCAGGCCTCGAAAGCAAAGGAGTGACAAAGGAACACCGAGAAAAATTGAAGAGCATGAAATTGATACTATTAGGCAGCAAGTATACTCCTTCTACAGAGGAAATGTTGTATCTACACTTGCCTGCTTACATAAAAGAATCAGAACTTTTTTAAACAGTTTGTTAATTGTTTAGTTATTTTCGCAAATTTTTTTATAAATTTTCGGTAGTATCCTACCAATCCTAAAAATGATTTAATTTCTTTGGCTGTGTTAGGTATTGGAAAATTTTTGTATTTTTTTCGGGTTCGGTTTTATTCCGTTGGGCGTTATAATATGTCCTAAAAATTCAACAGTTTTACACAGAAATTCTGATTTATCAATTTGAATTTTTAAACCGGCTTCTTTGAGTATTTTAAATACTTGTTTTAAATCATTCATGTGTTCTTGTAAAGATGTGGAAAATATAATAATGTCGTCCATATAGACAAGACAATTTTTATTTAATAATTCTTTTAAAATGTTATCCATTACTCTTTGAAATGTCGCGGGGGCATTTTTTAATCCGAAAGGCATTCGTGTGTATTGATAATGACCGTTTTCGACAGTGAAAGCTGTTTTTTCGATTGAATTTGGGTGCATCTCTATCTGGTGGAAACCTGAAGCTAAATCTATCGTCGTAAAATAATTACAGCGACCTAATTGTCTAAAATATCCGTTATGTTCGGTAAAGGGTAGCGATCATCTATTGTTTTTTCATTTATCTTTCTATAGTCGATTACCATTCTGCATTTTTTTTGATTGCTTGCGTCAGATTTTTTTGGGACAATCCATACAGGGCTGGACCAAGGGGAATATGAATGTTCTATTATCCCGCCTTCTAATAGCTTGTTAATCTCTTTATTTATTTCGTTTTTGTGAATATAGGGGTATCGATATGATTTGGTGTGAACTGGAATCTCGTCGGTCGTTTTTACTTCGTGTTTTACTTTGTTCGTGAATGTTAATTTATTTTTGTCATTGTGAAATAATTCTGAAAATTCGGAAACTACTTTCGCTAATTGGGATTTTTCTTCAATATTTAAATGATCTGTTCTTAAATTATTAAGAGAAATATTTGAGGGTTCTGAATAATTATTATAATTTATTTCTGTTTGAAATTGTTCTATATTATAACGTTCGAATTCGTTTTCTATAAATTCACTAGCGTATGGCGTTAGGATATCTTTTCCGATACAAACTGTTTGTGATATTGATAATTTATTAGTTAATTCAATTATTGACTGGTTATCTCTTATTCTTAAAATTCCGGGCGAAATAATAGCGGTGCCATTCTGTGTTGTTAATTCGGGAATTATAATTTCGCAATTTGGTAAATCTGTATTTATTTTTTTTAGTATTGAGCTTTCGGGTGGTATTTCTAATACTTGCGAATCAAATTCGTTTCAATAATATATAGGTACATTAATTTATTGTTATATAACTTTCTATTTTCCAGATCTAAATTTAATTTTAACTTCCTTAAATCGCGTATGCCGATAATACCATCGAAATATTCATGAAAGGGAAAGAGAACAAATTCTATATTTCCTTTTAGAGGGAAAAACTCATTGAAATAGGGTATTTTTGCTTTGGCGTCTGCTCGTCGGGATCCTGCACAAGTTTGTATAGGTGTAATGGCTTTGAATATTGTTTTAGGGTAATATTGTTCTGCTATCGAGGGTCTTAGTATCGAAGGGTGACATCCGGTATCGATTAGTAACTTAATGGGTGGATTTTGGATTTGTATATACGGTAACGAATTTGGGATTATATTATTTAAATCTATTCCTTTCTTCTTACTGAGGCTGGTACTCGAAAATTTACGTATCCTCTTCTGGTGTTTCCATTTGGTCGTTATGTTCATAATATTCTTGATAGTTAGGGTGATCAGTATAGGGCTGGTATTCGTCATCGTTAAAGTTTTGGGGTTCATCGATTTCGTCGTGATCGTAATTTTCGGTGTCGTTGTCGATTTCGTAGCTTGAATCGTATTCGAAATAGGGGTTTGTTTCTTGGTTAAATAATTCTTCCACACTCATTGGATGTTGAGGGGCGGTATTTTGAGTAGATCTGTATTGTTGGGGAAAATTCCTTATTTGTTTACTAGGGAAACTACTTGTTACTGACATAGGCTCTGGTTTATGAGAAGGGATTTTACCTTGTGGTTTAAATACATTTTGTGGTTTTCCAAATACTTGTTGATTTGTCGGGAAGGTTTGTTTTATTGGTCTAGTTTGTATATTAACGGGACCTGTTGGAAATCTGGGTACATTATTATGTGTTTGCGGTAATTGTTGCGATGAAAAGTTTGGTCTATGATTGAAAGGGTTTGGCTGAAATGAATTTGGTCTTGAAAAGTTTGGTTGAATATACCTATTTGGAGTATACTGAGTGTACGATGTTGATGGCATTTGTTTTACAAATTGTGGTCTCGAGTTATTAACAATTGTTTTATTAATTTGAGGTTTTTGTAATTGAATAGCTTGACTTTGTAAATTATTAAGTCTTTGTGTAGAGTAATATTGTTTGTGGACAATTTGACATGCTGCGGTAAAATGTTCGGGTTGTTCTAGTTGTAAAAGATATCGGTAAATTCCGTCTGTATTAATCATTAACAAATCTATCGCATCATTTTCTAATTGTTCTATTAAATAATCTTTTCTGCCGTTATCTAAAGTATCGTCAGAGAAAATCTTTGTCGCTAATCGCGTTTTCAAACATTTAACTCTATCAATGAAGTCTAACAAATTTTCATTTTTATTTCTAATAGTATGTTTAAATTCTTGCGCTAAGGTGCGTCTATCTAATCTGTCTCCAAAATGTTCGCGTAATGCTGTTTTAATATCAGGCCACTCTTGTATATTTCTTTGTAAAATAAAATCTAACACTTGATCTTTAAGTTTGAAAATTAATACATTTGACACAAATTGTTTTAAACTATCGTCTTCATTTCTACCATATTGATTGTAGAATTTGTCACAAATTGAAATAAAACTTTCTAAATGTAATGAATTACCGTTAAAACTTGGAATAAAATCAGCGTTTGCCTTAGCTGCTGTGATTGTGGGTGTTTTTTGTGTTTGTTGTTGAAGCAAAGCAGGCGTTGGTGCATTTAAATTAATTGGTACATAAGGTACATTAATATTTGGTTCTGTCATTTTTCTATTGCTTAGTGAAGATTCTGTTTTTGGCATTTAATAACTAATTCTATTATAAATCTAAACTAACACTAAATTGTTTCTGATTGATTCTGTTTCGATTGATTTGTATGACATATATAAGGCTTGAACAAATATATTTCCTACACGCGATTGTTAAAAGAAATTATTTGCGTCCTATGAAGTCTGTTTTGTTTGCGAGACGGTCAAAAGGACTCGTTCAACACTTACCTTATTTGTTGGTAAAGATGTTGCTATCCGTAGGACCTCGGGTTCAGATACTGGATTGAGTGATTGAAATCAGCGGCAACTTTTGGGGATCTTCTCCTTGGGCTACCTTTCCGGTATCCTACTGACTGCGCCAGTTAAATAACACTTTTACACTTGTTTAAAAAAAAAACAATCTTTATTTTAAATCAAATGTACAATGTTACAACGTTTGAATTCTTATTAATTTGCTAAGTACTTATGACTACGACAAACAAACTTGAATTGGCATTACATGCATCGTAAACCTATAAAGAAATCTCGGTGACGCTGCTGACTAAGCTTTACAAATGGAAGCAGCGTAATACCTTATCTTATATTCTAAGAATTGTTTATGCGGTGGAAAACTACTGCATATACAAGCAGTTTAATTATAATGTATTTATAGATGTTTATGATATATTTTAATTATATAACTGGAGGTAAAGAAGCGCTATGGAAAAATAAAATATAGGACTGTCTGAATATCAAATAAATAAATTGAGTAAGGGTGAATTATTCATTTCTAATTGATCATTGAGGATCTTGTCAGTTTTATTTAATTTATTAATTTCAAGTGACTCTAAAAAATTAATTTTTTGCCCTTATTTTCTATATGTAATATTTTAAATTCTTTGTTAAAATTTTGGTTTGTTGAATTAATATGAGACGCATATGAAGAGTCACTTTTATTATTTTTAAATGAAGAAAAATGTTCTTTGATGCGTATTTCAAACGATCTGCCTATCTGTCCGATATACGTCATGAGGCAACTACCGCAAGTTAACTCATAGACTCCTGACTTTTTATTGTTATGTGTGAAATCTTTATTGTTTTTTATAAATTTTGATAAATCGTTGTTAGTTCTATACGCTGTATTAATGTCTAACTTTCTTAAATATTTACAAATGTTTGTGCTTGAAGAGCCTATAAACGTGATCATTTTAAATTTTTGGGTGTTATTATTATTTAATATTGGGTAAACTTGTGATATGGCTTATGTAAGGAGTTTTTTATCTAAAATATTATCTATTATATTACCTTTATATCCATTGTTGATTGCTATTTGTTTAATTAAATTTAACTCTTTCTCGAAATCTGTTTGGTTCAACGGAGTATTAATTAATCTATGTATAAGACTGTGATAAGCCGCTAATTTGTGTTGTATCGGATCGCCAGAATTGTTATGAATAGTTATATCTGTATTTGACGGTTTGTGGTAAATTACATTTGTTATTAATTCTAGTAATTGTTAATCGAGAAGGTTAATACTATTATTTGTTTCCTGTTCCATTGTAAACTTAATATTGTGATGCAATGTATTAATATAATCAAATAATAAATTTAATTGTCTCTTTGTTCCTGTGAAACCAAGTAATATATCGTCCACGTATCTGTAACAAAATAATACATTTTGAAAAAGAGGATTTTTTGAAATACAATTTTCAAGATGATCCATAAAAATCTCAGCTAATAACGGACTTAGGGGATTACCCATAATTAAACCTTCTTTGCAAGTGTATATGTTTTCATTAAATTGAACGTAATTTTGTTCTATACATATTGCTATGAATAGTGGGTTGATAATTTAGGTTTTCTAGGTTTTCTCAGCTGATGAATTTTCAAATCTGAGACCTCTAACTTCTCGGGTTCCACTTAGGAAAGACGTGTCTAAAATATGAGTTGAGCGCCAGTACACCTTTACACAAAAATTTATTTATCTTATTTATATAAGTTAAATTTGAACTAATCTCTTTTTAAGTTTCTTTTAAATATATTCCTTTATATAGGTATAATATACTTAACAAAATTGAAGGGAGTAAATAAAACAAACGCAGGTTAAAAGGTGAAATAAAAATTTTATATATAATACAAAAATAAAAAAATATATCTTTACAAAGTATAAAGATGCTGTATCATATAACAAAGATACTGGAGGTAAAAACATTCATTGAAAATTGACCGCTAAATGAATGGAAAACGTCCTCCTTAATGACTCCGAACAAAACTTCTAAAAATAATCAAGCTTTATAGTAAATTCTTCAAAGAAAACCACACTGTAAATTCAGATTCTGAACCGCGAACAAAAACTACGCATGTGCTTTGCCATGCACAAAAAAACCTTGACTCCAATCGAATAAATTTTCATCTATAAAATTATTACAAAGAATTTTAATACAAGCTGTATTATCTGTATGCCTAATAATTAAATCTTTTAACTACTAGCTTTGATACAATGGAAATATAATTATGACGTCATAAAGTTTTAAATACTTACAAAACTAATGGAGACTTTCACGAAAAAGGTGCTAAAGCAATATAATCATCAAAATATCGGGAATTTAATATCTATATAACCAACAATCACTTGCAATCAAATCAAAAAACCGAAATAATTAAATATTTAAAAATATATCACGAAACTCGCACTTCTTCGTTCAATGGCCTAAAGTCATCTCCCCTCAACTTCGACCTCTACATGAAATCCACGCCGGATAACCAGCTTTCCCTCTAGTTACCCCTCGCAAAATTTATTATATTTCAATATACAGTCATGTCACATATAAATGTACATTTTTAACATTCAACTATATCGCGTAATTTACAGTATTTTTCTGATGAAAAATCCCCAGCAATATGTTTAATAAATCAAGAATTTCATTAATAATTATTGGATTTACATTATTTTTATGGAGAAGATCTTTTACTAAAGTAACCGTTTTTTCTGAAGGGATACTAGGGAATAAATTTTAGACATCAAAGGAAATTAGTTTTGAGTTGGATGTTAAAGTAAAATCTTTGATTTTGTTTATTAGTACATATGAGTTATGCTTAATTTAGGTTTAGAACTTTGAAAACATACCTCGTAATTGAAGATTCTGTATGAATCTCGTAACAGTTTGCATTCAATAATAACACAGGCCTGCATAAAATTTGTGATGACGTGATTTTTGTTTGTTAAGCTCAGTTTTTATATAGCAATAACTAATTAAAATACAGTTGGTCTCTACCACCCACAGATTTTTTTTTGCACAAAAGAAAAAGAAAAAAATATAAAAAAAAATTCCATGTTTCCTGTGCGAGTGGGATAGCAGAAATCGAGAACAGCATTGGATAAAAATAGACTGGCCACAAAGGGTGACTTTAACACCTGGAACCAAAAATGTAATTCGCGAAAGTCTTATTGACCCCCAAAAAGTGTTACTTCCACGGCTTCACATAAAACTTGAACTTATGAAACAATTTGTTAAGGCTATAAACAAAGAAGGAAATTGTTTTAAATATTTGTGTAAAACATTCCCGACTCTGTCAGAGGCAAAATTAAAGGAGGGAATCTTTGTAGGCCCGCAGATTAGGAGCTTGGTGAAAGATCAAGAATTTGAAAATGTGATGGAAGATAAGGAAAAACATGCATGGCATGCTTTTAACGTAGTTGCACATACATTTCTAGGGAATTATAAAGACACAAACTATGTTGAGATCGTTGAAAATATGCTGGAAAAATTCAGGATTCTTGGTTGCAATATGAGCATAAAAATTCACTTTTTACATTCCCATTTGGACTATTTCCCAGAAAACCTTGGGGACGCTAGTGAAGAGCAAGGAGAAAGATTTCACCAGGATATTAAAGAGATGGAAAAAAGATACCAAGGGCGCTGGCCGATTACTGTTGGACATTGAGAAGAGATCTTCCTTTAGCTGAATATGATAGAAAAACAACCAAACGCAGCTTTTCTGAAAAACGAAAACGTTTTTTTAAGAAGCATAAAGAATAAATAACTATTTCTAATAGTTTCTATGTGTATATTTTTGTATTTTTTTTTAATATAATATAAAACTAGGTTACAAATGAAATAAATCGTGTTTTTTCTATATTTTTTGATTTTACTGGTTTGAAAAATAACCTTACGTGATACAAAAAAAAGTAAAAGCATATTTGAAATCAGGGCTACCCAATTACTAGAAAACAGTTAAAATTTTTAAATCAACTTTCAAAGTGTTGAAAAATGCAGGCCTGTGTAATTCTAGTTATGTTACAATTTATAAAAAGTTTATTTAACAAATCAATTAAAAATATATTACTAATTCGGCGCCAGAATTAAAAAACAAAAGCTGAGAATACCAATCTAAAACTGCAACAAAGAAATCTTAAAGACCATCGATAACATTGACAATTTAATAAATATGATATTTTTGATGCGCAATTGAATGTAGACTTTAAACTAATAAAAAAATAAATTTCTAAATTAGTTATTTAGCATTGATTGCATTTGAGAAAATATTTTGACTAAACTCTCGAGGCTTTTCAACCCGGATCAGGGTTCAAGTGCAACATGAAATAGATAAGTTTAAACCAATGACTTTCTTAATCATACATTGCACTGAGACAGATTTCGATTCAAAAATGAAGAAAAAATACGACGTCATTGGCCGCATATCAATACAAAGTATATATGAATTCTGATTTTATATCTCTAAAAAAAAAGTAACGCATTGATAATGCACAAGATCAAAATATAATAAGTGAAAAACAAAATACTTGTTTGTATTAAATAGAAGTATCGATAACGAAAAATTTATAATTAAATAAAAATGTTGAATTGATTTGACATTTATTTGATGAAACTCTAGCCAGAACTTACTTGTATCTGTGCCTGATTCGACAAAGAAAGTTTAACTTTCAGAACAAATAATATCCTTTCGGAATATATTAAGAATAACAAGGACAAAATCAAGGATAGCAGGAACTATAGCAAGTCTATAAGTTAATGGCTGGATGTAAATTGGGCACTAACCTACCTGAAATTTTAATCTCGTTGGTAATTCGGACACTAGCTAAAAATGTACTCGCAGAGGGTCTATGTAAACTGGGCACCGTATAAAGCAAACAAAAACAATAATATAGAAATAGTGTATTTCATGTTGAAGTACAGCAAAAAGATAGAAAATAAAAAATATGTACTCATATGAAAACAATAATAAAAGCAAATACTTAATTATATAAAAACTATAATAAAAAAATAGTGTATTTGAAGTCATACTGATGAATAAAATGATATACACTTCACAAAGTGTAATCGTGATATTGTTCCATTATTTAGTTGTTCACACAGTTCATTTAGAGTTCTTAATTTTTGTTTTGCGCATGTGTCTTTAACTCTTGCTGGTGTGTGTACACTTTGAATTTTAACATAAGTGTCTATTTGAAATTCCTTAAGCTTTTCGATAAAAATATAAATGGATGTGTTGAATAAAATGACTCATTTAGTTTGGAATGAAACGCTTCGCATGCGTTTGTGGTGTTAGTGATCGATGGAGTTGCAGTAGCCCACATATGTGGAGGAAAAGGAGCATCGTCTTCTATGTATGTCTCCAATAAATAATCGGTGTATTCGTCAGCCTGTGCATGAGCAGGTTTTTCGGCAAACAAATCTAAGGCGAAACAATCGCCTACTTCGTCAGGATTCAAATACGTTAATCCAAATGTATATCGCAGCCATTTTCCTACTTCGGAATCTGTGTTCGTAAATTCTGCTGTTAAACCCAAACTTTGGATTTTCCTGAACCACGATTGGTGCAAATGGAAACGACAACCATAGATTTGTGCTGATGGCCATATAGCGCGAACCGCTGTGTGAATGCTTTTCTCAAAATCTACAAAAACTTCAGCTGGTCGTAATATTGTAGAGTGACGTCGAAAGATTTCTTTTGTTAGCATTTCAAATAATGTTGCATACGTTTCACTGCGTTTATCAGGCAACAAACAAAACATCAATGGAATATAATGTCCATTATTAAGTCCGTGGATTGTAAATAATTGTAAAACATATTTTGTACATTACGAAAATGTACCGTCCATGTACACTTTACGCATTCCACATAAACTTCTAACATTCGTTTCACAAGAAAACACTATGATATTGCTCACTGGACAGTTTATGTTTTAACATTAGCAGCTTCCACTATATCATGGACTTCTGTCTTATTTTGTGGTAACGGCCCAGGAAGAAATTTTCTCCTTGCATTGTACAAATTTCTTCGGATATAAGTGAAATCTGTTATCGTAATTGTTTCCGACAGTTCCTTAGCTAGTTCACAACGAATAATATTCGCTGGTTTTTCGGAAATATCATCAACGGCTTTACGTTTACACGCATTTGAAATCACTTTTCGGTTTAATTTACTCTGATTCTGTTCATGATTATGTTCTAGCTGGCTTCTGCTCACTAAATTTTCTGCACCAAGCGTAAACACTTTTGCGGGACAATTTAAGGATTTTTTTGTACAACGCCAAAACACTTCGCCATTCTTCAACACTTTCTGTTTTGAAAAGGTGTACTCGTTAACCACTAGCAAACATTTTCCGTTGTTACTGTCCACGAAACACGAGACCTCCATAATTCTTAACAGTGTGCAACAAAACTCGAGACTGAGAAGCGGATCTAATTTCTTACTTTAAGCAAACGCCGCAAACAAGATAGAAATAACTAAATACACAAACTAAATGTTTCCTTATATAT
Source organism: Melolontha melolontha (assembly GCA_935421215.2). Taxonomy (NCBI): domain Eukaryota; kingdom Metazoa; phylum Arthropoda; class Insecta; order Coleoptera; family Scarabaeidae; genus Melolontha; species Melolontha melolontha. Next base: position 2,513,354 of record OW285239.1, on the reverse strand, counting down.
AGAATATATTATAGCATAATACAATAGAGACCCGCCCACAATAGATGTTCAAATAAAAATACATTTGAAATAATCTATTTGGTCATTAGGAAATTCCTTAATTTATTAACGTCTAATTTCTTACCCGAACGGTACTGGTGCCTAGATTACCTGTAGGATTAAGCAATCCTTTTTGCAGGGCAGGTAAATCCATATACTTGATGCCCAGTTTACATCCGCCCAAGTTAATATGTGGTACCTGCCCGGGGTTTATAATAATAATAATAATCTTTATTCGTCCAGCAGCGGTTGCTACTAACAGGACAATATATGATTAAATAATTTGTGGTGTAGATTAACATTACATAGAAACATGTACAAAATAGTACTTAAAAATATATAAAAAAAGAAAAACAAATTAAATGAATATTGATCGATGGCATACATAAACAGAAAGACAAAAAAAGGAAACAAATATAACCAATATGATAAATTAATCTAATTTTATGTGTATGTAAAAATAAAAATAATCAAGAACTAATTTAATAGTATATTAAGGTACAAGTTTCATAAGATTTTAGCGCACGCGTTCAAGGTTTAGAAAACGAGCCGTAGACGAGTTTTCTAATGAACGACTACGCAAAAATGTCTTATGAAACGTATATTTTATACTATTTTTTCTACTCCGCCTTTTAAATATTAAAAAATGTTTAAAATAATAGTCAAGTTCAATAGGAATATACGAAGAAAACATATTTAGCAATCAAAGTTAGTAATAAAAACATAATTATAGTAGTATTTTACTAATTTTGTACATTATTTTGTTATAATAGTCATATTAAAATTATCTTAGGACATTCTTATAATGAGCTTTAACGGAGCTTGCCGCCGCGAAGAAATAACAAACATGATTACACGGGTCAACACAAAATTTGACTTTGACTTTAAAGCATAAAATTTCGATATTTTAGGTCGTAATTAGACGAAAAAAAATATATGACATGAAAAAGTTTGCTTTTGTATTTAGGAGACCGATTGAACGATATTTTTCAAAATCAGTGGTTTTAATTTTTAATTGAAGATTAAACCATTCAAATAAATATGTTTATTATTTTTATTAAGTTTTAATATGAAAATAACTTACAAAAAAGTGGAAAATAATTTGAAAGTGCAAGCTTTTACTTTTTCTTTTATGTTCATAAGTACTTTCTCTCAATAAACCCCAAATATAGTCTCCCATCATGTTTTCATTGTATTGGCCTTGATAACGTTGTTCGAAGCTCATAATTAGAGAACGGATGCAATTTCCATAAAACGCAGTCGGCAATTGGAATTGTGTATAACGTCGCTCAGTACATCCCGGCGTAATTCAATGAAGTATTTGTTTGACTTACTCGGACACCTGGTCTCGCAGCGATAACAATGGACAACCAAGCTATTGTAATCGCAGAATATAGTGTTTTCAGTGGTGTCGTGTACGTAGATAAAATAAATAAGTTTATCGTATTTCGTAAGAGAAATAGCACGTACATTCCTTTTCTTTTCATTTAAGCAACATCTTCCAATTATTTTCACGTAAGTGTGCATAAAATTTCGTTATTTAATTTCGTTTATTTGGATCTAGAATATTCTTACTTTTTCAGACAACGGAAGAGCGTCGAGAATGGCATCGTGAAACAATGGCGAGTTGGATTGAGGGCCGTACTGATTGTATGTACATTGCCAGTGATTCCGAAATTTATTGTGAAGTGTGTGAAACGTTATTGAAAAATTGCAATAAATCAACCGTAGAACGTCACGTAGGATCGTTAAAGCACGAAAAAAAAATTGAACCCGTTGGAATCTGACAATTTTAACGAAGAACTCTGTGAGACTTTTATGGCAGCTAATATTCCATTATTTAAATTGAACAATCCAATTTTAAAGACTTTCTGAAAAAATATACTGGTCGAAATGTTCCTGATGAATCAACTTTACGCAAATATTATGTTTCTAGGTGCTATACGAGAACAGTAGAACGCATTAGAAGCCATCTTTTAAATCAATACATATGGATAAGCGCCGACGAAACGGTGGATATATTAGGACGCTGTGTGGTAAATGTTGTAGCTGGTGTACTACTATTCCCTATAACTCATATGTAATAGCAACAAGCTGTTAATAATTTGAAAAGTATTCCAAGTGACTTCGGATGTGGCCTTCGGCAAAAGTTTGAAGCAATTCTTAATAGAAATTCAGATTTAATTACATTGCAGCAATTCTGTATGGAGACAATTCCACAAAATCTAAAGGCTAATGAAGAAATAAAAGAATATTTCCAGTATGCACCTATAACCAGTTGCGATGTAGAAAGGACGTTTTCTATTTATAAGGATGTACTTAATTCAAAGAGAACAAAATTGACAGAAGAAAGCCTTGAGAAACTATTGCTAGTCAATATTAATACTCCTTTACTCAACTTGAACGACAAAATGAACACATAAAAATGTTCCAATTATAGAAATAAAATTAAAAACTTTAAAAATACAACTTTTCAACAAATACATATTGTCTTGGTTTTTTCCCTTCAGAAGAAATTAAAGAAGATATGGAAATTAATGTATTCATGTGTGTTTTATTTCAGACAGATAACGATAAAAATCTAAATTTGTAATTGATAATTTTGTGTAATGTATAATTTTGTCCACGTTTGTAGATTGCTCGGGCCGAGTTTGATGTTCGAAGTCCCCGCTATGCAGGAAGTTGTAATAATATTAATATATATATTGTCGCCAGGTTGATTTTTATTTATGTTAGGTGGGAGTGAGATGCCGTTTACAGGACATTCATTTTGTAGAGATTTCTGAGGTCTTGACCAGATAGGTTGTAGATTTTTTGTAATATTGAACAGAACTTAATTTTGTTCAATAGTTTAGGATAAAATCGTTTTGTATTGTCAGGTGATATTTTTGATGTGATTAAATTCAGTTACGCGTTTTTACGAGTCTTTCAAACTTGTAAATATATATATTTATTTATTTATTTAATTTATTTATTTAAACTATACATCCTTATACCGTTAGGTGTCGGATTTTTTTACTACATTTCAAGTTACTATTGCATTTATTCTTTCCTTCCACAAGTTTCTGTTCTGTGCCAAGTTCCTTGTTTCACACCATTGTATACCACGTTCTGCGGCTGCCTGTCGTACTTGTTCTTCCCATTGTATTCTAGGTCTTCCTATTCTGTTCTTTCCCTGTACTCTGGCTTCATACACCTGTTTTGATGGTCTATTTTCGTGCATCCGGTGCAAGTGTCCTAACCAACCCAGCTGTCTTTCTTCAATAATTCTCTTAACCGGTTTCAGGTTCCTTCTTTGTAGTATTACCTCATTTCTAATTCTGTCCTTCCTTGTAATTCCTTCAATTTTTCTCAGGAATCTCATTTCTGCTGCTGTTATTCTGCTTTTGTTTCTATCTGAAATCGTCCAAGACTCACAACTGTATACTAGTGAAGGTCTTACTACTTTTTTTATATATCTCTGTTTTTATTTCCTTTGATACTTCCTTTTTTTTTTTTTTTTTTTTTTTTTTTTTTTTTTTTTTTTTTTTCAAACTTGTAAATATATATATTAAATAATCTATCTGGAATCTCTCTTAGTATAAGTTTTTTCTTGTGACGTGACGTGCACAAAATGAAAATACCCGAATCCGTGAGGATTACCTCTGGAGAAGAGAGCTCAAGGAAGGCGACCCGACTGAAGATAGCTGGCAGAATAAGTTGCTGTGTGAATTCAAAATTAATAAGCAATTAAAAGGCACAATTCATAGCAATATGTATTTCGTAATTTTATAGATCACCACCCGTTTGTTTTCCAATTATATAAATAAAATTAATTAATAAATATGTATTTCGTAATTTTAGATAGATAGATCACCGCCCGTATGTCTTCCAATTATATAAATAAAATTAAAAACTTTATAAATACAACTTTTCAACAAATACATATGTATTTCGTAATTTTATAGATCACCACCCGTTCGTTTTCCAAATATATAAATAAAATTAAATATTTTAGAAATACAGAATTTCGCCAGTACTGCACTGGGCTTTGCGTCATGTGGTAAGCGTGTCCGTTCTCTACTCATAATGTCCTGATGAAAACTTTCTCCTTGCTCTTCTGAATCCCTTGTTGTTCATGGTGTTTTGGTTGTTCTGGTGTAAGTGAAAACTCCTTATCGGAATTACTTTTATTAGAACTAAGAGATGAGCTACTTTTCTGCGATAATTTTTTCCATGCCTCAGGTACTGGTCGTGTCAGGTCGTGTGCGATTGGAGCAAAGGAAGATTCAAGGTCAGGATATTCGATAGGTTTTGCATTTTTACCTCTACGTCTTTTACTCGGATTCACAATGCAAAAGTAACAGTCATTGACGTGGTCTTTTGGTTGTCGCCAGAAGCCTGGTATTGCAAATTTCATGGACCTCTTCTCACCTCGATACCAACCTAAAATGTAGAAATAAAAATTAATATGTCTATTATATTTGATTCACCGCTTAATTAAAAATTGCTTACCTTCCAAACATCTTTTACAATAACTACAAACAACATGTGGAGCCCATGGCTTGTCTTGATGCCGAACAGGACAGTCAAAATATGCTTCGTAGGCTTCACAGAGAACGTCAGATGTTTTTAGTTCGTATTTTACGTCTCGAACTTTAATAACTTGACCATATATAACAAAATGCATCAGCATCATATTTACACTTTCGCGACGACATTTTAAGTTTTTCTAGACTTGTACAAAACACCTGATCGTTGTTTATCACTCGAGTGCCATCTAGCGGCACTATGTGAACGTAAAAACCCCACTCTGATCGCGCGGTATTTTTTAATGTATTAAATTAATTAAAATTTATAAAAAAAATCAAAAACGAGTATTATTACTATAACTATCACAAAAGCAAACTTTATACCAAAAAAAGCTATTTTCTTTTCGTTTTTGTGCATAATTAACCGAAAAATCATAAAATAAACTTTAGGACAAAGAACGAAAATTTTTTTGTAGAGTCGTGTTATAGATGATATACAGTTTAAAAATTATGTCATAATGGTTGACGTGCTAAAAACTAAAACTTATATTCCTAGACAATTTATTATAACTCAAAAGTTATGGATTGATTTGGTGAAAAAATATTATCATCTTCGTCCCAGTTATGTTACACATAGGCGTTTTTTCCTGCAATATAGAAATGGCTTGTGTGTAAATATTCCAATAGGTATTAATACAAAAGGAAAAGTATCAAAAAGTATTGCTACTTACTTGCAATTATCTAATCCTGAACTCTTCACTGGACATTGCCTTAGACGATCCAGTGTAACACATTTGGCTAATAGTGGGGGAGATTTAATTACAATTAAGCGCCATGGAGAATGGAAATCTTCCGATGTGGCTGAAGGTTACATTGATGATTCCATCAAGAAAAAATTAGACGTTGCTGAAAGTGGAGGATGAAAATCTTCCGCTGTGGCTGAAGATTACATTGATAATTTATTGTTTTTTCCACATTCCGAAAATTTCTGAGTAGCACCTCATCGATGCATTTCATTGTATCATACCACCCAGTAAGCAATATTGCATGGAAATTTAACCAAACAACGTCTTTGCTATGGTTTAATGTGTGATTTCTATTTGACGCAAAATACAATTCAAAATACATATTTAGAATAAGTTATTTAGTCTTCAATACACCCTTGGATAAGAGCAAAAACATATAAAACTTACTAAGATAGCACAGTAAAATTTATGTAGTGGACTTTGATTAGTTTCAAACAAACACTAAGATTTGTTTGCACAAAGAAATTATTATGGAAAAGTCCGTCACAATATGTATGACGAATTGATAACATTAACTTCTTGAAAGTCAGTTAAATACAAGCTGTCCCGTATCGTTATGTTCAAATTTTAGGAGTGTAAAGTAGACTTCATTTCAAGTAACAAAAACGAAAAACTTGTATATCCATTTTTATTTGTTTCAAAGTTACAGATCTATGAATGTGATTGTCAGATCATGAAAAAAATGTAATCCTAAAGTCAATACAAACTGATTTTATTTAAAAAAAGTTATACGATTCAATAACAGGTTTGTGATTGTTAACGTCGCATAATAAAATGTTATCCTAAAATAAATAAACCCGTGTCGTAGTGCATACAGTATTTTCTTGGAGATCTACAAAAGAGAGTACTGGAAATTGATTTATGATAAAGAAGGTTCTTACTTATTTCGTAAGTGCTGAACCATGAATATCATACAATAAACAAATGTTCAGATGACTGTTAACGTTGCATTTTTTTAATAAAGGATTACATTACGTTTCAGTTCATACAACAGCTTATTAGTGAGTGGACACATTTTCTTTATCAAAATGCCTTACCGATTTTCTTCTCAAGAGTTGCGGACACGCATTTTGTATATGGCTACTGTAACTGCAGTGCACGCAAGCAGTTATTGAATACCGACATCGGTTTCCCGATAGGCGTATTCCTCATTACAGAACGTTTCTGGAAGTACATATACAATTTCGGAAATGCGAACTTCGTGATTATCTTTTCAACCGAGGAGTAAATTTGCCAGCAGACTTAGAGGAAGAAGCAGTAGCTATTGTTACAAAAGATCCAACTCTCAGTGTACGTCGAATCGCTAGACAACTAGGAGTGCCACGAACGACAGTTTGGCGAATTTTAAAACGTGAGGGCTAATATTCATATCATTATCGCAGGGGACACGGTTTGCTTGAGGCAGACCACTATGTTCGTCTAGTTTATTCTACCTGAATATTAAGATAGTCACGGCTTCATTTTAATTTCTGCAGAACAGTCCTTCGGACAAATGAATCTACGTTCACGAGAAGTTGTGTTACAAATCTGAGAAACCTGCACAGGTGGTCATCAGAAAATCTCAAAGCTATACGCCCATCTAAATTTCAACATGAATTTTCTATTAACATTTGGGCGGCCCTAATCGATGACTTGTTGATTGGTCCTGTCGTTCTTCCTGGGAGGTTAAATGCGGACAATTACCATCAATTTCTTATTGACGCCAGGTCTTTTAGAGGATGTGCTACTGAATGTTCGACGAGACATGTGGGTTCACATGGATGGGGTACCACCACATTTCGGAATTGCTGTCCGAAATTGGGTTAACGTCAATTATCCAAGATGGATTGGTCGAGGTGGTCCTGTTGCATGGCCACTAAGATCACCCGATCTTAATCCCATTGACTTTTATTTATGGGGGTATATGAAAAATTTAGTCTACGCCCAAGTTTCGAACACAAGAGAAGAGTTGTTGGATCGTATTCACCTGGCTGCCGAGCAAATCCGACAAAACAAGTATGAAATTCGGATAAGTACTTCTGTTGGCTTACGGGCACAAGTCTGCATTCAACAAGGAGGTGGACATTTCGAAAATATTATTAAATGAACTTTTTTAAATAAAGTCAGTTATTATTGACTTTGGAATTACACTTTTTTTCATGATCTGACAATCACATTCATATATCTGTAACTTTGAAACAAATAAAAATGGATATACAAGTTTTGCGTTTTTGTTATTTGAAATGATGTCTACTTTACACTCCTAAAATTTGAACATAACGATACGGGACAGCTTGTATAATATAACAGGAAAAACTGAAACCTTCCAGACAAACTATGAATATATGAGCTTTCTTTTCATAATTTGTTTAGATCAATATACAAACAGCAGTAAATATTTATTGTTATTTTACCTTCGGATATGTCGGGGAACGTTTCATTTAAAACAGAGTAATGAACTAACAGCAGGGAACCTTGTATTGTTTACGAGTAATGATTAATGTCGTCTACTAATGTGTTGGCTGCAAAATAATTTTCAGTGCTATTTATACAATGTAACAATGTTAGAGCAAAACTGTTTAGATGCATTCAGACACTTTACGTAATTGTCTATTATTAAAGTAGACCCAGCGCTTCTTATTCAGCTCTGTAGTATAAACAGGACAAAACTTCAGCAGTGTACAAAAGATGTAAGATGAGCCTTCGTTCGAAATGGAGGGGGGTATAAATAAAATATAAAAACCTTTGTTTAGGTTTTACACTTAATCTGCTTAAACGAAATTTTGCCGCTCGAAAAAAATTGAAAAAATATAATGATGAAAATATAAACGTTTTAAAGCAGACGATGAAATAAATTAAAAAGTCTGAAATGGAGCAATTCGATGCTAGATCTAAAGATTTCTTTTATAAAGGTGTCGTAGATTATAAATATTGTAACAAATTCGTTTAAATTCGCGTTATTATATAAGAAGCAAGACCAGTGTGTGTTCCAAAAATTTTGCGAGTCCAAATACTTGTTAAACCAACTTAATTAAAAATGAAATTATCTACACGCAGAAAAATATTTCCTTCATCGGAGTATAAAAATTCTCTCAACTAATTTATTCTCAAAGCAAGTTCATATTTTCTTGCGTAAGGCATATTATACTCCGATGCAATATACCGTATGTGTTAAATATCATTAGGCATAGAGAATCAACGTATGAGTACATACAATGTATACGTACATGAGAAAGCCAGTCCAATGCCAGCGAAGACCGCGACGACAGACGATTGTCTCCGATACCGATTAACTGGAAATTTTGCATTCAGGCTAGCTGCGACCGTTACAGTTTGAAAGCGTACAATAAAATTAATGTATTATGGCTCTTTATACACCCACTGAAAAGCTTCAGTTAGTAAAATGGTTTTATGCTGGGAAGTCTGCAATGGAGTGCATGAATTTGATTGCGCTGACTTTTGCAGACCGTTCTGTACCTTGCAGACAAACAATTTATAATATTATAAATAAATTTGAAACTTGTTTCTGTCTCAATAACTGTACGAAATGCAAACCAAAAGAGGTATCACCACAAAAAATTGAGGAAAGAGAACGGCGGGATGTATTAATTTGTAGTATTGTGGAAATTGATAACACGAAATCTACTAGAAGTGCTGGCGAGGAATTGGGTACAAGTAACACAACTATTTCACGTATTTGGAAACGTAATGGTTTAAAATGTTTCAAATATTCGAAAACTCAAGAAATATTTCCCGAGAACAATTTTCGGAGAATGGAGTTTTGTCAAGACGTTATGGAAAAGATACATCGAGATGAAAATTTCGTTAAAAATATTCTCTTCACCGATGAATCAACTTTTCCATTACACGGAAAGCACAACCCCTCTGTTCTTCGATATTAGGCTTCGGAAAATTAACACCGGCATTTTGCAAATCGCACTCAGTATCCTCAAAAACTAAACGTTTGGGCAGGTATTTTAGGTGACCATTCTATAGGCCCCTATTTTATTGATGGTATATTAAATGCCGACAAGTATCTCGAATTACTGAAAAATCAAATACTTCTCGCCATTCAAAACATTGGAATAAATCAGGAAATCGTTTGGTTTCAACAGGATGGCTGTCCAGCACATAATGCAGTGAGGGTAAAGGAATTTCTAGGAAATACTTTTCGGGACAGTCTTATTACTGGAACAGAGAACATTAAATGGCCCCCGCGATCTCCTGATCTATCTTCAAATGATTTTTTTTTTGTGGGGATATCTAAAAAATATTGTTTATACTCATGAAGCTGGTAGAGCGGAAAATCTAGTTGCCTTGAGAGCAAAAATAACTGAGGCTGCGAATTCATTAACTGCCGACATGTTAGCAAATGTAAGAGCTAATTTCTACGACCGCCTAGGACAATGTCTTGCTGTGTAAGGAGGAATTTTTGAACCTCTTGTATAATTTATTCTAATTTTTAGAATCCTTTTTTATTTATTTTATTAGGATTATTCTTTAATTTTATTAGAATTACAAGCAAATCCCTTGCAATTCGTAAATGTTATTTTAGAACGCATTACAAGTACCTATGTCGATGATCAAATGATTACTGCTAACTTGTATTTGCGAAACAATCGGAGACAATCGTTGCCGGCCGTCGCGGTCTTCGCCGGCATTGGATCGGCTTTTCCATATACATATACATCGTATGTACTAATGCCTAATTCCTAATGCCTAAATACTATGCTTAATGATATTTGACATATGCGGTATGTTCCTGGGACGGGAATATTTTTTTCTTAATAGTTTGAGCCCGGACACATCGGGTTGAAATGACGTCGTTATTACGACGGACGATATAAATAGTCTAAAACATCTGTAAGTACATCACGCAGTTATTGAATGCACTATTGATCTGGCTAGAGCGCACATCTGTTTATATCGAGAATTGCGACGTTTTTTGTTGGATATTTACAGTTAAATTTCTGTTTTTATGAGCGTAGATAGAAGCGTGTGGAGTTTTAATTCAGTCTATCTAGATTATATTGATCTCACCGATTCAATTACAGCAGAAATTTATATCAGTGCCTTAGATTTACCATGTTATGCTTCAGCTACACTAGATAAAACAAATTTTTGCGTTTCAGATAAATTTCGTGCATAGACGACCTTGTTACACATCTATATTTAGTAACAAAAATAACACCGATTTGCTTTATTTAATGTCCTTGCTGTATCGCAAAATATAGTCTATATTATGTCATACTGACCTGTGGCAACAAAAGTGTCGTCTTTGCGTCCGTTCTATATCAACAACAATTCGTAATCATCAAACAAAAAATAATTTTTGATGTAATCCAAACACGAGGCGAAAATGTTTACAAAACACGATCTGCATTGAAGAAAGGGACAAAAGAAAAGAAATTCATGGTCATTTGCAATGGTGAAAATTGAACTTTACTTGAACTCGGAAAGTGTAATGTTCTGAACAGTATGATGCTTCGTTATTGTATTTACTTCCTGTTTTTGATACTTTTGCGCATTTCAATTTTCTCGGAAAACCGTGGTGCATTTAAATAGTGTACAATTTCTGTAATACAACATATTTGTGTTTCCTTCCCATCCATCCATACATATAATATATATATAAACGTCGGTAGGTGCGTCTCTGTCTGTATGTATGGTCTATTGCAATATCGTTGATGTAAAGAATTTACATTCGCTGACGTTTTCAACTCTCAGAGATCAACAAACTTGATTTCTTTCATTTGATTTAATCGCTTCTTTTTAGAGTTTCCTCTACCAATGTTTGTTTATATTATGTATGTTCACATACCAGTATATTTTATTTAAAATATTTTAATTTTATCTAGTTACATAAGCATTTGTTTCAGAAGACAATTAAGTTTAAAAAGCTTAACATTTTTTATTCAATGCATACAGGCTGATTCATTTTCGGCCCTAACCATGGGGATCTCTCTTATTATTGGAGATAGAGTATAGGTTTAAATTTGGCAAAGTTGTTAAATTTTGTGTTTGTTATAAATCCGTAAATAAAATAGACCTGTGACAAATGACCTTCGTTATTTAAAAAAAAAAACGCGAAAACCCCATTTTCTTCTTTTACCTGTAGCACCGACAGTTGGCTTTGTAGAGAAAAAATAAAAACACATCCTTGTGGCCATTTCTAAACCTCTATCCAGTGGTGTACTCTAAATTTTCATACGACGTTTCGTTTCTTTCTGGCCATCACCAACTATCTAATTTCTTATAGGCGCCATATTGGATTTAGACATCTTCAGAAAGAGTTTTTTTTATGATTTCAACCATGTACCACATGTTGACTATAGATTTTGACATTAGGTTTTATTTGAAAGAATAAATTATTAGACTAAATAAGGTAGCCATGGAATTTCAATCTGTCAAACATTTCATTTATTGTTCATTAATAATACAAAAATGTCATACACTAACGAAGAGAAACGAGATATGATAAGTATTTTTTATTCTTCGAACCGAAATTCAACAGTAGCGAGTACAAGATATGTACAATTATATCCAGAACGACAACAGCCTCATCGTACCATTTTTCTAGATCTCGACAGAAATTTGGTCGAGAATGGATCGTTTGCTAAGCCGCGTAATGGTCAAGACAACAGGAATTTAAATGAAAATCGACAAGATATTTTACAAATGGTAAATTAAAAGCGTGTTTTCAAATTTCATCTTAATCTTGTATTTTTATAGATAAATAATAATCCATCAATTTCTACACGCGAAGTAGCGTCAGAATTAAATTTGTGCCAGTCCAGAGTTTGGAGAACTTTACATAAAAGTAGGTTTAAACCATACAGGATACATGTTAGTCACTTTTTACTGCCTGGAGATAATTTGAGAAGGCTAGAATATTGTAATTGGTTAATGGGAAGGATAGAAAATGACGAAAATTTTTTAAGCAAAATCATCTGGTCAGATGAAACAAAATTTACAAATTCTGGAATGTTCAACAGAAATACGGAGCACTATTGGGCAGTACAAAATCCCCGACAAAATTCAAGTACAAAATCCCCGACAAAACAGGGCTAGAAGACCACAACATCGTTTTGGAATAAACGTTTGGATGGGTATTTTGGCAAATTGTCTCTTAGGACCAGTTATGTATGAAGAACATTTAAATGGAGAAAGATATTTAAACATTTTACGTACATACGTATCTGACTGTCTTGACGACAATATCCCATTAAATCAATTACAATATTTATGGTGGCAACAAGATGGCGCACCAGCACACAATACAGCTGTTGTTAGAAATTTCTTAAATCAAGAGTTTGCAAACCGTTGGATTGGAAATAGAGGAGTTGTTGAATGGCCTGCGAGATCACCTGATTTAAGTCCGCTAGATTTTTTTTTATGGGGATATGTTAAAAATAATATTTATAGAGTAGATGCGGCACAAAACATTGAAGAATTACGAGACAGACTCCAGAATGCCTTCGATGCAGTTCCTAGAAGAACTATACAAAGGGCAGTACAAAATGCCAGAAGGCGTGCCCAATTGTGCATTACCGAAGATGGCCAGATAATTGAACATTTACTTTAATTGTTTATTGTTTACTTTTCTATGTATTTTTATTAATGTTCTTGTTATCTTGTACTCGCTACTGTTGAATTTCGTTTCGAAGAATAAAAAATACTTATCATATCTCGTTTCTCTTCGTTAGTGTATGACATTTTTGTATTATTAATGAACAATAAATGAAATGTTTGACAGATTGAAATTCCAAAGGCTACCTTATTTAATCTTATAATTTATTCCTTCAAATAAAACCTAATGTCAAAAACTTTAGTCAGCATGTGGTACATGGTTGAAATCAGAAAAAAAACTCTTTCAGAAGATGTCTAAATCCAATATGGCGCTTATAAGAAATTAGATAGTTGATGATGATCAGAAAGAAACGGAACGACGTATAAAAATTTAGAGTACACCACTGGATAGAGGTTTAGAAATGGCCACAAGGATGTGTTTTTATTTTTCTCTACAAGGCCAAATGTCGGTGCTACAGGTAAAAGAAGAAAATGGGGTTTTCGCGTTTTTTTTTTTTAATAACGAAGGTCATTTGTCACAGGTCTATTTTCTTTACGGATATATAACAAACACAAAATTTAACAACTTTGCCAAATTTAAACCTATACTCTATCTCAAATAATAAGAGAGATCCCCATGATGAGGGCCGAAAATGAATCAGCCTGTATAGAATTTAAAAGACATGAGATAACCAATAATACCAAAAGACTCCTACAATTTGAACGACGATTTGTAGTTCTTAATAAAATAGATGAAGAATGTTCAGCCCATATGTGTGCAGGAAACTTTGAATTGTTATTCACCAAATAATCACAGAATTTTGTTATGACATGACAATCTGGTTTCAATTCACTAAGATCGAGTGCAAAACAGTCACCAACATTTTCTGGGTGTAAGAAAGGTAGGCCAAAAATGTAAGTGAGAAATCTCGTCATTTCTGATCCTTCTTCCCGGTATTTATTATATTCTGGTGTCAGACCTAATTCTTGAATCTTTCCATACCAAGATTTCCAGAGATGAAAGCGACATCCCTTTATTTTAGTTTCCGGAATTACGTCTGCTATACCTTTGTGAATAACAGTGTCGAAATCAACGGTAATAACCTTTGGAGATAAAGTGAAGTTTAATTTCTTGCACTCATCTTTAACATACATAAACATTTGTGAATAAGAAGAAAGAGATTTATTAGGATTACCGTAATTAACATCTCATTAAATATAGCTATACCTACCTGCCTGCTTTCACCACTCTACTATTGGGAGACAATCCGGCCATTGCGTTTTGTGAGACCAGGTAATAATTTCTTTTGGGAGACAACTCGACCTCACTCCAACGAGAAATTGACGACTAATGTGGTGCTTCATTACCGAAAACAGAAACCAACTCGGCGAGAGATTTTTGTTGAGAAAACTATAAAAAATTTTCACGGTTTAATTCCAGTTTTTCGACTTGTTAACTTTGACAGTTTGTTGTAGCTACAACACTACACATATCGCACTGAAGCTTTGGATTTAGACTAATTAAAGATGGAGGTTAATTTTTAATACTGACATTTGATTAGTGGCGCCATCTATGTCCCAGTATGCAAAACATAAAAGAATAGAATAGACGAATTGATTGGTGTGCAATACAAAAGATGTCGCCAAATATTGCCAGAAATACATAATTTAATTTTCTAAATGCAAAGTTATATCTCAAAAACGATTACGTTTGGGTATTGGAAAGTGAATATAAACTCCCCTTATTTTCTGCCATGGATTTCATTAAAATAGGAAAAATGAGTAGTTCCATTTAAAAAAATTAAAATATTTGACATTTTTTAAGTTGACTTCACTTCTGTACAAACCCTGTATACAGTAAAGAAATTTTTAGTGTATCACTAATTATCTTTGACCTTCTTACTGACTACTACAGTAAGATATTTCTTATTAGTCTAGGGGATGTTCACAGAATTTTTAATATAAAGGTCTGCATGTGTCAATTTTCTATTACAAAAATGAATATCTCGAAAAGTATACATTTTAGATATAGGTTATTCTTCACAAAGTAGCTCTAAAATTTTACGTAGAATTTGAAAATGTAATAATATACAGGGTGTTCAATTTAAAATAACAAAGTTGCTGTCAACTTCCGGTATAACTGAAAGTACCATGTCTGTCGAAATATTTTGCTTAAATTCGCCGTAATTTGTTATCTATGTTTACAAATTTTGATAGATATCGTATTAGTAGTTTCCAATATACAAATACTTTAAGCTCGTCGTGACACATCCTGTATATACAGAATTAGTACTTCCCGTAATCGCTTTCCGATGCATTCGGAACCACAGTCCGTAATAGCTTAGTAGTTAGAGCAATGGTCCGGCAAACCATGGACGTGGGTTCAACAAATCCTGCTTTAAGGCTAATTTTTTCATTTAAAAAATTCGAATAATTTGTGTCGTCAAATGTAGTAAGCAACATTAGCCACATTACTTCGCGGAAATGTAATTTATTTAATTATTATATTTGTTCAAAACCTCATTAGTTACTTGTATTTCCTTTATTTATTGAAAGTTTTCAAATTTGCGTCTATACGCAACTCATTATTACAAGTATTTTTCTCTATAAAAGGTACGCATTTTTCAACGAAATTATAATCATTTATTATTCTGGACGCAGTAAACATTGGTGCAAAATTAGGCTTAAAAATGTATATTTTACTGGGTGATTTGTTTCTGTTGTCATATAGTATATGTGCAATAATTAGTATTAATAAAAAATTAATAAAAAAGTTATAAAATAATAATGCTTACTATTAAAAATATTTTTAGTTTGATTCAAATCCCACTGTAAGTAAATGTGCATTAGAAATTCCATTATTACTTGCATATATAATTATCATATGCACAAAGGTCATCGGATCATTTTATATTAATCATGTTATTTTTAGCTATATGACTTTAATAATATTATCTAAATCAGCAATAAATTGGACAAGCTGAAAAGTTCAAAATATCTATTTTTATACACGGTTAGCAAATTTCATAATTTGGGTTCAACGAACGATACCTTCTTGTCAAGCGAATGCAATTATTTTGCACTTAAATGATATTAAATTCGGAATTAAGAGAGTTCAACATCCGAAAGAAATGTGTTTGTTCAAATTTCTCAAGTCGTAAATTTTTAATCGACAAAACTGTTGCTACAGTTCTTTTGTATAACCAACCGAGCTTAACGATAATTTCGTATTTATAAACTGGCATGATTATTACAAAGAATTATAAAGAATATTATTTGCAATTTTAACGCATTTAGTATTATTTTTTTTTTGAATTATAATTAGCTGCAGAAGAACAAATTTATTTCATCTATTTTTTTTTACTTTACATCTTTTATGACTACAGAAATAATAGCTTATTACAATTATAACAATATTATTTGAAAGTGAAGTATCTATCATTTATAAAGCTCAATTGTTCGTTAACATTACAAAGATGATATGATAAGAATACAACTCTAAATGAAAGAAATAATTTTTTTATTATGTCATCGTACTTATGCCCATATTTGTAGTCCGTGCTAATACTTACTTAAGTTGCGTACTAACATAAGCACGCCTTACTTCGAAGTTTGTGTCAAGTACGCGTTCTATTTTATAAACAATACTTCGGAAATTCTCGGGATAGATTCGCTCCAAGCACGGAAAGTTAGGGAATTTTGTTATCGGAATGACATTTTGGCGCGAAATTGTTCTTTATGGATCTTTTTAAGTTGCATTTGGTTTACACGTTTTTTATTGAAAACCAAAGATTTCACAGTCTATAGTGTAATTTGTTAAATTTAATAAATACTTATTAAAGGTAAATATAAAATAAATAGATATTGTTGAATTGATGAAATAGAAATACAAAATATCATGAACAATAAAAAAATTATCCATAAATTTGCAGATGAATAAATCGGCGACATTGACCACGAAGGAAAAAATGCTTCTGGCACAGCTCATCAAAGACCATAACATGTTCATATTGCAGTAAAAGCACTAAAGGAAAAAGATGGTAGGGTTCAAAAACTTAATAACTCCATTAGCCATCAGCAGGAGCTTCATCAACTTAGGAAAATGGTTATCGAAGAGGACCTGGGGAGGGCTAAATATTATTCAAGGGTTGCTGAATTAGAGGTATCCAGAATTGAGGGAGAAAAGAGGAGGATTAAAGTAGCAGTGGAGTCAGCTGAGCTAGATCGACAAAGGGTCTAGTTAAGGGATAGATCGACAGAGAGCTGAGCTAGATCGACAGAGAGCTGCTGATGAAGCTGAATTGGCAAAGCTCAAACTTCAGCAATTTAAAAGAAAGGTGAGTATGGTTAGAAATTTTGTTACATTACTTTCATCTTTTGTAATTCATTGTTTTTACAATTCTCTGAGGATCAATAGACTTGACTATATAACATGTAAGGTATATACACATAGGTATTAAATGGTAAGAAGTGTTTTTATTATTGTGTATATTTAAGTTAATTTATAGTTTCTCTGTGTAAAGGTTATGAGTTATGAGCTAGCTCTCTGAAGATCGATAGACTTTAGTTGGTGTAGGTATATATAGACATAGGTATTATATGGTGAGAAGTGCTTTTATTATTGTGTGTATTGTAGTTAATTTATAGTTGTTCTGTGCAAAGACTATGAGCTGCTCTTGATTTATATTGCTAATAAAAGGTGATTGGAAAGTTTTAGTTTCTTGGTGTATTTTTTAACGGCAAGCTTTACTGTTGCATTTGTCTATATATTTTCAAATCATAATACTTTAAAGAATTAAATTAATTTGTTAATTTTGAACACTGATGAACATTATTAACTCAAATATTTTAATAATAAAACTAAATGAACTAAATTTCTTTAAATACTTTTATGTTTTGAAAATTTGAATTCATTTTCATATACTATATTTCTGCATGTTTATGGGATATATGTGTTAAAAGTCATAGGTGTTTTATTTGCCTTTGGAATTCGACAGAGGTATAGCAATCGCCAATTAAGTTGGCGCGAGGAGGGGGTGCGCAGAAGCCGTTTTTAAAAACGTCCACCCCCACTACTCAAGTAATTGTCAGAATACATTTGTCATTGACGTTTGACGGAACATAATGTCTTTCCTAGGGGATTATAAGTGATACACGTTGAGAGGTTAGAATTATCTGACATTTGATGTAAAACCAAATATAAATCTCCCCACTACTTCTAATCCTGCGCGAACTTACCCCTCCTCGCGCCAACTTAATTGGCGTTTGCTATACTTTTGCAATGTAAATTTGTTTTTCGTAAATTTGAAAGCTTAGTTTTAAGGTGCTTTTGCTATGTATTAAACAACTTAAGAGGTGCTTTCCTGCTGTATACATTACATTAGTATATGTTGTCATTTTTGTGTTGTTTGTTGATTTTCAGATATTAAGTGAAAAGGTGTTACTTTAATGTACTTTTTCCTATATAAATTAATTATGTGTAATCACTTGTTTAATTTGAACTGTTCTCTGTTCTTCAGACCAGATTTTTAATAATATTTTATATTATTAAAAATACCTTTGTAATTTAAACTTTTTTAAACGAAATAAAACATATCTACTTGACCTGTATACTTTTTTTTAAACGTATTCCTATATTCACTTAAATGGGAGAAGGTAACCATTAATAAAAATCTACTTTAAGATTAAAAGGAAACTCCGTGTGTTCAGTAAATACATATTCTTTGGAATTGTCTAAACACAATGAGAGAAAAACCCATGTTTATTAAATAATATATACATTAGAATATTTTGATAATAACATACAGAAATATTTAATACCTACTAGTGTCCAAAATGTTGTTGAATGAAGTGTCTCCGAAAATCTAACCCTCTTCTCCATCGTTGGCATTCCTAACAGCTGGTACTTCATTAAAATTTTCTTCAAAATCTTCATTATCTTTTAAACCAATATTATATAATACCGCAGTTGCACATATAATTGCAATTGACGTTTCCAATTTAGTTTTAAGACCTAGTTGAAGGCAAGGAAATCGTCTTTTCCAGATACCGAACAATCTTTCTACAATATTTCGTGTTGTTCTGTGTGCTCTGTTATATCTTTCTTCTTGTTCATTTCCTATTTACATAAAATGTTGTGAATTATCAGCCATAAATATTTGGTGTTTATTATAAATACCTGCTTGTATTACCGGAGTAAGCAGATAATGTCTACATGCACACCCATTGTCCCCAATTAATAAACCTGGAATGTCTCCTCTTTCCATTCTCACTCTTAAAGCACTACGGTCAAATATAACACTGTCATGACTTGAGCCTGAATGCCTAACAACTATATCCATTATTTCTCTATTAGGACCTGAAACGACCTACAATAGATAATAGTACAGTGTAGTTGGATTTCAGTTCAACAATACCTGAACATTTAAAGAAAAGAAACCCTTTCTATTACGGAATACCTCAGCATTATTACCTCCTGGGCCTGATATTTTTATATGGGTGCAATTAATACATCCTACGACATTTGGAAAACGAGCAACTTCATAAAACCTTATAATATTTGTGCGTCTTCCTTCTACAGTTCGAGGAAAATGAATAAAATTTCCTAATTGTTCCGCTATTAATACTGATACTCTTTTAATAATTACGCTTATGGTAGGTTGACTTATACCTCGCAAATCACCGGATACAACCTGAAAATTACAAGTGGCATAAAAACGTAAGCAAACAAGCAACTGCAATATTGGAGGTATTGGTAAACCACGATTAGTAGGTTTTGTAGGCACTCCAAAACTAATGGTAATAAAGTATTTGCCAGTATTCTTGTGAAATCGATAACGGGCACGAAATTCGTTCCCGTTAAAAAATTCCATCTCGTATGTATCTTTTTCGGACACGTTCTACATCCATTTCTTCTTCTAGAACATCTATATATTCCAAATATTCATCTAATTCTAATTCTTGGTACACATCCATATCGTTCAAAAAATAAATGTTAAAGTTCAAAATATTAAAGACGTTATATTTTTATGCTCGAACTGTCAAAACAACTACTTAAGGTAGCGCCAACACAACCTTAAGAAATTATTAGATAATCGCCGCCTTAAGTATCAGCTGGTGCTTAAGGTTGGTTTATAAATCGCAAATGCGTCACAATCACATACTTAAGCATAGACGCCGCCTTAAGGTCTGACTATAAATATGGACCTTAGACCAACGATGCTGATGTTCCATTACATTAATTTTTTTGTTACTGCAATAAGTTCTTCATCCTACCAAAGAAGTTCTAGCTCACAAGATATTTAGTCAATATCACCTATTAAAATTCAAACCCCAGTGAACAAATTTAAATTTGTGTTATTATTAGGGGCCGGATACGAGAGGCCGAAATTACGATGGACCACATAAATAGTCTATAACATCGCAATTTTTCACTTAAATTCCTTTCTTCATAGGCGTAGATAGAAGCGGGAGGAACTTTTATAATTTGTTTTATTTATTAGTTTATATTTCGTAAGATAAATAAAGTACGGTGAGTTAGTTTATTTTTTTTTCATTCTTTTAACTGTTAATTACATACCGTAGTCAACAAATTTTAATTTCTGTTTGCGTAAATAGTGTATGCTTGTTATATCCAACGTTGCCTGCTTTCAAACAGTGGAAAGAGAAGCAGAGTGTTGTACACATATACACATTTAACATGCCCTATTCCCTAACAAACACTTAGCGGGTGTAGAACACTTAGTCGATGTCAACATGCATGTTTTTACAACTCAAGAAAAGACACAAATCATAAAATGGTATTATGCCAATGTACCTGTACATACCCGATATCCACAAAAATTAAATGTATGGGCTGGTATTTTAAATAATTTTGTTGTCGGTTCTTTCTATAGGGACATATGAGTAATGTCCGCCAAGAATTATTATTGGCATACTGCCAAGAACAATGTGGTGGATTATGTGAACCTTTAATTTAGAATATTTATTTTTTATTATTTTCGGAGAAGAGTTAATTTATATTCTTTTCATAAGGGTTACATTTATTTTATTTTTTTTTGCATAATTTAGAATTAATATTTCATTTCATTTTATTTATACTCGGAAAATATAAGCTTTGTTGTACATCCTATTACAAACGGCGGCTTGTGCTGGATATCGGGAATGTGGATGTGCCGTGCTAATAATATTGAAATTATTCTAAGATAAATAAAATAATTAGTGGTGCTGGTGAAGTTCCTTCAAAGGTCAGGACGTGCGTGGTATTGGTTAATTAAAATAACTATACTACAACTTACTTACTAAATAAAACACAATAGCGTTGTCCTTAAAGTTTGTATTTATATTTAAAAGTAATTAAAACAAAAGTAATATATACACGAGGAGCGGTAATTAAGTAATTAAAAATTAACACAAAATGTCTGAAACGCACGTTTAATTGAGCAGTAAATTAAGGGTTAATTGAATACGATTAATATAAAATAATCTCTGTATCGAACAATACAGAGTTACCTTTGTGTGGCGATGATGGTCACGTGGCCTTCGAAGATATTCCTTGGTCAAGTATATGTAGAGCGATGTTTGGCCGGAGGCATAAGAAATTAATTAGTTAAATTAATATGGATTCGCTTAAAAGAATAATATATATTGAACAACACAAAATTACCTTTTAATTGCGGTGAGATGCAGGGGCACATGCATCGTGGCTAGCACTTGAACAGTACCACGCGTAAGATGTGGATCTTACGAGAGTTCTAACGAGAAGATATCTGATAGTTTTGTATCGAAAGAACACTGGTTTTGAAAACGGTCTGTTTTATGACCTGTCGAAGAGAGGGGTCGATATCTTGAATTAATAATTAATAAGAAGCGGGACCTGAAGAGGTGTTCTATCTATGGCATAAATATTATTAAAATAACGCTTGTGACATAAGCTTTCTAATGATATGAAACACAACATATAAAGGAATATGTATGTAATTAAATTAAAAGAATTTAAAATGAAATTTAAATAGAAAGAAATTCCACAGTAACGTTAGGGTTGCTGACGGTCAGGTAGAAAACGAAGGGTCTCGTCGGTCAGGATATAACAAAAGAAATGCTTTCACTTTGGACACGAATAAACAGAAAATGTCTTAAGTTAATATCGAGATATTTAAAGAAGAATATATTTAAAAATACATTAAAATATTCTATATGCGGAGCGTAACAATCCTTATAAAATATCCTTATAATATATAAATAAAAGTAATACACCATGAAATAAATATTTTTCTGTAAATATTCGTGGCGAATTTTATACGTATTTCTAAGATGCGTTCTACAACCCTCTGAAGCAATAGACTTACTGACTAGCTATAGTTACAATCTGACTGAACTTTCTCGCACCCCACTTCGTACTTGCATACATTCATTGGCATCCTCGCTATATCTCTCTCTTTATTTTTCTCTGTAGCGCTCTTTCCCTCTTCTACTTTCGTACCAGAAACTATATTTTGTCGATTACGGTGTATGTGTGTTCAGTGAATTTCGTTAAGTTTCAATAACTTACGCATACATTTTTAATGTTCAATTATTTAGATCTAGAACATTGTTTAAGTTACTTTTTCAGATATGATATAGAACAATGCCGAAAATGGCATTGTGAAACAATGGCGAGTTGGATTGAGGGTCAAACTGATTGTATGTCCATTGCCAGTTATTCCGAAATTTTTTGCAGTCTGCAAAATGTCGTTAATAAATTCCAAGAAATCGCACGGAAAACATCACTTAGCATCACAATCGTATACACAGAAATTAGACCCGTTGGAATATGACAATTTTAATGAGGAACTCTGTGAAACTTTAATGGCGGAAAATATTACATTAAATGAACTTAACAATCCCACCTTCACAACATGTCTCCAAAAATATACTGGTCAAAATGTTCCTGATGAATCCACCTTACGCAAATATTATGTTTCGATATTGGCCGCCATGAAAGCTTCACACAGTTCTTTATTAAAAGTGTAGGGTGCAGATGGTCATATGTTATCTTTATGAGTTTTCGAAGAAACATGTCTCTGCACAATACACTTTTGTGGACGCTTTAAACTTAATTAACAGAAAATGTAATATATCTCGGTATGCAACCAATCTGTAAGGCCTCTAATCCATCCTAACATGGTTGCCCTACGAGAATTCTCTATAGTTAATGAAAATTAAGAGAAATACTTAGAACAGAAAGAAATGGATTAAAAAGAAGAAATGAAAACTACTCCAAAAATAAGGTAGTACATTAAACTTAATAGACAGTTTGCGGTAGTGTATTTTCCCTTATATAAATTACTGTTATACTTATGATTTATAAGATTACTTTTTGCTAAAATTTATAGTGAGTAGAGAATGAAATTACACTAATTTCCAGAAATAACGAAGCCAATCAGAATTTAATTCTTATAACGCGCATGCGAATTCAATACCCATTGTGTAATAAAATGTCATCTGTCATGTTAGATTGGACCAATTGTACTGTTAGGTTGTGTTAAATCAGAAGATTTATTGAAAAAATGTTGAATTTTTTAGAGAATTTTACGAAAGTGACATTATTCGACCTCCGAATCTCAACAGTCGTGTACTGTTTACATTAGTGAGGATGATAGTTTTCTGATAGTATCAAAGGCAAATTAAATTTCGCTGCCGAATACAGTATCTTCCTTTCTTCAGCTGCTTTTTCTAAAAAAGAAAATACAAGAAAGTGTTCAACATTGCTCCTTAAATCGAATAACATGAGATTCTGCAAATCTGTATACATTTTTGTCTGTAGTTGGTTCACTACCCGTCATCTGTCATTTATAAGCTATGATAAGTATCAACAAATAGATATATACAAGTTATTTTCAAATTTTAGGAGTGTAAAGTAGACTTCATTACAAGTAACAAAAACGCAAAACTTGTATATCCATTTTTATTTGTTTCAAAGTTACAGATCTATGAATGTGATTATCAAATCATGAAAAAAAAATGTTATCCTAAAATAAATAAACACGTGTCGTAGTGCATACAGTAATTTCTTGGAGATCTATAAAAAAGAGTACTGGAAATTGATTTATGATAAAGAAGATTCTTACTTATTTCGTAAGCAGTAGAACGCATTAGAAATCATCTTTCAAATCAGTACCTATGGATAAGTGCCGACGAAACTGTCGATATATTAGGACGCTGTGTGGTAAATGTTGTTGCTGGTGTACTACATCCAACTATTCCATATAACGCATATGTAATAACAACAAAAGTAATAATTACAGTTGATGCGGAAACAGTAACTAAAACCATTTACGAGAATCTGCACCAAATGCTTCATTCGGACGACAGGTACAAAGAAAAAATACATTTATTTGTCAATGATAGTGCTGGATATATGGTAAAAACAGGCAGACTATTAAAGGTAACATATCCTAATATGCTTCATATTACTTGTGTAGCACATGCTCTTCACAGAATCTGTGAATATATCAGAGACACTTTTCCGGAAGTTGATAGACTTGTATCCGCTTTTAAAAAAGTTTTCAGAAAAGCACCATTGAGAGTAGCTCTTTGCAGGGAAAAACTGCCATATTTGTCACTGCCTCCCTCTCCAGTAATAACTAGATGGGGGACATGGTTGGAAGCTACTAGTTTTTATGCAGAGAATTTCGATAGTTTACAAAATTTCGTTGCATGTTTAAATGAGGGTGCTCGGAGTACTTCTGAGTGCAAGAAACTAACACGAATTCCACATTTAAAAAATCAGTTGTACTTTTTCAGGAACACTTTGGAAATTTGCAAAACCTAATCACTTATTTTGAAAATCAAAATCTCAAATTAAATGATGGATTAACGACATTAGATGTGGCTATTAATAATTTGAAAAATATTCCAAGTGACTTCGGATGTGGCCTTCAGCAAAAGTTAGACGCAGTTTTTAATAGAAAAACAGATTTAATAACATTGCGGCAATTGCGTATGGGGACAATGCCTCAAAATCTAACTGCTAAATACGCTGAAATAAAAGAATATTTCCAGTATTCACCTATAACCAGAAACGACGTTTTATATCTACGAGGATATATTTCATTCAAATAGAACACATTTTACTGAAGAGCACCTTGAGAAAGTATGTTAGTTAATATTAATACTCCTTTACTCAACTTGAACTACAGAATGAACAAACAAAAATGTATTTCGTATTTTATAGATCACCACCCGTTTGTTTTACAATTATATCAATAAAATTAAAAACTCTTTAAAAATACAAATTTTTAATAGTACGCCCGTGGGCGATGAGTCATGGGCCTCTCGCTCCGATAGCTTGTTATTATTACTTTATCGCATATTTACATACAACTGATGTTGTCTATATCATTTTAACGGGTATTATTTAAATGTATTTTCGTGTTACAATGTACCTCGTAAAAACAATAACATCTTACAACATATGTTGTAGATTTGATTGTAAACTATAAATTGCATATATATAATATATGATACAAATAAACAAGTTATAGTAATCTTGAAAAAGCTTCGGTGGCTATTGTTGTTGATTTAATTACCGAAATTGTTTCAAAAGTAGGTCTCATATGTAGGTAAAGAAAATGTTGAGTGAACGAAATGAAATCAGATGCACAATAAATAACATTGTGTAGCAGGTATTTTGATTTGATTGCAAATAGGAATCAATACCCTATACGAATATATTTAATGTTAAATCAAATATGGTGTCCGGACAGGAATTACCCACGTTCTTTTAATTACCTTGCATATTAGTTACTAAGTTGCTAAAATTTTCTGTGCAATTTGCTTTTAAACGTCTTACAGATACATTCCAGTGAATGATGATTAAGAAGTTACGTGCAAACAAGCAGCATTCAATAAAAGGAAAGGCTTTCTCCGGATAAACAAGCGTGCTTTAAT
Organism: Melolontha melolontha; assembly: GCA_935421215.2. NCBI lineage: Eukaryota > Metazoa > Arthropoda > Insecta > Coleoptera > Scarabaeidae > Melolontha > Melolontha melolontha. Next base: position 2,487,520 of record OW285239.1, on the reverse strand, counting down.
ATTAGTTTCGCTTACAACACAATAAATGTTGTTCGTATCGTTGTTTATTTTTATACACTTTTACGGTCTCTTACTGTTTAAAGAAGTGTATTTTTAAAGTGTAAAGCGTTGGAAAAAAAAGTAGAAATTAAAAAAATGTCGAAAAAAAATTAAAAATCTGAGAAAGATTATTTTTTCCTGCTTCATTCAAACAGTTACACAATAATTTCTCCATTTCTAAAAACATAATGCGACTACAATCCCGAGCACGGGATTAATCCCGGGTTTAGACTATGTGGTTTCTAATTGGGCTCAAATGAAAAAAAAATTAAGTAATTTCTTAAAAATTATTTATTAATATTGTTGCACAACACAATACACAATATACTAAAATAAGGAACAAAAAAGACAATACAAAAATCTATTTAGAATTTCGAAAATACAATCGCAGAAATATCAAAGCATCCAATGTTTGACTTCCAAGCCTGCTTCGTAGTTTATTGCCAACATAAGCAGCAGCTGAAAACGCTCGCTCAGGTTCTACACTGATTGTAGGAATAGACAATAAAAAAAGATATTTATATGCTAATTCCAAGTGATATCGACGAACTCCACCATTTTCCATTTCCATTTTGTACTTCAGGATCTGGGGATTCCATGCTCTTACTAATTTCCAGCTGTAACTTTTCCTTTAGTGTCAATTGGGGTTGGGAGGTTTGTTGCCTTGGCTCATCATCTGTTTGTGACCCTGACCTTTCTTCCTCTTCCGTGTCATCTCGACTATTCAGTCTTTTAACAATACTCTTTATTTGCGCCCTCACTAAGTCCTCACTAAGCCCTTACTAAGCCTGTGTAGGAACTGGAAATAAGACAAGCCATTCCAAATCCGATAATAACTAATTTTCATCATCTTTTCGTGGATTTTGTAAATAATTCAACACACCAGTTAAATCATCATTTCTTCGTTGCTCTATACGTTCCACTAAGGATGTTTTAATTTTATTGGCGAGTGCGGATTTTTAGCTAGACAATTGTTTTATAAGCAATTTCAAAGCGGTATCAGCTGTGCATACATTAGCATCTCGTCGACAGATTGCTTCTACTGTTAATTTAATTTGGGTCAGTACATCAACAATTTTATTTACCAAGTCATAATCAGCATCTTCTAAACGGATTGGATGATTGAAATCTATAAGAGCCTTTTGCTTGCAGGTTTTTAAAAGAGAAAATCGTTCCAGCATGGTTAAAAGACTATTCCACCTGGTTTTACAGTCCAAAAGATGTGACAGCTCTTTTTCATGTTCAATCTTCACATATTTTTGAAGTACTGTTTCATTTTTCAATGGTGATCTTTTGAAATAAACTACAACTTTGTGCGGATTTTCTTTATCATTAAGATTCTGGACAGTCTAAGTCTTCTAGATTGTCATCATCATCATCGCTATCGTTCATATAATCAGCAGTCACAGCTGGTTCTTTTATAGTATCATCTAAGTCAGGGGTAGGGCTGTCTTGTCTGTCTTGAAAATGATTCAACGAGGTGCAAATTCAACAATTGCCACAAAAGTCTTTTTGCAAAACATCTAACGCTTATCTATATATTACCGCAGAATGTTATTTTTTTTATGATTACCACGTCTATGTACAAATAATTAGTAACTGTCAACTAATACTGAAAATTCTTTGAGTTTATTTACATAATAAATTGACTTGACCAAGCTACGATATCTATTAAAATAGACAAACATTTTTTCTAAAAACCTTTCCTCAAAAAATCTCAAAAAATTAATTTAAGCTTTTCTACTCATAGTTCATCCATAGGGAAAGTTTCATGCATAAACTGTCAAACCGTTTTCAGTGGGGCTTCAGGAGGATAATGTCACTCCAGCACAGTTGGTTCAAGTATATTAATGTTGTAGATGAATATGTCGAAAAATTTAAAAAAAATCGTTTCTGTAATTCAATGTTCCACTCTAAATCTTACCTTCCGTTGAATCATCATCATAACCCGTCTCGCACAGATGAAATGTATAAAAATGCAGAAGCATTTGAAAACGTAAGATATCGCTGCGGGTATTAGATACCTCTAAGTATTATCTGCATAAACAAAGATATAATAATTTACATAAAACTATCAAGTGAACGAAAAATTTCGCGCAATTTTGTTTATTTTAAATGTAAAAAGACATTTAATCTTGTTTGTACTTGTCAGAAGCGTATCATATCAAACAGACTTGGGTGGATTTGTTTGTAAACTTTGGCGCTGTGTAATTTTTTGATCTGTTATTATTTATTTTTGTGTCCATTTAATCAAGTGTAATTCGAGTATATTTACTTTATGAGTGTAATTCCGGAAGCAAGATGCAGAAACACATCGCAAAACATACACAGAATCCCGAGAAAATATGTTAAAAGAACGACCAGAACAGAAATTGTTTAAAAAAATTTTCTGTTGATGAATATGTTTCTTGCCTTTCGTCTTTATTGATAACACTATTTCTTCTAGCGTTCTTTCTCTCGTAAGAATATTTAAAGCTTGCCCTTGGTGTTCTCAATAAAGTCTGGGCATTCTGGAATATCAAACGTGACTTCTACTTGTTCTTGTAGATTGAAGATTTTGTATTGTTGGTAAATAACATATATTTTATAGAATGACAATTTTTATAATCGTATCTGATACGTTGGTCGAAAAATATTATTTAAATGATATTTAGTAAAGAAGTACTTAATATTTTATATAAAATTACGAATTACGTAGGTGTACTTACATTTTACCCTCATTAATTCAAATTTTCTTTTATTGGTTTGTGTTTTTGCAAAATATCACAACAATATGTTGAAAAAAAAAAGTTCATTCATAGCTAGGTATATAAAAATATATACAAATCTCCCCCGTATACATCCAATCATATATTTTGTCAAAAATTTCCCATAATAATAATTAGCATAAATAATATTTATGCTAATTCTTCTAATACAAGTGCGGATTTATTATTCGCGCTATTCCCTAGAGTAGACGGTGAAATAAAAAAACGCACATAAGATTTTGACAGCCGATACCTTGTCAGTTTATTGTTAATGTCGAGGATACATTTAATATCTTTTTGTAATATTTTAATTTCAAACATGTTTTATTGTTAAATATAAATATAAATTTAAATCTAGGAGATTCAATTTTATAAAATATGTATTTACCGTTCATTTTCGAGTTTAAACCACTGTATTATAACTAGAGAACGGACACGCTTACCACATGACGCAAAGCCCAGTGCAGTATTGGCGAAAGGCTGTATTTCTAAAATATTTAATTTTATTTATATAATTGGAAAACATACGGGTGATGATCTGTCTATCTAAAATTACGAAATACATATTTATTAATTAATTTTATTTATATAATTGGAAAACAAACGGGTGGTGATCTATAAAATTACGAAATACATATGTATTTGTTGAAAAGTTGTATTTTTACAGTTTTTAATTTTATTTCTATAATTGGAACATTTTTATTTGTTCATTTTGTCGTTCAAGTTGAGTAAAGGAGTATTAATATTGACTAGCAATAGTTTCTCAAGGTTTTCTTCTGTCAGTTTTGTTCTCTTTGAATTAAGTACAGCCTTATAAATAGAAAACGTCCTTTCTACATCGCAAGTGGTTATAGGTGCATACTGGAAATATTCTTTTATTTCTTCATATTTAGCCGTTAGATTTTATGGAATTGTCTCCATACATAATTGCTGCAATGTAATTAAATCTGGATTTCTATTAAGAATTGCTTCAAACTTTTGCCGAAGGCCACATCCGAAGTCACTTGGAATACTTTTCAAATTATTAACAGCCACATCTAATGTGGTTAATCCGTAATTTAATTTGAGATTTCGATTTTCAAAATAAGTGATTAGTTTTGGCAATTTTCCAAAGTGTTCGTGAAGAAAGTACAACTGATTTTTTAAATTTGGGATTTGTGTGAGCTCCTTGCACTCACCAATACTTCTAGCATCCTCCTTTAGCAGTGTTACGAAATGTTTTAGACTATCGAAATTCTCAGCATAATAACTAGTAGCTTCCAACCATGTTCCCCATCTAGTTATTACTGGAGTGGGAGGGAGTGACAGAGATGTAAATTTTTCCCTGAAAAGAGCTACTCTCAATGGTGCTTTTCTGAACACTTTTTTAAAAGCTGATACAAGTCTATCAACTTCCGGAAAAGTGTCTCTGATATATTCACAGATTCTGTGGAGAGCATGTGCTACACAAGTAATATGCAGCATATTAGGATATGTTTTCTTCAATAGTCTGCCTGTTTTTAACATATACGCAGCACTATCACTGACAAATAAAAGTATTTTTTCTTTGTACGTGGCGTCCGAATGAAGCATTTTTTGCATATTCTCCTTAATGGTTTCAGCAACTGTTTCCGCATCAACTCTATTTATAACACTTGTTGCTATTACATATGAGTTATAGGGAATAGCTGGATGTAGTACACCAGCTCCAACATTTACCACACAGCGTCCTAACATATCCACCGTTTCGTCGGCGTTTATCCATATGTATTGATTTAAAAGATGGCTTCTAATGCGATCTACTGTTCTCGTATAGCACCTAGAAACATAATATTTGCGTAAAGTTGATTCATCAGGAACATTTCGACCAGTATATTTTTTCAGAAATGTCTTCAAAATTGGATTGCTCAATTTAAATAATGGAATATTACCTGCCATAAAATGTTTCACAGAGTTCTTCGTTAAAATTGTCAGGTTCCAACGGGTTCAATTTTTTTTCGTGCTTTAACGATCCTACATGTCGTTTTACGGTTGATTTATTGCAATTTTTCAATAACGTTTCACACACTTCACAATAAATTTCGGAATCACTGGCAATGTACATACAATCAGTATGGCCCTCAATCCAACTCGCCATTTTTTCACGATGCCATTCTCGACGCTCTTCCATTGTCTGAAAAAGTAAGAATATTCTAGATCCAAATAAACGAAATTAAATAACGAAATTTTATGCACACTTGCGTGAAAATAATTGGAAGATGTTGCTTAAATGAAAAGAAAAGGAATGTACGTGCTATTTCTCTTACGAAATACGATAAACTTATTTATTTTATCTACGTACACGACATCACTGAAAACACTATATTCTCCGAATACAATAGCTGGGTTGTCCATTGTTATCGCTGCGAGACCAGGTGGCCGAGTAAGTCAAACAAATACTTCATTGAATTACGCCGGGATGTACTGAGCGACGTTATACACAATTCTAATTGCCGATTGCGTTTTATGGTAATTGCATCCGTTCTCTAATTATAACATACTTTTTTCAGCACATTATAAAAATGTTCTTTAAATTCTAAGAAAGGGATATCCTTTACATTTGCAAATCTATGTATTACCTAGGGTTATTTCATAATCGGCATCTTTCTCCAAATTTATTTATTGCTTTACACAACAGACCGTTTATTTACTGCCTACGGTTATTACTGAACGATTTCAATAGACCCTGAATATGATCACCCATTGTTAATTAAATATGTATAATAAGCTCACAATTTCTAAATATGTATGTACCATAAAAATCCATTTAGTGAACAAAGGCTTTAATTTGGATATTCATTATAATGAACTTACTGTAGATGAGAACTAATGAGTATTAAATCCGACTTTACGTGTAAATGCCGCTTAATGTGCTGCGTTAATTTCTACATTTCGACAAATTAGGTTTGTATCAGTATGCAGAAGTGCTGCACGTCACAACGCGACCTTCCTGATTGTTAGGATAATGAAATATTCATGAAAAGGCACATCTATTCCGGAATATGTAGATGTATTTTGCTCTTATTGGAGCTTGCCAATGCACAGTATCCTGGACAGACATGACTTTTCACTTGTATACTTAGCGTATACATAGTTAGTATAATGACTGTAAATGAGAACTAATGAATATTAAATCCTACTTTACATGTAAATGTCGCTTAATGTGCTGCATTAATTACAACATTTCGATAAACTAAGTTTGTACGAGTTGTATACTGGTACTTGTTGAAATGTAGAAATTAACCCAGCACATTAAGTGAGATTTAATACCCATTAGTTAGCACACTAATGTTCTGTGCTGGCCCACAGCGTAGACCAACACAGAACAATTGAACGATGTGAGGAGATCATGAATGAAAAGCAGACTAAGAAGAGGCTCAAGATTAGAGCACTGAGGAACACCAGCTATTGAAATGAATTAGTAAGAATGAAAGCCATTATAAAATACATAATTAACTCAATTCACAACGTGTGAGGCAATAAGTCTAACGCAGATGGACTAAAGCCGAAAGTACTCAATTCGTTTAATAAAATTTAATGGTCAAGGCTCGAGAAAGGTCAGTGTATACAACGTCTAGTTAACCATTATTATCCAATACCTCACAAATATTTTGAGTCACTATCGTTAGATTAGTAACAGTAAGCTGCAATGCCAAGAATCCAAGTTGGTTGCTAGATATGTATGGATGAGTGTTATAAAGAATAGTTTTGTATAAAATCTGCTCAAAAATTTTATCAAAATTTGGCAAAATCGCTATGAGTCTATAATTTTCCAAGCACGATGCATCTACCCTTCTTGCGAACCGGTGTAATTTTGGCTTTCTTCCATCGATCAGGAAAAGCACACGTTTTCAGAGCCAAACTAATAACAATCTGTAACGACTTTGCTAACATTTTACTGGTATTACGAATAAAGCAACTGTGTATCAAATCTTCAAATCCCATTATCTTATCTGGAAAATCTGAGATAATGTTTCCAATTTCAATTAGAGATACAGGGAGAAATCTAAAGGACAATATATTTGTTGCAGTATTTGGAACAATTGTTATGGATTTAAGAAGAAAAACGCCGGAAGAAATCAAAACCATCAACTATCCCCTGAGAATCACCAAATTCACACTACACTCATGATAATAAAGTCTCTCAGGGATTCTTAATTTCCTGTGCTTAATATACTTCCAGAATTCCGCAGAATTTGCCCGAATGGAATTCTCCATATTAGCCAGATAATTAACATAACCAACCAGTCTTGATCTCTTCCTTAACCAAAGGCCACATTCTTTTAAGCTCCTGATAGAAAATTTCACTTCCATTAGTACGCCATTTCTATCTATAATGTTCTTTAGTTTTTAGATTTTTCTTTATTTCAGGTGTAAATAACAGATCGACTAAATGTACCGAATAAAAGGAAATTATATAGAAAAATAAACGTTGTTTATTTAAATTATTTCTTTTTTCTGTACGATCCCGCGAATTAATCAACCTGCCTTCGTATTTTCGTTGTGTTATTAGTGTAGTTGCATTCATAGTAATTACATTAATTAAAATATGATTGAATAGGTGCTAGAAAACACAAGTACAGTGATTGTGGTAAGTAATACAACCATCGTAACAGAACAGAAATTAAAAGACCATCGTGTATATATTAAAGAGCAATTTTACGGTTTCTCGATTCGGTTATGAGTCATAAAGCGTTCCACTTGACGAACACAAACACACCGTACTTACAAATAATGCTGTATCGGTGTTTGCTCGGTTGTGTAATATTATCACCACAAGATCATAATAATATTGTACCGATCTATACCTGGGTAAAGATCGATAGATTGATTCAAGTACGAATTTTCGACAATGCCGCGATGTCGTTGAACTCGCCTCCTTCTAAACAATCGAATCGTGGCTTTATCGGTTATTGCACCCTAATCGATCTTATTTTATGTTTGGTAAAGTAAAAGTTAAGCCATTTTCGTATCCGCGAAATCCCAATTACCACTGCACAGGCTATTAGTATTTGTATTAGTTTGTGCGAGGTTGATGAACCTAACTCGGCGAAACTCAAATATGTGTATTCGTTATTCGATTATAATCGATACATTGGCAGTACGCGCTGTAGTGAAATCGTATTGAGAGATATCGTATACGTGCTTATATATATGTTCACAAATAATTACCTATAATAATTTATACAAATTAAATAAATGCCTGTAGAGGAGCACTTCCACTGATAACTAATGCTTGAATTATAATATATGCAAAATGCATATTTGTTGTTGAAAGGTATATCAACAAAATTACGAGTGTTCTGTGTTTATTTAATGTTTTTTTTTAATAAAATAAGGCAATTAAAAAAGCATATTTTGTATATTTTTAATACTTGATGCATGTTTCATGTAATACTGCATATTTTCTTCAAATTACAAATTTCCTTCCAAAAATTCCAGTAGGGGGCAAGTTTAAAATAACAATTCAATATAACTGGCCATGGAGAATGCGCCCTAGAAGGAAGATATCATTAAGTCTGTGGCAACATACGACGGTGTGCCATTCTAAATTGTTTGTAATCGCAGCCTGCGTCGAGGAAATACAGCACACAGTTGTGCGTGAACATCTTTAACGATTTGCAGTGAATTTTGTTATTGCTTCTTCTAGTCCCAAGTAATTCTCGCGAATACTTTGTAAATCCATTTTAATCTGGGCACCTTGAAAATTTTTCTGGCTTGTATTGATAGCTGCACTTTCTTTCGGATCGAATGATAAAACCACGTCCTTAAATTTTTCAAAATGTTCATGATAGTAAAACCCCGCCCGTAACCATGTACTCCAACGTGTTAGAAACGGCTGTGGTGGCTCAGGGGTATGGGGACACAATTCGTGAAATTTCCGAATACGTTTTGGAGATTTCAGGAATACTGCCTTTGTACACGATATTAAAGCATCTACCTCTGGATAACATCTACGAACCTGTTCTGCCACAAGGTGTAGAGCATGGAGTTTACAAGGTGGACCCCGCTTAATGTGGTCGCGGCTAATGTTATCACACGCTTATTGTTATCGTTTCTGTCAAGTACGGGCAATTCTATGTAATAACTAGAGCTGAGGATGTTTGCGGTACGGCAGGACCGTATGTAGTGCATCCCCACCAGCGTATAAACACGATGCAACGAAACACTTTAGTTAGTCGTGAACTGGCAACGTGATCGTGTGTTGTCTTGAGCTCTATTTAATAAGTATGACGGACGTGCCCAAGCCAAGAAAGCGCCCATTGTATAACGACGTGAAGAAATTTATCCGAGACTTTCCCGATTTGTATTATAATGGAGCAAAAGTGGTTTGTAAATTATGCGATAAACAGTTACTTTGCTGGGACAAATACGACTGTAAAAGACATGTTGAAAGTGTACACCACAAAGACAAAGAAAATAATGTGCTGTCTAAAACGCAATTCATTTTCGATTTATTGACAATGCTACTCGTCTGCGATGTGCCAGTTCACCTGCTAGATAAAAAAGCCTTTCACGACTTTTGGAATAAATACAATTCCAACATAAAGCTACCGTCACGGAGAACGTTACTCACCTATTTACCAATTGTGCGTGAGGACATTGAAAACAGAATGAGGGCAGTAGTAAATGATAAACAGTTATGGGTATGTGTCGACGAAACGACAGATCGAAAAAAACATTCTATTGTGAATATTATAGTGCGTGTACTAGATCCTGTCAAATCAACATTTCCCATTTTATTAGCCAGCAAAAGATTGGAAAAGTGCACTAGCGAAGTAATTACGAAGGTAGTGCTCGATACGCTACAAAAATTTCAACTTTCAACTAATCAACTCCTGATGTTTATGAGCGATGGTGCTGCGACAATGCGTTCTGTAGGCCGTTCTCTTAAAGCAGATTGTGAGAGACTTTTGCATGTGACATGTAAAGTTCATGCTTTACACCTTGTGGCACAAACTATTCGGCAATGTTATCCAGAGGTGGATGCATTAATAGCAACCACAAAAAAAGTGTTTCTAAAATCTCCCAAACGAATTCGAGAGTTTCACAGTCGGTGCCCTGGTATTCCCGAACCACCAGAGCCAATCCTTACACGTTGGGGAAGTTGGTTAAAGACGGCATTTTATTATGCCAAGTATTTCCAACAAATAAAATCTGTGGTTCTACAATTCAATCCTGCCGAAGCTGTAGCCATTAAGGAAAGCCAGAGACTCTTTCAAAACCCTTCCCTTGATGCAGATTTACAAACTATTTATAACAATCATATAGGATTATTTAACGCAATCGAGAAATTTCAAAATACTGCATTATCGTTAGCGGAGTCACTGCAAATACTGGACGATGTACACGCCCAGCTATGCGCAGTAAATGACAACAAAAATGTTAATGTAATAGAAAAGTTCGAGAGTGTGATAAACAATGATTTTGATTTTACCAGATTAAAACAAATTAGTAATGGTGCAAGTGTAGATTCGGTTTCTATCTATAAAGATTATTTTAATTGTGCGTGTGTTACATCCGTAGATGTCGAGCGGTCTTTCTCAAAATATAAAAAAAATTATTCATCACAGCGTACATCGCTCACCGCTACAAATATGGAAACGTATCTAATGCTACAAACTTACTGCAAGTCTTATCCACTTGGCGCTATGCTATAATAATCGTAAATAAGGTAAGTGTGTTATTTATATACAGTACACATAACTGACATACATATACAGTACACATAACTGACATACCTAAGTGATATAAATAGCGAATGCATGTAAAGCAATAAAATCACGCATGCATCACCGATCGAAACAAGGTCATTATATTCGTGCGTTTAACTGAATACTATCCTGGCACACCGCAAACATCCCCAGCTGTAATAATAACGCATATAAATATTTACGCTTAGTGTTATCACGGGTCCGGTTACTGTTATCACATTTCGCTTCGTTGGGGGATGATGTAATACAATAAATATGTACATATGTACTTACAATACGTCAGCAGTTCAACTCCACCACAAGCCACATTGATTTCATTAAGTTTTACTAAGACAAGAAACGATCCGCATCATGTCCGCAAAGCGCAAAGATCTAAGCACAAAGGGAAAAAATGAGCATTTTAGAAAAATATGACCGATGGCCCAGCATGAGTCAAAGAAATGCAGCTGCTCAGTTAAAAATTTCGCAGCCATTATTGTGCAAAATTTTAAAAAATAGAGAAACAATAACAATTTCTATGAAAAAAAATTAAAATGTGAATTTAAAGCGAAATCGAACGGGAAAAGATGCAAAAGTAGAAGAAGCTTTAAAATTATGGTTTACCAGTGTCCGAAAAAAAGATGCGCGTGTTGATGGGCCGCTAATGATGGAGAAAGCGGAAATTCTTGCGAAGAAAATTTTGTTGCAACAAAAGGTTGGTTTTATCGATGGACCAAACGGCAGAATATCAGTTACAAGCGCACGTATGGGGAAGAAAAGGATGCTGATTTTGGAGCAGCAGAAGAATGGATTGCAAACGAGTGGCCTAAAATTATTGGCGAGTATTCCCCTAATGACATTTACAACGCAAATGAAACAGGACTTTACTATCGCGCACTGCCAGAACACACGTATCTTTTCAAAGATGAAAGTGCTAAAGGTTGTAAAATCGCAAAAGAGCGTATCTCAGTTTTGTGCTGTGTAAATATGATTGGTGAGAAAGAGAGGCTTTTAGTTATTGGGAAAAGTAAAAGGCCGGTGCTTTAAAGGTGTTAAAAATTTGCCTGTCGATTACCATTCAAACTCAAACGCATGGATGACATCCATTATTTTTAATGAATGGTTATTAAAATGGGACAATAAATTAAATCGTAAAATTGTTTTACTTGTTGACAACTGCACCGCGCATGCTGTTAACTCAAATTTAAAGCACATAAATGTTGTATTCTTACCTGCGAATACAACTTCCCTAATACAGCCCTGTGATCAAGGAATTATACGAAATTTAAAATTTTATTATCGCAAGGAAATGAGAGCCCGTATTTTAGAAAATATGGAAGATATGACGCAATTTAGTGCGAATGATTTGGCGAGAAAATTATCATTATTGGATGCAATACATATGATAGCCAAGTCCTGGCAAAACGTAACAAAAACCACAATTCAAAACTGTTTTAATCGTGGTGGTTTCTCGAATACCCACCCAGAAATGCAAGCAGAAGAAGAAATGGTTTTTCCTTCTGATATACCAACTGCTGAATTTGAAGAGTGGCTTAACATTGATAACAATATTGATGTAACAGCTCCAACTACAGAAGAGGATATTGTTCAGAGCATACAGGACACTAATGCTACAAATCCTTGTCAGTTATCCGATGATTTCGAAGATGAGAACACAGAAGAGCTTATCAAACCACCGACTGAAAACGAAATGCGAAGTGCATTAGCAATATTGCGATGCGGCGTTCAATGTAGGGCAGAGAAATTTAGAATTCAATATGAATATGAAAAATTTATAGATGATCTCCTTCGTCAAGGGTTATCAAGGCAAACCAGCCTTGAGGAATATTTTAAGAAATAATGTTGCAGTTTCTTATTTTATATATTTTTACCATAGAACAATTATTTTTAAGTGTTACAAAATTATTTAGTTATGTATTTCAAAGAATTTATTTAGTTTTTACTTGTTTGTTTATTCATATTGTTAATGTGATTTAAAGAATAAAAAATATATATTTGGAGCAATTTCTTTTCTTACCGGATATTGACATCATTCGGTTAATGTTATCAAAATCTTTGGGTACCAAAGTGATCACAATAAGCGGGGTCCACTGTAATATGTAACAAGTTAGGACAATATTTTCTAAGAGACCGGCCTACAGAACACATGGTTGCGGCACCATCGGTCATAAACATTAATACTTGGTCTTTCGAAAGTTTAAGTTTTTCCAAAGTATCTAATAAAACCTCTGAAATTGTTTCGACATTACATTGTTCTAGTCGTCTGGATGCTAATAAAATTGAAGACACATTAACTACAGATTGTTTTTTGCTGTCAGTTGTTTCGTCCACACATAACCACAGTATTTTATTTTTCAGTTCGGCTTTGATTTTATTTTCAACCTGTTTACACACCGATGGTAAATTCCATCGTAAAGTTGTCGCGCTCAGTAATATTTGATCCGCGTATTTATTCCAAAATGAAATAAATTAATCATTACTTAAAAAGGTAAACGGCAGTGTACACACAATCATCGTTACACATAGTTCATGTATAAACTGTTGTCGAATAATTTTGTTATTATTGTGCTTCGAACTGCTTATGTGTTCTTTACAATGTGTTTTTGACCAACACATTAGATATGTATTGCACACTAAACATTTAATTTTTGAGCCATCGTATATTAAGTCCGGGAAATCCATAATAAACTTATTCACTTCGTCTGACAACGGTCGTTTTCTCGATTTATGTGTCGACGACATTTTATTACGTATGCTTACACTTACATGCAGTCTAAGCAAGTACCAAACACATACTGAATGCGTTTTATTAGTTCTGATGCAATACAATCATTCTCACATCGGCGCACATGGCGCGCACGGAAATTGGTCTGCTCTAGTGATTGGAGATTGGAAAGAGTTGGAAAGGTCGTCTAACACAGAAAAAGAAATACAATCGAACCTCCACATATCGAAGTCAATGGTTCCATAACAAAAATTCGATATATAGAAACTTCGATATATGGAAACGTGAGTTTCTTGTAATGTATGTATGTACATACTTATATGTATAACTCATAGTAAAGCTAAGTGTACATATGAATAATATGTATATGTATGTATGTACATATGTATTAAAAAATATGTATAGGCATAAATATGTATGTAGGTACATAGGTAAACAAATGATACATAACAGAAAAAACACATTTATTAAACAACAGTATGTATTTTAATGCCTGAATGTAAAATAACTTCGAATATCCTGCTGAACAAAGTTTGATGCGGATGCCTCATAAAAATGTTCACACTTATTGAGCAACTCAAAAATAGTATCTGGTACATTTTCTGCGAATCGAAGACCGTGACGAATCGTTTCAAATGCGGCAATCATTTCCATCTTGGAAGGCCTGGGAATTTGTATTTCTTCTCCCTCATTGTCTTCCTCTTGATTTTCACTTACTTTCAATGATGTCGTCATCTGTTGGGTATTCTGCTACTTCATCTACGTACAAAAATTCATTGAGAGAAACTTATTGCACCCGTTGACTGTAATTGGTTCCAGCAGTCCTCCATATACGGTAATGCACTAACTTCTTCCACCACAGACTTTTCAGAGAAGCCAGCTTTTATGTAACAGTTCTTTATTGTTGCTTCCGTTACATCATTTTGCCACACCTTTGCTAATTCTGATATGCATATTCTGAGATTAATCGTATTATCAACAGGAACATTGTTTTCAAGTGCGAAAATAAGTCTCTTTAGAATCTGCTTTCGGTAATGCATTTTGAGATTATTTATGATGCCTTGGTCCATCGGTTGCAATTTTGCCGTTGTATTTGGAGGAAAAAATACTAGCTTCACATTTGTTAACTTATTTGCTCCAGAAGAAGGATGTGCAGGGCAATTGTCTATAAAAAGAACAACTTTTCTCTTTTGTCTACTCATTTTTTTATCAAAGCTTGTTATCCACTGATTAAAAATCTCACTCGTCATCCATGATTTCTTATTGTATTGATAGTCGACTTCTAAGGACTTGACTCCTTTGAAACATCTTGGCTGCTTGCTCTTTCCAATTACTAAAATTTTGAGTTTTTCTTTTCCAGACATATTTGAGCAAACGGCAACAGTTATTCGTTCTTTGCTGTTTTTGCCTCCAAAACATTTATCATCTTTGAAAGTGAGCGTTTTGTTTGGTAGACATTTAAAAAAAAGTCCAGTTTCATCCATGTTAAACACATTATCTGGCTCATACTGTTCTAAAATTGATTTTAAAATTGTGGTTTTCCACTGGTTACAATCTGCTTCAGAAACACTTCCACTTTCTCCAGAAATAATCTTTTCTTTAATGCCGTGACGCCTCTTAAATTTGTCTAACCAGCCAGAACTTGCTTGGAACTCTTCATGTCCTAACTGTTGTGCGTATTCCACTGCCTTTTCTTTTATGAGTGGTCCTGAGATAGGCATGTTTTTATCTCTTATCATCTTCAGCCATTTGAGAACTGCTTCATCCACATCATCGTATTTACATGTTTTTGCCATTTTTCTATCGGGTCCTACAATTTCATAATTTTTTAAAACCGATTCCCGATTTTTTATTATTGTTGACACTGTACTGGGTGGAACTCCAAATTTTTGTGCGATATCCTTTTTTCGTATTCCATTATCCACATCTTTTTAATAATGCTACTTTTTCCGCGACATTCAACGACTTTCTTTTTGACATAGCTAACGCTCTTATAAAGAGTTTAACGAAGACTGACTAAAATCTAAACAAATCGCGCTATGCATACGTATACTATCGAGTAGGGGATTCCCGGAATTAAAGATTGTAGATACACCCGAATTCTGTTCTTAGTACTATGTATGTACGTACGTCAGCACTTTTAGGAACTTCTCGACTGTGTCGTCTTTTCAATAAAGCTAATACATATTGCTATGGATTTTCCATGGACAAGTAAAGAAAAAAAAATTGAACAAGTAGTGAACTCTGTACTAGGGACAATTCATAAAAAAATTAGTTATTTCACTTGTATATTTATTTATTTCAGATGAAAATTGATATATATAATGTTTTATAGATAAAATATATAATGTATGAAATTATGATTAGCCCTCGTATGTTTAGGTGGACCAAGGAATTGAATTTGCCGCTTTTTCGGATATTGTATTTGATCAAATGTATTGTCTGTATATATTTTGATTTGATAGATGGTAGGGATAGCCAGGCGGATATGTAGAATTTTTCATTTTTGTTTTAGAGGTATCTTGACTGTTAAAGTGTTTAGTTTAAAGAATAAAATAATCAATTTTGTTCTTTGTTATATAAAATCGGTTTGTATTTTGTTTTGCATTTAGTGTAAGGTGCAAGTAAATCTTAATTCGATTTTTGCGAAGTTTTTTAATGTTTATTTGAAATTTTGTGAAAAAAGATGCCTCTCGTGTATTTTATAAAATCGCACAAAAATTTAATGTAAGTTGATAAAAATTATTGTGTTTATATATTTGATATCAGGATTAATTTTTTTGTTATAAATTTATCTATTTATTGTAATAATTATATGTTTGAAAGTAGTATATGGATATTAGTGAAAATTGACATGTTTTTTGTAAGGGAAGTTGTTTTTTCTTAAAATTATATTTCGAGAACATTTTTGAATTCAAGGTTGGAGGAATTGTAGTGGGGATTGACCTTGTCATGTTATTTGGTGCATGAAAATTTCAACTAGCGTGAGTTTTGAAAACTAATTTGTTTTTGATATTTGTTTGAAGGGGTCACAGTAGAGGTTAAACTTGACAGATTTCACTAATATTTATTAGTTTTATATTTGTTCGTGTTTCACAAGAGGTTTTTCTCTGTGTGCGAGTCAATATTCACAAAGAGTGTTTCCTCATTGCTACTGTTTAATGACGCTTTAGCACCCTATACACTTTGTAGAGGGATTTTTCTTTTTTTTTATTTTTAATATATCAATGTAAAGGGAAAATGTGTGTATAATTTATCTGACACCTTGTGTTTTATTTTTGATATAACCTACATCCGCGAGGATCGACCCAGAGACGTAAGCTCAAGGATTCTACTAGACTGAATAGCCGGCAAAAATAAGCTGTAGTGTGAATTAAAATTAAATAAAGCAATTTCAAAGTAAATTCCACTGCAATATGTATGTATATATGTATTGTTAATGTAATGTATGTCTAAAAAGTTCGATATATAGAAATTTTTTTCGATATATAGAAACATTTTTATGCAGAAATTTCACGGGACTAAAACAAACTTCGATATATAGAGAATTTCGATATATAGAAGTTCGATATATGGAGGTTCGACTGTATCTTATTTAAAAAACTTCGTTATTTCTACTCATTAGATTTGCCAGTACGTTAGCGAATAGCTTCTTATTTTTAACTGGAAACAATAAAAAACATACAATCTCTATATTGAAATTTATGAATGTACCCATTACTTAACTGGTATCCGGAATCTAGTTCACGATTATTTTTTATATTGCTTAACACTTAAGAATATTGACATTTTCATCATCCTATATAAAATGTGATACACTCATAGTACTAGATCGTAAAGGTTAACGAACTCGCATCTCTTATATATGCTTGTGCTTACGAAAATAATAAATAATTCCATTACATAACTACATTTTTTCTCAAACAAAAACACCAACTACATCCTCTAATCTTTATTTTGTTGTCGACCAATTAAGATTATTGCCATTAAATATTAGAAAACTGAATAGGAATTCCGCGATGTTTGTGTTTACATCCAGTTTCAAGGTCATATAAGAACACTGCGTTTACTTTTTACTATCGTAAAAGGAGCACGATTATTTTCAAGAAACCATTCTGCAAAAGCGACGTAACAGCGTAGTCTCGACGTCAGAAGTTTTAAACGAAACGGGCATAAATTGCTTAAATAATGTCCTTTACCTTGGCGATGGTACTGCGAAAAAAAAGACGAATCATGTTTTTGTTTGCAATGGGTCAGCTGTTTCAATGATAAGTGACGGGTTATTTGTTATTTATAATCCAACAATAGATATTTAATTGCCTACAATTAGTTTTGGAATAGCAAAAAGGCGTCAAATCAAATTGATTAATTTGAAATTTATACGTCTGCGTGTGTATAAACATAAATAATAATGGAAGTTTGTTTTTACTTTTTTTAAAGTACGAATCTCAGAAACAACACGCAAACAAACATTTATCCTTATGTTAATTAAGGTTGTAGCAATGATCGACTAATGTCTTATTGGAATCATGAACGAACCGGAACAAAATAAAAATGCTAAATTTCCAGAACATTTTATATACAAATAAGTTTATTATTTTCCTTGAAATAATATGTGAGCCGTAATAAATGACATGTACTTGTTTATTTTGCAAATATCCTCTTCGTTTTCAAAGTAATTTTTCATCTCCCAATCGAAAAAATTAGAAAAGTAATGAATAATACTGGGTGTCTCACTCATGCTTCAAAACAATTCGCGTGGCGGTACCTCGCGTTAAAATAATATAGGTTTATCTATAACATTTTTCTCTTAGAAGCTTATTGACTTAGATACAGGGTGTTGAAGTTTTACCAAGAAAATATAAATTCAGCTATAACTCAGAATTGAAAATACTATATTATAGACCAGGCGGAAAAAGCTCATATTATTAATTACAATAATAATAATAATCTTTATTCGTCTAAAAGCGGTTGCTACTAACACGACAATAAAGGATTAAATAACACAGGCCTGCATTTTTCAACACTTTGAAAGTTGATTTAAAAATTTTAACTGTTTTCTAGTAATTGGGTAGCGCTGATTTCAAATCTGCTTTTATTCTTTTTGTATCACGTAAGGTTATTTTTCAAACCAGTAAAATCAAAAAATATAGAAAAAACACGATTTATTTCATTTATAAGCTAGTTTTATATTATATTTAAAAAAATACAAAAATATACACATATAAACCATTAGAAATAGTTATTTATTCTTTATGCTTCTTAAAAAAAAAGTTTTCGTTTTTCAGAAAAGCTTTGTTTGGTTGTTTTTCTGTCATATTCAGCTAAAGGAAGATCTCTCCTCAATGTCCAACAGTAATCGGCCATCATTTTTGTGTCCCAGCGCCCTTGGTATCTTTTTTCCATCTCTTTAATATCCTGGTGAAATCTGTCTCCTTGCTCTTCACTCACGTCCCCAAGGTTTTCTGGGAAATAGTCCAAATGGGAATGCAAAAAGTGAATTTTTATGCTCATATTGCAACCAAGAATCCTGAATTTTTCCAGCATATTTTCAACGATCTCAACATAGTTTGTGTCTTTATAATTCCCTAGAAATTTATGTACAACTTCATTAAAAGCATGCCATGCATGTTTTTCCTTATCTTCCATCACATTTTCAAATTCTTGATCTTTCACCAAGCTCCTAATCTGCGGGCCTACAAATGAACAGAATGGCCGACCGGAAAAAAAGCAAAAACATTGCCATTATGTAAAAGAACAGCTTTAAGGCTCCTTTTTGAAGAGTCGATGAAAAGTCTCCAGTCAGAAGGTGTGTACTCAGGAGCTCCGAGGAAAGTAAGTAGATCAGCAATTGCTTGGCAGTACACGAGTGGTCCGTTTTGTGCAAAATATTTTACAAATCTAGCCTCACGATTTCTATACCAAGAGAAGGTAGTTTCTGGGGCAAGCAAATTTTTTTGTTTCAACCTAGACCCCAGTACTTCAGAAAGATCTTTTGAAAGTCCCAAATCTCTTACTAAATCATTCACTTCGGCTTGTGAAAATAGCTGAGGTTGGTTTTGACCTGAGGTTGATGGTTCAAAATCACTATCCATCTGTACGGAGCCGAGAGTTGAAGAGGTTTCAATATCTTCTTGTAGTACATTGGGGGGTATAGGTATAGGTACATGATCACTGTGAGGAACTGGTCTGATAGCTGATTTAATATTGTTTGGGTACAAAATATGTTTCAAAGTTTTTCTATTATGCCCCTTAATATCACAAAGACAAAAGTAGCAATCTTCAATGATGATTTTGCGGTTCTCTCCAAACCATCGGTATTCCAAAAGGAAGGTTTTTTCTATTCCCTTTGGTCCAATGTCTTAAACCTTCTTCACATACCTTACAAACAACGTGCGGTGCCCAATCTTTATCTTGATCCCCTAATTTGATTTTGAAATGAGCATAATATGCATTTTTCACAAATTCTCTTAAACTTTTTCAAGACGAAATATCCACAAATATAACAGAAATCATCTGGTTTGTTTTTGCAGCACCGGCTAGACATATTTTTAAGCAATGTTTATTTATCAAATACTACGCACAACACTAAAGACAAATTAATTTTACTTGTTTACTGATCGACACTCAGAGCTATAATGAAGTAAATGACATTAAAATATACATTTTGTTTGGAGTGATAAACTTGAAATCCTTCTTCGCAGTACTAATAAAGTGAAAGCATAATAAATAGGATTTAGCAGGTAAAAATTCCCGGAAATCTTGTCCAAAATTAATACATGTAATAAAAGATTTACATCAGGTAATGAGAGCCTATTTAACAAATTTCTTTAAAACCACAAAATAAAATCATTTTTGGGTTAATACCTGGAATTTGAAGTAGTACATTCATTTTAAAATGTATTAAAACGCCTATTATAAGTTTTTTTTTATATTTTTTTCTTTTTCTTTTTCTTTTGTGCAAAAAAAATCTGTGGGTGGTAGAGACCAACTGTATTTTAATTAGTTATTGCTATATACAAACTGAGCTTAACAAACAAAAATCACGTCATCACAAATTTTATGCAGGCCTGTGTAATTTGTGATGTAGATTAACATTACATAAAAACATATACCAAATAGTACTTAAAAATACATAAAAAGAACAAAACATAAACAAATTAAACGAATATTGATCAATCGTATACATATACAGAAAGATAAAGAAAAATAAAACAAATATAACCAATATGATAAATTAATCCAATTTTATGTGTACATAAAAATAAAAATAAGCAAGAACTAATTTAAATATCATTATAAACTTTGTAAAAAGTCTTACACATAATATACACCGGTGACTTTAAAAGTGCATTGGTTTTCGTTCTGGGTAACCTTAAGGTAGGGCATTTGCGAGTGTTAGAAGTGGGTACGTTGAAGTCAATACAGGCTAATATCGTTGGCAATCAATTTCGTGTGATAAAAGATTTAGCACTATACATCTCCCGATGACAAGATAGAGATTGCATACTATGGCACTCCAAAAGACTATTATAGTCCGTTCCTCGTTCAGGATAAGTGCCAATCAAGTTGAAAGAGAGGTATTTCAGAAACCAGTGGCAGCTCGTCAGTTATGAAAGAGGGTGGGCACAAAAAAACTTACCTATTTTTTGTACATAAAATTAATTCTCCTACTTTTCATGCTGGAAAAGTCGTCTACGGATTTGTTGTCAAAATCCGGGATAGACTGGATGAACTTCTTTTCTATTGATAGGACCACCAATGCGTTCAGTCAATCTTCTGACATTGTGCTTCTCAGAAAAGTTTTAATGCGTTTGAGAGTGGAAAAACATCGTTCACATGCTACTTGTGGGCGTTGTACAAATAATATCCAACAGATTGTATGTTTCCGTCAAAACCTTTTTTAGGTTGTTGTCTGTTATGAACACTAAAAGTGGCAAAACATCACCTACGTCACACATGTCATCACGCTCATAAATTACTGAAACTTTTTAGTTTTACACTGTCCAACACAGGATAAGATTTCACAGTTTCATCAAATTCTTTTTTGTGGAAATGAATGACTATAAATTTTAACATTTTGAGAATTAAATAATGTTGCTGCACTTAAGTGATCTCTAAAATCATATCGGTCGTTAATTTGGCTTAAAATAGTGTCACATACTTCCTTTGTAATAACAGCTCTATTATCTCCAGTTGTCGTTTTTTTGTCTTTTCCTTGCAGGTTCTTCATTATTGCGTTCTTGATTGTCATTGTCAGTAGAATTTCTTAAATTTCTAACGTGAATAATTTACTGTTGGAATTGTTCAATTGCCTTTTAGAGTTGAGCATTGTCAATGCTAATGAAATAACATTTCAACATGTGTCATGATGTAATGAAATATTTTCAACCAGTAGAGAAATTCCGAGCAATTCAAATGTTTCAGTAAACCACTTGCTTCACTAATAGTGACTGAATCCATCCCATCTTCGTCAGTAATTTTGTCTAACCATTCTTTGAAAGAATCCCGATGTTCAAATAATGTTTAGACAAAATTATTGAACAAGATGGGATGGATTCCGTTACTATTAGTGAAGCAAGTGGTTTATTGAAACATTTGAATTGCTCGGAATTTCTCTACTGGTTGAAAATATTTCATTCCATGCCACATGTTGAAATATTATTTCATTAGCATTGACAATGCTCAACTAATAATTTTGTCAATAATTTTGTCTAAACATTCTTTGAAAGAATCCTGATGTTCAAATAATGTGTTCACAGTTCGACTTTTGAAAATTCAGCGTGTAGGAGCAGCGCGTGGTAATCTACGTTTGACTATTTCATCAAAAATTACCGTTCGTTTTGGCGATCGAGAAAAAAAACTTGAAAATTTTTACATTTTTATTGCACTGTTCCGCTCTGTACCGCTCTGTTCCGCACTGTACCGCTCGTTCAATAATTAAATCGATGTGCGTAGCAGTGAATATAATGTGCATGTGGAAATGTTCCTTTAATAATAGCTTGGACACCATTTGTCTGCGACGTAATAAAGTCACAATCCTGCTTTATACTTGTTAAAGTAGATTTTTTTTTTCTTTCTTTTTTGAATTATATGTACGTGGCGTTGATGTTAGTTTTATTTCTTAAATTAATCCTTATTATTTCTCTTCTATACCACGATATTCGTGAGAATAAACCCTGAAGATAAAGAAGCTCAAGGAAGGTGCCCACCCAACTGAGTCTAGTTCGGCAAAACTACTGTGGATTGTGAACATAAGTCAATAAGCAATTAAAATCACAATTCATAGCAATATGTATTGTAAGCACAGCGTCTAATTCAGCTGCAAAGTTGATTAAGCCTACATAAATACTTGGATTTTCGGACGTCAGTGTCTCATCATGGCCTCGTAACGCTAATTCAAAAGTTCCGCAAAATTTTATACACATAATTAACCGGCGCAATATATGACAATTTTTTTCAACATCTTCGTTGTACTTAATTTTATGTAAATTCTTTCAATGGAGACTGTGGTTAAATAAAAATTTAAAAAAGGTATATAACCCCTTACCACAATTATTAGTCGTATCCTAAATACGTATTTAGACAACTAAGTTGTCATCATCAGTAGGTAAAAACTACTAATTAAAAGTCGCACATGGGGCACAGTAAAGTAAGAAAAACGCTTCCGCACAACTACTATACACTGCAACCCTGTAAAGACTCAGTCTTTACAGGGTTGCAGGATACCGTAGTCTATGGAACCAAAGGCTTTAAAGAAGTTTGTGTATATGACGTCAACTTGCTGCCGATTGTCAATGGCCGGGGAAAGAAATTGAGTAACGCTCAAAAGATTTTTAGACATTGATCGCCCAGATATGGAACCATGTTGGTGACAGGATAAGAATTGTTTAATTTACCTGTAAATTTTATTTAAAAAAATTTCTCAAGAACTTTGGCAATGTTAGGTAATATAATTATTGGCCTATAATTTACAATCTCAGACCTGTCGCCTTTCTTGAACACAGCAAAAATAGATTTATTTATAATTAAATTATAAAGAATTGCTAATGGACTAGCCAACACAGATGCACAGTCACACACTAAAAAACTGGGTATGCCTTCGTCACCAGCGGTTGCGTCTGATTTAAGCTTGGCCGCTCCAAAAATCACATCTTCCTCCCACGTAATATTATTGCCAAGAATACAGTTTACTGGCGAAGAGCGATCCGAAGCAGTATAATGTGTGCGAGGTAATTAATATGCTTTGGCTGCCGTTTATTATATACTATTTTTTTCAAGCGCTTAATTAGAATATTTATTTGAGATTTTGTAAATCATTTTTAAGTGAGGCTCAAATGACAGATTAAACATTTAATTATCTTTATGATATAATATTATGAATCTATAATATTGGTTTTAGGTTAGTTGCGCAAATATCTGTCGGAATGAATTTAAGATACATACTACCAGGGAGAATACATAGCTAATTGACGAAGGAGATACTTGTTGAAACTTCATTATAACGCTAAGCAATAAGTAATTAAACGTTTTAAATTTTTCTTTACATTTTGCATTAAATTTTATTTTTTGAGTATATTGTAGCGAATTTCGATAACAACATGATTTTATTTTATTCTATCTTAATTGTTGCAACAAACATGAAAATTATAACATTTTTGAATAGAGAATAAAGAGACCTTTACAACGATATATCACAAGCCTATACTTCCCATTTAAAAAAATGGGGGTTGTACCTGTCATTCGAAGGGGGTTGAAGGTAGGGATCGCATTTTCACGTAGAAGAATGTTAATTTATAAATTAAATATGACATGTTTCGGGATTTTTTATAAATATGTACAGTAACCGAAATAATGAATTTATTCCATTTGGCTTATACACACTGTATAAATACAAGTTTTCAGACAAGCGTCACAATTTTTCTATTGAAATCTTTGAGAAATATGTGATTGTAAATTGTTTTCATAGTTAATTATGTTGCCAAATGTTCTAAATAAATGTGTAGTTAACATAATAGAATATTTTTTTCTATAGTATTACATTTTCTAACATTCCTCGTATTTCTTTTACCTGCATATTTTTCATAAGGAAGTGCATATTTAGGCTAAAACATTTGCATATTTATGCACGTTTTCAGTTTTTTTTTTGCATATAATCCGGCCTTTAATTATAATAGTAACTATATTAGCTTAAGGAAAAACTTTCAATACACATTTTGGATATAATGTTCATAAAGAGAAATTACTTGTTCAAACACATAATTATATTCAAATAAATTAATAACCGTCGCAGACGATGTGAATATTGTATTTAACGTAAATACATTGTTATATAAATAACATCTTAAAGTACTTCAAACTCTATTTATAAATAACGCTTAACCAAAATTACTCTATTATTCACGTTAAAATATTATTAAAACTACTCATCAACCACTTTCGATTTCATGGAAAATTGCTAGAAAATTGAAAACTCATCCACCCTCTGTTGGTTGGCCCAGCATCTGGACCAAAATGAATTAATGAATGAGATGCAATATTTTCATACGACCGATGCATAAAACGCAACCAATCACTAAGAGGGGAGTACAAATACGATTGGTTCGAAGGCGGGACTTCTCCTACACCCGTCTCATGTCTGTCCCCTCTAAATCAACTTAAGTCTTGAGGTTGAGTAACATATATAAGGATTCCCCTAGTATAATATAACATTAACACTCATGTATTCAAGTAAATATATTCTTGGTGCATAAACTAATAAACAAATAGACATTTATTCAAGTTTAATTTTATTATTATTAATTAAGTTAAAAAAAAATAATAAAGATGTTCCTATATGGAATTATGCGTTTGTGGAGTGTGTTGTGTGAAGAAGTGTCCGCTAGTATACTGATGGTATTTTTCACCGTACTACTGGTTATGCGCGCCATACAATTAGCGAGGGAATGTGCTCGTTTACCACCCGGTCCATGGGGCATACCGATCTTGGGTTCTTTGCCTTTCCTCAAAGGCGATTTACATCTGTACTTCAGGGACCTGACACACAAATACGGATCGCTCATCTCAACCCGACTGGGATCTCAATTAATTATAGTGTTAAGTGATTATAAAATGATCAGGGACGCGTTTCGTAAAGAAGAGTTTACCGGCAGGCCCATGACTGAATTCACCAACATCCTAGACGGTTACGGTAAGTAATAAATGATTTCTGTATTTAACAAGTCGGCACGCGCCGGACAGAAATAGCCTGTTGAATTATTAATCAGGCAAGCGTACAAGTTAATTACATTTTTCAATATAAACTCGCGGCATCCAATTGACACACTTATTGTTAATATTACTCGAATCAACCTTCCTACAACCTTGATAGGTCAGTTATTATTTTGAGTAAAAGTATCTCAAATATTTAAACAGATGTCAATTAAATTACAAACAATTCAGTGGCTTATCGTGTAGTATAATTATTACGTATCTAAATGTATGTATTGTGATAAGATATCAAATTAACCCAGTTTATTGATTATATATAAATCGCGACAATGGAATCGCGTGCGTCAATATAAAACACATCTTAATTTAAAAAAAGAAATAATAAAACGATTTATATAGGTCAAACCGTTCATAAAATGATAAACGCAATCGCAAAAAAAATACGTTTTTTTTAAATTTACAGGAGTCATAAACACGGAAGGAAAATTATGGAAGGACCAGCGTCGGTTCATACACGCAAGACTAAGACATTTTGGAATGAGTTACATCGGTTCTAGAAAAGCTCAGATGGAAAGTCGCATCATGAGAGAAGTGGAGGCGTTCCTGTGCGTCCTGAAAGCGCAGAAAAACGAACCGACCGATCTGAATTCCATCTTTCAAATATCAATTTCCAATGTAATATGCGATATCATCATGTCGGTGAGATTCTCCCATAACGATTCCAGATTCCGCAGACTGATGGATTTAATCGAAGAAGGTTTCAAGCTCTTCGGAACGCTAAGCCCAGTTCTCTTTATTCCTGTGTTAAAATACTTGCCCAAATTGAAAGACACGCGACAAAAAATAATAGCTGTAAGTTCTACATTGTTTTGGTGTTAAGTTTAAATTATTAATAATTTTTCTTTTTGCAGAATAGAGAAGAAATGGGTGTTTTCCTGCAAGAAACCATCGATGAACACCGCAGGACTTTTGATTCGAGTCACGTTAGAGATTTGTTAGACGCTTATCTTTTTGAGATTCACAAGGCCAATGAAGAAGGGATTGGTGATAGCTTGTTTGAGGGAAAAGATCACGGTGAGTTTAAATTAAAAATTTCGCTAATCAGCAATTGAAAATATTACGTGAATAAGCTAAAAGAATTACACTGTTACCTTATATATATATACATATATATATATAGAAATATATATATATATATATATATATATATATATATATATATATATAATTGAAACGAAATTATCGACCGTGATATATTATAAAAAATTTAATTTAAATTCGGGTAAGCGGTCTGTCAATTAAAAAAACTCCTTTATTAAATAACCCTATATTTCGCAACAGAATTTGTTGCTTCTTCTGGGGAAACTACAATATTAATGAGAAAAATAACAAAAAATAAATAAGAATATAAAACAGTAGTAAAAATACTTATAAAATGTAGAGTTGAAAAATAATAAAATTGACGTACAAAAAATAAAAATGATTTGATTTAAAAAATACAGTAACTATAGAAACAAGCCTTAAGAACTTTTAAAAAACATGTATATGTAAAAGTTAAAACATGAAAAATAAAAAATATAATGCAATATAAATTTAACAAAATATGGACAAAATAACAAAACGATTTAAGATGGTCAACTAACAGTCAAACCCAGTATATTAAAATAAATTATACTAAGACCATTAGTATCAGATCTATAATTTATGTTATTTGTGTCTCTGTTAATGTGGACCATTTCTAAAAAGGTTCTTTTTTTAAGGTTTTTTTCAACGTCTAAGATCTTGTGCATTGGTGGACCATGCACTTGATCGTGACAATACTTTCAATTTTGTTGACGTTAAGATCTTAGACGTTGAAAATAACCTTAAAAAAAGAACCTTTTTAGAAATGGTCCACATTAACAGAGACACAAATAACATAAATTATAGATCTGATACTAATGGTCTTAGTATAATTTATTTTAATATACTGTGTTTGACTGTTAGTTTACCATCTTAAATCGTTTTGTTATTTGGTCCTTATTTTGTTAAATTTATATTGCATTATATTTCTTATTTTTCATGTTTTAACTTTTACATATACATGTTTTTTAAAAGTTCTTAAGGCTTGTTTCTATAGTTACTGTATTTTTTAAATCTAATCATTTTTATTTTTTGTACGTCAATTTTTATTATTTTTCAACTCTACATTTTGTAAGTATTTTTACTACTGTTTTATACTCTTATTTATTTTTTGTTATTTTTCTCATTAATCTTGTAGTTTCCCCAGAAGAAGCAACAAATTCTGTTGCGAAATATAGGGTTATTTAATAAAGGAGTTTTTTAATTGACAGACCGCTTACCCGAATTTAAATTAAATGTTTTATTTTATATATATATATATATATATATATATATATATATATATATATATATATATATATATATGATAAACGTACTGTTAATGAGAATTCACAATTATTGAATTCTCATATTACATGCCATTGCCACTCTAATCGTTGCATCAATCTCTACACATGACAAAATCGCATTTGTCTGAGAATGTAGCCCATGAATGTAGCACAACGTGTCACGGCGCCAATCGTCCAGGTTGTCCGGGAAAATAAGAAAATGTGTGTGAAAGCCGTATCCATCCGGGATGTGCAGACGTCGACGTTTCATAGTTATTAGTGTTATTACTAATTGTCAATACACCTTAGAGAGAATTCAATAATTATGAATTCTCATTAACAGTACGTTTATCATCATTAGTATATATACACGCAGTATAGAAATGAAAGTCGTATCTATTTTTGGGTAAGGTGTATTGACAATTAGTAATGACTATGAAACGTCGACGTCTGCACATCCCGGATGGATACGGCTTTCACACACATTTATATATATATATATATATATATATATATATATATATATATATATATTTAGTGTTTATAAGAATTTTATTTTTCTTATTTATTTTATTGGCCGTGTCTTAATATTAAAAATAATAGACTTTTTATTGGTTTAGCGACCTTTTATTGAATTTTGATGTTTTATTCTACGACGTTTCGACTTTTATTATTATTCAGTCTTCAAGTAATAGAAGTAATTGAAAAAGACTGAATAATAATAAAAGTCGAAACGTCGTAGAATAAAACATCAAAATTCAATAAAAGGTCGCTAAACCAATAAAAAGTCTATTATTTTTAATAGACTATATATATATATATATATATATATATATATATATATATATATATATATATATATATATATATATATGAAGATTTTTGTTAGTAATCCCAGACATTAATTAAAAATTCTATTAAAAACGAAATTTAAAAATAATATTCTAATATAATTTAATCAAACAAAATATTCGTATTTATTTCGATAGGCACGAATCAATATATTTTGTAAAAATAAGCGAATCCTTGCTGAGGAATTCCTCTTTAAAAAACAAAATTATTATTAATTACAGATAGACAAATCCAACAAATAATGGGAGATCTATTCTCGGCGGGTATGGAAACCATCAAATCCTCTCTGCAGTGGAGCGTTTTATTTATGTTACACCATCCGCGCGTTATGAAGGCCGTCCAGCAGGAAATGGACGAAGTAATAGGAAGACAAAGATTACCTAGATTAGAGGACCTATCGTTTCTTCCGATCACCGAATCGACAATGCTAGAAGTACAGAGGATTTCCAGTGTTGTTCCGATGGGGACCACACACGCACCCATACGGTAAATATTTGACTTAATAATCACCACACGCAGTGTACTTGAGATATTGGGTCACTAGTCAAATTTACACCTGTAAAAAAGTGAAAGTATGCGTTTAAATTGTGTATATGTGTATATGAACATTATTATAAAAATGTCGTTAAGCTTCTATACTTACTTACAAGGTTGAGTTCGTTAACCTTTCGCCTTGTGTAAGCAAATCTGTCTGAGCATGTTGCAATGCACACCTTTTTAAACTTTTGCTCTTACATCATTAATAAAAACAAAAAAAAATCGTTTTGTCAAAGCGGTTTATCAAAGCAGGCATAAATAAATTATTTTCTTGTTACAGAGATGTTAATTTCAATGGTTACACGTTACCTCAGCACGCCCAAATAGTTCCGTTACTTCACGCCGTTCACATGGATCCTAACCTTTGGGACGAACCCGAAAAATTCAATCCGTCTAGGTTCATAAATGCCGAAGGCAAAGTCATTAAACCCGAATACTTCCTACCTTTCGGCGTGGGAAGGAGGATGTGCCTTGGCGAAGTACTGGCTCGCATGGAAATTTTCCTGTTCTTTTCTTCACTTTTGCACTCGTTCGACATTTCAACACCGGAAGGCGAAACTATGCCGACGTTAAAAGGCACCACGGGCGTTACCATCAATCCAAAACCGTTCAGAGTATGTCTAAAATCGAGGCCGATGGCTTGGGATAGTGCGTCCAATGTTATTCGATCCGTTGGAAGTCACTAAAGACATTTCGGCGAGATTTTGGAGCACGGTGATCTCTTGACGAGTTCCTATACAATCATACTTACAATAATAGCGTACTTAACTATGCAATAGTTTGTTTTTTTTAGATAATACAAAATAGATCTCCAATGCGGGTTCGGCTGTGCATTTCAAAGTGTTCATATACTCATAATTTTTAGTATTCATATTAAGATAGTTTTTTTTTATTTACGTAGGCTAGTCATCATGTTAATATGTAATGTCAACTGTTTTAAATAAGCTTGATAATAATACCTTAACAACAATCGTTTTAAAAAAAAAAATTTCTCATAAATATTTTAGTTATACTTCGAGATAACAGGATAAGTTCATGCAAAAAGGCTGTCTGGAAAGGTGAAATTTTTAATTATGATTACATTAATTATACTTTTACGGATATTACTCAAAATAAACCAGTCAGCCTTTATAATAAGTTGACATCACATTTTGTACAAATCAACATTTCGTTACCAATGTTGTAACCAGTGTTATTTTTTTATAACTACATTTATATCGTATGATCAAAAAGTCTTTGGATCGTTATTGCCATGGAATTTACGAGATATCTATGAAATTATTTATTTCAATTAGTTTTGTGACTTGACAACTTTCAAGTCAGCTGGTTATAAAATATACATAAAATGCCATTATCATAACCTAAAATCTATTTTATTTGCGACTTATGTGTACTTCCAAGTACAGAAGTAAATAATTCTATAGTTGGTTTTTACACTTCATGGCTATCGCGATCCAAAGACTTTTTGATCATATATTAGTACCAATTCAGGGCCATTACTTTTTTGTCTTATTTTTTCCTTGTTGACTAGTTTAAGAAAACGAAAATACGCACAATATTTTTAATAATGATGAAAATCCTCGTGTTGCACTTTGTATATAATCACCAGTTAATAGTATTAATGTTAGCAGTTTCTTGTACATATTAGTTCATAGGAATATTCTTTTCGTATTTTTTTTTTCTTTACATTTTGTACATATTAAGAGATAGAATATGAATATTTGTTATTTAATTATTTTTATCACATTGAAACGCAGAATTAAGAGACATTATTTTTTTCAATAAAAAACATTTTGAAAATAGCGAATTTATTTATATTCCTTGGTCGATTAATTTTCCCTCAATTATCACAGGAAGGTAGAGTTCTGGTCAAAATAATTTAAAATGACTTGTATACAGGGTGGTGAAAAAGTACTGTATAACGCTTGCAACTTTTGAATGAGCAATTGAATTAAAAAAATACTTATACAAAAGATGATTCATATAATATTTGGCATCACTTGGTAGCATTCGTTCACTATTTTAATGCAAGACTAACTAACTTTTTTTTTCTTAAATACCCTCATATATTTGTTTTGCATATTTAAAAGACATTGTTTTGAATATGTATAATGATCGGAGATCGGACATTCGCAAAAAATAAGCATTAATATAGGATCCCAGTTGATATGGAGCGTTTATAGAATACACACGTTCGCACTAAAGAAATTATTAATATTATTATACAAATACAATTGCCGCATTATAAGAATGCTTTCATTACTATTGAACGAAAAAAGGTGATGCAATCGACAGAGTAACTGCTTTGTATAAAGTTGATCAAAGAAGCTTTGGTATGGATCACAAATAAAATAAAATTAAAAAACCCTTACCACAATAGAATTTAATGATTCTAAATACGTATTTCTACAACCACGTTGTCATCTTCAGTAGAAAAAACAGTGTAACACTTGAACGCACAAAAACACTCACAGAAGGATTGTTCGAACGTCTTCTAGTTTAACACTAAAATCTTCAATCTTAAATGCTACAAAAATTACCTACATTTTTGGTAAACCCCACCTATTCATGCAAGAGCATGAACCCATTATTTGTAAATTCTATAGAAAAACCGTTTAGAAATATTATAAAAGTCGTAATTTACCATACATTAAGGATCCAATTATGAAACTAATCCTTAAATTATGTTGGAATATAAATTTGGAAATTAATGTTGAGTCAGAATATTTTAATGGCAAATATTGTAATGAAACGAATTTAAAAATAAATTCCATGAATTCGAATATTTTTTAATGGTTTTCCTATTTTTCTTGCTTTAATAACATCTAACTGTCAATTAACTCAAATAAAGAAGAAGCTGGTATAGGACCCAAATCTGCGTTAATTACGTTATTCCTATTTTTAAAGATAAAAATGCTCTCAAAACTATCTAATTCGCGGGGGCTGTGACGTTTTTTATTAATCTCAGACAGTCAGATGTTACGTTGTGATATGATTCAAGAATATGTCGGGCAACACTTGATTTTTCCGGTCTATTGAATCTAATATGTGAAACATGTTCTTTATAACGAGTTAGAATCGAACGTTTTGTTTGGCCGACATATTTTTTATCACAATCCTTACAATTTATTTCATAGATACCAGATTTGTTGTTTACCTCAACTTTGTCTTTCGCGTTGCCTAAGAGAGATTTTAGGGAGTTATTCGACCGAAATGCTACTTGAACATTATACTGTTTAAAGGTTTTACTTAAATTTTTCGTAGTTTCGTGAAACGGTAAACTAATAAATTTTTTGCTCGAATCAATTTGAGGTAGCAAACATGTGGAATCCTGAATTGTTTTTCTTACTTTATGTTTTCTAAGAAAATTGAAAGAGGCACTCTTGTGCTGAAAAGTGTGGTTTGAATCTGCGCTTATAAATCTGGTGACGTTGGTTTCTTTTCGGTAAATATTAAACTCTAAGTTTTTGTCATTCCTAATTACTAAGGTATCTAAAAATGGCAAACCTCCGTTGTTTTCCTTTTCAACCGTGAATTTAATACTAGGAAATTTTGAATTTAATTCGGTTACAAAATAATCTAAGTCGCACTTATTGGTATCAAAAATTGCAAACACATCGTCTACATACCTGACCCATATGTTTGGAAAATATTTGGCTGACTTTTAAAAACTCAATCTCAAAGTGACTCATAAATAAATTCACTTATAAGCCACAGTATCCGATTTGTTATGTATCACAAAGTATAGACGTAAATATCCCACTGGCCGATTACCAGAAATAAAATTTGTTTGTATAAGATTTAGAATTTATCTTTTCGGTAACTTCATTGGCGTCCCAACGGGTAAAATATTTCTACTTCATACATGTTTAAACATGTATTAATATACATAGATTTAAACAATAATATGGAATATAGAAAAATTAATTTACTGAATAACGCACATTCAAAAACATTTTTATCTAGTTAAAAATATTTTTAGATTTGCCTTTTATAATAAAAAAATTAGGAGAAAATAAAAAGATGGTTATGCGTTTTTAGACATGTTTTGATGCCTATATTCGTCACCTTGAATTCATCATAAATTCGTCATAAATTAGAAAGAGTCACTTGTTTTCAAAACAATAAGATGTGTGGTATATACATGTACAATAGGGTGGAGCGATAATGTATGAATAAAAAAAAAATGTTGTTTTTTAAAATGGTATAGCGATATAAAGTTGCATTTCAATGAGTAGGTAAATTAAACGTACGAAATATTACCTATTTGTGATGATGTTTTGAGGTGCCCCAACACAATTGAAAAAAAAAAAAAATTACCTATTTTTCATATTGTGACCAAACTATATATTTTATTTGTTAGGTCAATATCTTATATTTTTTATACAGATTTAAAGAAGCGAGACACAAGAAATAATGGTAAACTAGATAATTATTCAGAAATACAAAAATTACATATTAAATTGTTTTTTTGTATCAAAAGTAGGCATTTGTTGACGTGATAGTAGCCTTGCCCTGATGAAACCGTCTCGTTTATTTTTTCCACAAACTGCACTTGAAGCTTCTGTCACCATTTTGATGCAGCGCTCAACGGCTTGAGTATGACATGGAAAATCTTTCATTTTTTGACATGTGCCGAGACCGTCTTTGACAATGGCTTTCAAGTCGTCATTAGATAAATTTAAAGTCAGAGGTGGCTCAGTTATCTCACAGTCTCGCCACGTTATAATGTCGGTATAATCTTCAGCATCGAAATTAAATGAAGGCAGTTTAAACGTTCGAAGTCCTGGAGCTTTCTCACTTCTTGCATTTAAAATTCGTCGATATGCTAGATCTCGTATGATTTCCTTTTAATCTCCAAGCATAGAAATAAGAACATTTTCTGGGTGACCAAAAAATCCATTTCGTTGGATTACCTTGTCAATGACCTTCTTCATATCGGCGTTCAAATAGCGACTCAGACTAATTGTTTGCCACTGGTGCTTAGCTCCGTTTATACACGAAGGATTACATTTTATTCTAAACCACATCGGACCATAAACTCTCATCACGTACGTGGCTAATATCACCAATTTTTCTTCGGGGTCTGGTTTAGTAGCATATAATCTTAGAATTCGATTTGCTGTTGTAAGCCATCTAGAGTGGTTGAGAGATCCAGGTTCAATGTTAGCTAAATCTGAAGAAAAAACGCCAGTGCTGATAGCGATTATAATATCGTACAGATATTTTTGGTCGGTACTCAAATCACCCCTGGAAATTTGAGGTAATATTGTAGGAATGGCGTTGAATTGGACTATTGGCATTGTTTCACATTTTTGTAACTGATATCCAATGGCACCTGAAAAGCATTTAGGCCCTGCAGTTTTTCCGTCCAAATGTAGCAACAGATGTCGCAGTGGTAATTCATTGGAATGCAACTGGCAGATAAACCACTGTAATGGTTTATTCAGTTCTTCTTCCATCAAACGAATAATACCAGCTTTAAAACCTGTGTTTACTACTGTTCCATCGCAATCAAAAACAACTATTTCACTGAGTTTCACCGATTTGGATTTCAAGTAAGTTAATATAGTATCTTTAATACATTTAGCAGTTACCAACTCACATGTGACATGCCCGAAATAGTCGCTTCCTGGCTCTGATAAAATCACATAATGGTCTTCTAGTACCCTTTTTCTGTAAAATTTATTTTTTTTCCGAATACTAATCAATGTTTTATCCCTTTCCCCATCAAAATACATACCGCGTAGGGTTTTCTTGCGATCTGCATCCTGTAAAGCTGTTCTGACTTTAGTTCTTTCACGGCGCAACTTTGAACGATCAATAACACCACTTGGATCCTTTGGTGAAATAATTCCAATATCTTTTAACAGAATCTATAATGGCAGCGGCTCTGCCAGAAACTCCAGTACGATCGCAGGCAAGGGCTAATGATGGTAAATTTAATCTCCTTTTTTTTGGTGGCGGATCAACTGTTTTTTTTTTTGGTGCTTCAAAGTAAGGACTAGAAGCTACGCTATCGCTTGAACTGTCGCTTTCGATTGCCAAGTCTTCAGGTAAAGAACGCGAACAACACGGTTACTCAAAATCAGTTATCTCTCTGTTACGCGATAAACTTTTTTGTTTTCTTTCTTCTTTTTTCTTATTTTTTATAGTTTCAACCACATCTACACCGCCTATGACCATTTTTCTTGTTGTTCTTTGATCGAGTAAAAAATGTATTTCTTCCTTGAGAATACGACTGCCTTTTAAACAATTACAATTTGAGAAAAGTTTACATTTGCAACTGCAAACATCAAATAATCTGTGGGACTCAGTTATAAATCTATTGATCTCTTCTTCGTAATTTTTGTTTGATTGACGACCTTTATAAGGTTTCATTAAGATTCTATATTTGTCATGGTAGGAACGAATAAGTTGTAGAATTCTCTTAACACTAACAGTTGGCAGCGAAGCTTTTTGCCAAATTTCTAAAACTTCTTGAGCCAATATTTCGGATATGTCATGAATGGTGTGCTCTTTAACTGTTTATTGGGCTTTAATTCATTTTTAATGAATAGGTAATTTTTCATAACGTCATTATAAGTTGGTAATTGAGATACTGGTAACTTCTCTGGTAATCCGAACTGGTCATCATTTGTCGTGTTTTGACTTGAGACATTTTGCTGTAATAAAGATATATAATATGTGCTAAAGTATTACAATAATATCTGAAACCTAAATAGGAAATTGAAAATACTGATTACATGAGGCTTGTTTCTTGATCTCAGACGTAAAATTCAAAGGGTATCACAAGTGAAATAGTACTCACGCGAGTTGACTATAGCGTTCGAATAACGTTTTAGGAGAGTTGCGAAATCGTCTCCACGTGCTTCAACACCCACGCGTCTTAATACGCTCGCTTCAAATTATATTTTTCTATCTTATACTAACTGCGCAACACTCAGTGTGTAATTTAGCGTTCATTAAATATGTTTTATTTTTAGACTAAGTTCATGAATTTTGCCAAACTTAATAATGTCGGGGGCACCTCTAAATATATCATGTGCGATTTTCTGTGTATATTTGGGAGATAATAGAGCAACTTTTTACAGGTATTCCAAAACTATTGCTAAATAAAAAAAAATCGCTCCACCCTAATGTACAATGTAGATGTACATTTAGTAACTGGATAGAACAAATAAATAGAATATTTAATAGTAAGTGGATTAACGAATTGTAAATTAACAAGCCGAAAATAATTTATTAACTATATACACAATATAAAAACGCAAAAATAATAATTTTTAATTAAGCAATTCTCTGTTGTAATATACTAGCTAATATTTTTCAATATTTCCCATAGTAAGACGCATTATCTTAACTGCACAAATATCTTTAAATAAGGAAAATGACCGCTCGACATCACAACTCGTACCTGGTGCAAAACGAAAATCCTGATAGATTTGGACATTAAAAATCTGCTGAACTTTTCTGTAATGCATTAACTATTTCGTTTAATTTCTCATAACCAAGATTTCTTGCTTTAACTCTTTGAATATATTGGTAGACCTTTCTTCCAATTTCTTCGGGAGTTTTTTCTAATACATACTTATTAAATTTAGTTATTGCGTCTACGATATGTAGGTTTTGTTTTTTTAGATATTGAACTTTGGAGAGATACCTGAAGCTAGGTATCTTTCCAAAGTTAATTTTAATAAAAATTAAATCTCGTTTTATATTTACAGGATCCATTAGCGTCTTACATTTTTGAATACTCTGAGCTGTATTTTCTAATTTATCAATGACGTTTTTGATCACATTGAAATTTTCAGCATAAAGAGCAGCAGCGTTTATCCATGTTCCCCATCTTGTTAATATCCTACAAACGTATAAACATCAGTAAAATATTCACGAATACATTCACATATTCTATGCAAAGCATGTGCTAAACATGTTACGTGGATTATCTTTGGCAAATTATTTTTTAATAGTCGACCTGCTTTTCGCATATTTGCAGCGCCATCTATTATGAGCAGTAAAACATTTTCCTTTGTTCTAGTCTCGCATACTAATTTTTTTATTGTTTCGGAATTTATATTTTCCAAAATCTTAGATGCAATTAAGTAAGATTTGGTGGGTTTTAGATATTGTAAAGTACCCACAATACCATTTACTCTATGTCGACCTAATATGTCTGTTGTTTAATCAACACTATCCCAAACATTGTCGCCTAACACGTGCTTTATTTTGGATATGGTTTTCTGATATATAGACGTTAAGTAATACTTCCTCAGAGTGGATTCATCGGGAACGTGACGTTCACAGTACTTTACCAGAAATTGTTTTAGAACAGAGTTATTTAACTTCCAAAACGGAATATTGGCTACTACAAATGCTAAACATAACTCTGTATAGAATTCTTTATTATCATCATTCTCCAACTGAATGGACGACTCTAAACTTCTCAGTTGTGATGCTGATTGATCGGATCACTAGGTAGTTGCAATCTATAATTTTTCTCATGCGCCTTAGATCTTAAATGTTGATCTATGTGACTATTTTTTATTTTTGCATATAGTGCACAATATTCCTCCATCACTAGGCACTTGAAAATCAGAATACGGGATTACCCAATTATACTGAATTCTTTTCGATATTTTATAAATAATCAATTTTTAATGATTTCATTATTTTGATCACATTAAAATGTTGAATTAAGATACAATAAAACACATTTGGAATATAACAAATTTATTTATATTCCTTGGTCGATACATTTTTACTCAATTATTATAAAAAAGTACAAAAATATTACAGCAGCTTATACAAAAATATTCACTACATAAAGTCAAAAGAAAAAACTTGTTGTGTCATAGTAAAGGATTAAGGCACAATAAATGTTTTTATTAAACTTATATCGAGGTATGTTTAAGGATAAACTATTAGATAATGAATTTAGCGATTCGAAAAAAAAGTATTTACGTAAGTGAACAATATTATATTACAAGAACAAAATACCTTTATGTAATTCCCAAAGAATCGCATTCTAATTTTAGAAAAATAATGTATTCAAATACTAAAAAAGAAGTGTTGGTACTATTAATAACCAAAACGTTCTCGGCGAAGAAAATAAAATCGCTTATATAACATCAACTTCACGATACCAAGTTTTTGATATCTACTATTAATATTATATTCTCCGAAGCGTGTACAATTCTTATGTATTAATTTGAAACAGTACTTAAACTTGTTAATTTTGCTGTTAATTTAAACCAGGCGCAGTTGGAACGCAAGTATTGCTTGCTCATTAAATAGAAAATTATTCGTGAGTAATATTTTCATGAAAATTACCACAAATAAAACAACATTCACTACTAGAAAAAAAAGCCTGGAATACATTACTTTTATCTTATATTTCTATGCAGTATTGGCCAAAATAGTAGCTAAACTGTGTCTTATACATAAAATAGTCTTTAATATTATTTCATTTAACGTAATAATAATAGACAAGACTTTCTTTAATACTTGGAAAATACCTGGTGCAAGATGCCAAAAGTGTATTTTTAAAGCGGGCAACAAGAAGACATCCTATCAGTTTTAGATAACACTGGCCAACAATTAAATTTTTTTTCTGTCGACTATGATCTGACACTTGTTTCTAATTAATATTAGTACGCTAATACCAAATATTAAACTCATTTGTCCCTATCACGTCAAGTTTTCTTTCTACGGCACTTCTTGTCTGCCGATTTCAAAATTCTTGAAAATCGTTAAGTAAGTGCAGAAAATTCTTAATTGTTCAAAGAATTGAAAGACTGGGAAAAACGCTAGTTTATGAAAGGCTTCCTTCACTTCAGTACTCGTATGCTGAAGACACGGCAGATGCTATTGAGGAGCAAGATTCAGATGTAGATTGTGACAATGGAGATATAATTTCTAATGATAGACAACAAGGTTTTAATCAAGCAAAATTGAACGATTTATTAAGAGATTTGGGCCTATCAAGGTATCAAAGTACGAAGATAACTTTTTATCGTAACAGGGAAAGTGATTTTGTGCAATATTTTAAAGAAGAATGTGAATTTGTTCATTGTAACAATGTGCCAGGTTTGCTACCTAAAATGGGCGTTGTACAATATGACCCAAGTGAGTGGCATTTGTTTACCGATAGTTCCAATCAGAAGCCTCAAGTGGATACTACTAGATAACGAGAATGTTTTCGGTTCAATTCCTATTGGATCTTCCGTTCAATTAAAGGAAACATATGACAAGATTGAGAAGGTTATAAAGTTACTAAAATATACAGACCATAACTCGGTCTTCTGTGTGGGTCTCAAAATGGTAAACTTTTTACTTGGCTTTCAAAGAGTATTTACAAAATTTGCGTGCTTTTTGTGCCTCTGGGATAGTCGAGATAGAAACGAACACTGGATTCAGAAACATTGGCTTCGCAGAACATCCCTAGATGTAGGAGAAACGAATATTATAAGTCAACCTTTAGTCGATAGAGGAAAAATATTTTTTCCACCACTTCACATCAAATTGGGTCTTATGAATCAATATGTTAAAGCTCTAGATTTGCAAGGTGCTTTCAGTACATATGTGAAAAGTTTCCACGACTAAGTTACGAAAAAATTAAAGCTGGGGTATTTGATGGATCTCAAATTAGAACTTTAATGAGAGATCCAAATATTATCAACTCTATGAACGAATCTGAGAAAGAAACCTGAACTTGATTCAAGATGGTCGCGAACAATTTTCTTGGAAACAAAAAAAAACTGCAATTATAAAGATCCAGTGCAATCAATGCTAAAAAAAATTCACCACCTAGGTTATAACATAAGTATAGTCCGTCTAGAAAGTATCCGCAATTTATTATTTTTCTTAATTTTAATATATTTCTTTTTTGTTACATCCTAATTCAAAGGTAATGCATTAAGTAGGTTGTAGCGACAGTAGACCATGGCCAAAATCATATAACAACATCAGCTGTCAAATATTGTTGATTGTTAACAGGCTTAATATTTGTGAAATAATGTCGCAAGTAGAAAAAAGAAAATTGGTGGAACATTTGTATAGAAGAGGTGTTCAAAACGTTAGAAAATAGTGCAA
Source organism: Melolontha melolontha (assembly GCA_935421215.2). NCBI lineage: Eukaryota > Metazoa > Arthropoda > Insecta > Coleoptera > Scarabaeidae > Melolontha > Melolontha melolontha. Next base: position 2,447,193 of record OW285239.1, on the reverse strand, counting down.
TTGACTGAACTCGGAAAAAGTGCAGTTTATGAGAGAATAAAGAGATTAAGATATTGGAGAGTATGAGCCATGGACCAGTTTCCGGAAGACCGCGTAAGATTATTGGAAACAATCTGAACGCTTTAGTGACTTTAGGACGACAAAATCCACGCCTAGGGATTCGAAAACTGGCTAACAGATTCGGAAATTAACGTCAAATAAGAGTTTGTCCAGAAACCGTCCGCATTCCACTGAAAAGACAAGGTTACTTAACAAGAAAACCAAAAAATTAATTATGTTTTTATATCTGACGAAAGTTGTGTTCAGCTTGGTGCAAATCATCTAAAAATCCTATCAAGAGAAAAAGTTACCGTTCAAATTTCCAAATTTCCCACTAAAATAATGGTTTGGGGAGCAACCTCTCAAGTGGTGCTACACGTCTCTGTATATAATTGATGGCACCGCTAATAGTGCAAAGTATTGTGAAATTCTTAATGGTTTTCTTCTTGAAACCGTTCATGCTTTATATCCAGAAGGGTGACGTTTTCAACAGGATAATGCAAGATGCCATACTTCTGCCTACACTACAGCTTGGATGCAAGAACAAAACTTGGCAACAATTCCATGGCCAGCAGCTTCCCCAGATCTTAGTCCCATAGAAAACATATGGGGATTAATGAAAATTGAAGTAGAACGAGCAGCGCCACGAAATAAAGAAGATTTGATTCAGTCGATTTTACAAGCCTGGGCCACCATCACCGAAAAGTATAGCAGTGACTTAGTTTCAGCAGTACCTCAACGTTTAGTTAAGTGTTTATAATAACTGTGCTTCTTGTTTTCAGGATACTTTCTAGACGGACTGTACCGGGTGCGGCAATAGTGTGTCGGCGGAGCTTAGCATGAAAACTAATAAAGTTGTAGCAATGAAATTTTACGTACACATGTAGTATGCTACAGTGCATTTTCTATTTTTATTTATGTATTTACAGGGTGTTCCAAATTTCCGCAACCACTTTCAATTTTTTTTTAAAGTAGATTGCTATACTTTCTTGTTATTATGGTGATAGCCACCCAAATTATCTTTGCAATGATATATGACAATGTGCACTTACAACTGTTGGTTTTGGATTTATTGCAAATTTTGCTAAAATCTTGACAGTTGCAGCGTCTAACATTTTAAGTCTTAGCCTGAAAATGGGTGCAGTGCCTCACGTAACTCTTTTGTTACCAATTTATGGACTAACACGTTAAATGTTTTGCGGGTGAACAACGTGACAATATATACAGGGTGTTAAATATGTCGTGCCAAAGTTATCGAAGTTTAAAGGCTATTTTCTCTTTTTTTTTAAGTTGAACCTATAATTTTTTTATTAGTCAGCAAATTCCTTGTAAAATTTCCGTTTAAATGGTACCAATAACATAGTACTTATTTCTAGTATTTCCGAAGTTATAACCCTTTAATGAGATATACCTATGTTTATAATATTCAATATGCGGTACTGCATATAATAATTGGTTGGTTGGCCATGAAATGATATTAAGCAAACGTCAAATATCTACTTAAAATTTCCGTATAAAGTGTTTTCTGTAGTTCCTCTTTGCTGTAATCGCGTTTAATTGTTATAATTTAAGTTCGACTAGTTAATTATCAATTTCCGTTTGTTCCTTATTAGTTGTTATCTTGTCAGTTATATCGTTTTGTTGTCATTATTTTTTATTTACATGCCGTAATAGTTTATAGTTGTGTTTCTTTAGAATGAATTTTTCGAAAGAGAAACTAATAGACATGGTATTTGTTCTTGGCGCTAGTAATAGAAATCCACTTTTAGCATCAAGAACATATGCTATGGAGTATCCTCACCGAAGAGCACCAGATATTAAGACGTTTGAAAATTTGTTGAGAAGGTATCTTAAGATGGGTTCAGTGAATTACGTCAAACATGAAAGAACTAAGACTATGGTTACAGAAGATAATGAAGTGACAGTCGTCCAGTCCGTTGTGGAAAATCCGCGTGTATCTACAAGGATAATTCGAAAGAACACGGGATAGAAGTCATTGCTGTAAGAATGATTCTAGAAAAACATAAATTTCACCCTTACAAAGATCAACATTATTAAAGCTTATTACAAACGGATTTTGAAAGGAGACTTGTTTACTGTGAATGGCTACTTTTCCAATTATGACAAGATCTAAGTTTTCTAGATCATGTGCTAATAACAAACAGAAAATATTCTCATTATTATGACACTAGAAACCCTCATTTTGTGCAACCCATTTTATACCAACAAAAATGGAGTGTTAATACCTGGAGAGCCATCATAGGAAACACTATTATCCATTCTTTTTTAATACTACTTTAAATTGTGAAATCTACACAAATTTCCTACAAAATAATTTACTATTGCCGGTAGAAGGCCTACCAGATAACGTCATAAGGAGATTGTGGTACCAACATGAGGGTGCACCTGCACTTTACGGTGCTGCTGCAAGAGCATATTTAAATAGGGTATTCACCAATAGGTGGATTGGGAGAGGAAGCTTTATAAGCTGGCCACCGCGATCACCAGATCTAACCCCTTGTGATTTCTTTCTGCGGCCTACTGTAAAAAATATAGTTTACGAAACACCTCCTACAACGGCAGAGAACATGCAGCAACGAATCAAAAACGCTTTTCTTCAATTAAGTGAAAACAACATTGCTCAAATGTAAGTTTGTCGATGCAGAGGCGATTAAGAGCATGTGTAGAGCAGAATGGACATATATTTGAACACATTTTAAATTAATTTTGTTTTATTATGGAAAAATTACAAAATGTAATTCTAAAATTAATAATAAAGAATTAAAAAACAGGTGTTTTTTCATTTCATGGCCAACCAACTATTAGATGCACCGCACATTGAATATTATAAACATAGATATATCCCATTAAAGGGTTATAACTTCGAAAATACTAGAAATAAGTACTATGATATTGGTACCATTTTAACGGCAATTTTACAAGGAATTTGCTGACTAATAAAAAAATTATAGGTTCAATTTAAAAAAAAAAGAGAAAATAGCCTTCAAACTTCGATAACTTTGGCACGATATATTTAACACTCTGTATATATTGTCACGTTGTTCACCCTCAAAACATATAACGTGTTAGTCCATAAATTGGTAACAAAAGAGTTACGTGAGCCACTGCACCCATTTTCAGGCTAAGACTTAAAATGTTAGACGCTGCAACTGTCAAGATTTTAACAAAATTTGCAATAAAACCAAAACTAACAGTTGTAAGTGCACATTGTCATATATCATTGCAAAGATACTTTGGGTGGCTATCATCGTAAAAACAAGAAAGTATAGCAATCTATTTAAAAAAAAAATTGAAAGTGGTTGCGGAAGTTTGGAACACCCTGTAAATATATAAATAAAAATAAAAAATGCACTGTAGCATACTACATGTGTACGTAAAATTTCATTGCTACAACTTTATTAGTTTTCATGCTAAGCTCTGCCGACACACTATTGCCGCACCCGGTATAAAACTGCATTTCCTTCATAGTCATCTTGATAGGTTTCCCGAAAATTTAGGTGTTGTAAGCGATGAACAAAGCGAGAGATTTCATCAAGATTTAAAAATCATGGAAACTCGGTACCAAAGAAGATGGGATCCTCATATGATGGCCGAGCACTAATTGGTGTGTTCAAAGGGACTGCCAAACCAAGATACACAGCAAAAAGTGCTACAAAGGGAAAATTTATTCCCTGATTGTTGTATTTCCTTCTACAAGTACTCTTGTAATTTTTCAATGATAGTTGTGTAAATACTTGCACTATACTCGTGACTAATATTGTATTGAAATAAATAAATGAATTATTAAATATTTTACTTTCTTTATATCGTAACAGGTCTTATGTAAGTAATTACTTAATCGCATTAATGATTCTTCAAAGAGCATAGTATACGGGGTTGGGCAGAAGTAACGCATAATAATTCCGTAAATATAAACTTTAGAACAAAATGTTGTCAACAAAAGTTTTTTGACAAGTTATTTTGTATTGGCTTCAATCATTTGCGTTTTTTTCAATGATGATTACATATGACGGCAAAAAAAAATTTTTTTTAATGGAAATAATATTTTCTTTTAGAAAATTTGGAATCTTTATTAATTTCTGAATATGAATATGTACTTTTTTCATGGGGTTAGATAATAAAAATATTGAGAAAAAATAAAATTTAATAAACGGACATTTGGACTAGTGCAGTGTTTTGTAGATTGCTTTGGAAATTGTAGATTTTTTGACTGTCATTGAATTATTGACGTTTCACAATAAAATAGTTTCCATCGTAAAGCTTTCTTTTTTTTAATACGTGTTTTGTGTGAAAATGGTCAAATTAACTACTAAAGAAAGAATAGAAATTCTTATGATGGTCGGATATGGTGACAGGCAACGTTCACATCACGAAGTTTGCACTTTATTCAATAATGTTTATTTGGATCGAGATCCTATAGCTCAATCAACAGTTTCGAGATTGGTTACTAAATTTAGAGAAACGGGCTATGTTAGAGATATACCTAAAGCTGGCCGACCAAAAGAAATCACTAATGAAGACCGATCTCTTCATGTTTTACTTGCTGTAACGGAAAATCCCACTACGTCAACCACTCAACAAGGATTAGAAAATGATATGACTAGCAGATCTATTAGACGAATATTAAAAGCGAACAAATACAAGCCCTATAAGATACACTACTGCACGAACTTAACGAAGATGACCCGACAGAAGATTACCGTTTTGTGAAACAATAATGGAATTGTCCAATAAGATCCAAATTTTTTAAACAAGATCGTATTTTCTAACGAAGCTACATTTTGTCTAAATGGATTTGTAAATAGGCATAACTGCCGTTATTGGGTGACTGAGAATTCACATTGGATGCGAGAAAATCATACACAGCATCGCCACAAACTTAATGATCATAGGTCCGTACTTCTTGGAACACAACCTAAATGGTGATGGTTACTTACATTTATTGCGTAACCATATTGTACCAGATCTGTTGATTTTATTTCCTAACGATAATCAACCACGCATGCCAAACCGTAATCTATGGTTTCAACAAGATGGAGCACCACCACATTATGCTATTAATGCTCGGCAGTATTTAGACACAATTTTTCCCGGTCGTTGGATTGGACGTCGGGGTTTTATTGATTGGCCCGCTAGGTCTCCCGATTTAAATCCATTGGATTTCTTTCTTTGGGGACACTTGAAGTCGCAAGTATACAAGGAGAAACCTCGAAACCTAGAGGATTTGAGAGCAAAAATTACTCGTGAGATACAAGCCATACCACCTAATAGTTTACAAAATACAATTCGTCATTTTTGGGAACGTTTAGGACACTGTCAGGTTGTAGAAGGACGTCACTTTGAGCATTTAATTTAATTTTGTAGTTTGTTTACTTTTATTAAATTTAATTTTTTTCTCAAAATTTTTAATATCTAACCCCATGAAAATAGTACGCATTCATATTCAGAACTTAATAAAGATTCCGAATTGTCTAAAAAATAATATTATTTCCATTTAAAAAAATCAAAAATTTTTTGGTTGTCATATGTAATCATCATGAAAAAAAAAACAAATGATTGAAGCCAATACAAAATAACTTGTCAAAAAACTTTTGTTAACAACATTTTGTTCTAAAGTTTATATTTACGGAATTATTCGACTGATGCATTACTTTTGCCCAACCCCGTAGTATACAGTTTAATTTTGACGTGATACGCAAAAACTACTATAATTTTAGGAGTCAGCACACCTGAATCAATAAAAAACAAGTCTCTTTTAGAAGTCATCAAAAATCGTGTTGGCCCGCAACGTAAATTCGTTTCTAATATACATGTTCACATACTAAGAAATGTAGTCCAATGTCTGAAAAACCGGAAAGATAAAGACGAAAAAGAATTACTAAAAACATGTAGATCCATTTAATGATATTATCCAACGAATTAAAAAGAATAATAACTATTGATCTTATATTTAAAAAAATACTACAAGTAAATTTAGGATCATTAACTTTCTCTACAAAATCTATTTATAAGTATCATGTTTGACTAAAAAAAGGTTCTACCAAGTTGTTACAAATACACCACAGCTACATGAAATACTCATAAAAAATTCTAATAATACTACAGGTTAAGGTAATTCAAAAATGTTTTATTACATTTGATCGTCTTTCCTTATTTTAAATATTAACTCGTATTCTTTCGGCGTTAAAGTTATACCGCATTCGCCAGTTACATCCAGCGGCATGTCATTCCTAGGCGACAAGAAAAAATGTTGAAGTATACTGCAGGTAAATAGGAATAAAATCATCTTTGCTAATTCATCTCCAACGCACATCCGTTTACCTATTAAAATATGAAAGTATAACTATATTGTTAATCAAATGTTTATTACAAGAGTTTGTAAGCTTCCACGATCGCTGTCAATGATTACTTCTGAGATTCCAAGCTTGTATAGCATCCTTAACACTACTTCCTTCTTGGTCGATAAAACTGAAAATCTGTTAGTTAGGGACGGGAGCTATATAGGAGCGTCAAGGTTATGATTTGATTTAACCTTCCTAATGAACGAAACTGTGTTCAGAATTAAGAAATTAAAGTCGTCAACTTGATTGGAAACTGGACACCAAATTAAGTTTCAATCTTACCAGATTCTATCCCACAATTCCTGTTACTTTAACCGTAAAATACGTGAATCCAAAAAATTTTAAAGCATCCCAGTAATATCAACCGCGATTATGGATATCCTCTTCATTAGCCTGGCAAACCCTTCTTTTTTAAAAACTCGACGAGAACCCTAACGCTTTAGTCACCCAGAACAGATCCTATATAACACCAGACTAACTAATTCAGACTAACAGATGTTTAGTTTTAGTACATAAATAGTAGTAGCAGTCCTGAAGACGCTCCTTGCATGGACGAAACGTCGACCCACAAGGAAGCAATGCCAAGGACACGGTTCCAGCTCGGAATCCCAGAAGCCATTAATAAATGCTGACCGCTAGACAATAGACTTAATATGTACTGAATATGCATGTTTCACTGCCAATGACAATAACATTCTTTAGAAGGAAGGAACAATACAGTGTGGTTCGAAATTCACGGATAATCGTCAGGTAGGGCGATTCTATGATTAATTTTGAATCGGCAATCTTAATACAGAAATATTGTATTGTCATTAGTTAAGCCATACAAGTTGCTTGTAAGTTACATGGTATAAAACCATTTGTCCCATCAAAAAACTCAAAACAAAACAGTCAAGAGGATCCATACCTGGTAACCTTGCATGCCATGTCAATTTCCATGGTCCATGATCCTCTTCGCCCGATTCACCTATCTGGAAAACGTTAGTTCAATCATACTCTTATAATTTTGGTATTATGAGCTGGTGCACCATTGTGCATGTAATACATATTGGCTCTGACGTTTAATGAAATATTATCCAAAACTTCCTTCAACACTTTTACGTATTCATTTGCACTTAGTCTATTCGGAAGAAATATGGTCCTACAATTTGAAGGTTTAAGTTGCCTAGCCAAACATGCGCACTTTTTTTTATGAACAAATTCTGGAATAGCTGTGAAATTTTCATTCGCTCAAAAAATTGAAATTGTTACTGTTAAGGACACCATATCTTGTGAACATTCGTCAAAAATGTTTGGATCTTCTTGAATTTTGTTTAAAATTATGACAGAACATTATTCTTTGCAAATTGTCCTTTACGCATAATGGTTGTACTTTTGTAACATTAAGCGGTCTTAAAACGCTTTTCATATGCACTGAAAGAACTGTCGTCTTAGTTGAAATGTTCATTTCCTGAGCTAATTGTCTAATGTTGCAAGTAGGATCCTGATGAACAATATCCGAAATTCCTTTGTCAACTTGGATTTCGATTATTTATATTCGTATCTTGGATGTCTTGATCTACCTGCATCACGTTGACTGGGAACAAATGTGTCTGTTTCACCAAGTTTCCGGTTCAATCTTCTAAATGTATTGATAGATGGGCGCTGCCGGTGTGGATACCATACTGCATATTTATTTTTGCCGCATTTGTGCGAAATTTCCTTTACAAAATCGAAATACCATATACATATATATATATATATATATATATATATATATATATTTCGTCGAATGTTTTCGCGGTCGTTTGTTGAAGCGTTGTTCTTCGGAATATTTCGCCGCGTTTTGATGATTTCGTCCTGAGAAGGACAACTTTCTTCCTGACGTTCAAGACGTGCTACATACAGGACACACTATCGACTTTGACGGTACAAAAAACTATAGCACGCAGTACGAGGTTAACGTACAGGATTATAAGAGAAGCAATAGAAATTGAGAAACGGCAAAACTGTATGAACAAACGTGACGACGGACAGCGTTTGCCTGACACATGGAAGTCGGCCTTGCTCAACAAGCAGATTACACACAAGCGACGTAATGAGAACAACTTGCCACAGCCCAGTCATACTAACTCGGACCGAACGCAAACCGATCGACCAATAGTCGAAAGCGACAGAACAACCGACGGACCAATCACGAGGAGTCAGACACGCGTCCCCACTACGACGGGACCATATAATACGAGCGGCACAGGAAATCAACGCGGACATTCGCACGCTATCGATTGCTCTGAGCACATCGGTAGTAATAGAATACATCAACCGTTATATTATATTATAATATAATATATTTTCCACAACACAGCGAAACCAGAAGAAATGGCTGGCATCAACGACAACGGCCAACGTATAGCAATGGATATATTGCAGAATATTGACACCTACGATGAACTACAAAAGACAATGGAGAACTTTATGAAGATGATGCACGACGCCTTCGAAACAAAGATGAACGAGCTTAAGAAGAACGAAAAACCACCACGAAAATCCAACAAACGACAGAAAACAGAATCACCGGAAATAGAGACGAGCAACATGTACGAAGCACTCCGCACGATCGACGAAGATACGAAGAAAGAAGAAACGACGCCAATGGACAGCAGCGAAGAAGAACCGACAGCCTCCACCTCCGCAGAGAAACCCGGGGTAAGTACCAACATCACAAAACACACAAACACACACAAACAGCACAAAACAAACACAAAAACAGCAAACAACACAATCCAATTACCCAAAATGCCTTCTATCTCCCCAATTACAATCACTGACCCAACACAATGGTATCGAGTCCGAGATCTAATGAAAACACACAACATTCAATACACACAAAGTAGGTCCGTCCCGGCCGGAGTCCAAATCACTCCAACAACAGAACAAGACTATCGCAATCTCAACCGAATTCTCAACGAAAAAGCCATTCAATCTTTCACATACCAACTCCGTAGCGAGAAAAAATTAAAAATCGTCATCAGAGGCGTACCCCAATTCCTAACCGACGAAGACATCAAAGCCGATCTAGATTCTAGAAACTATCCGATCGCAAAAATCACTAGGATGAACGGTAAAGACCGCCTTCCAGCCCCCCTTATTTTAATAGAAATAGACAAAGAATACAAGTCAATTTTCGACATCCACACAGTTTGCGGATTAGAAGTAAAAGTAGAGTCCCTCAGACTTAGAACAGACATCGTACAGTGTCACAGATGTCAGAAATTCGGTCATCAACAGCGTACTTGCAACGTGAATTTCACGTGCATGAAGTGCGGAGAGTCACACTCGACGCATGAATGCACAAAGCCGTCAACCACCCCCCCCTAAATGCGCAAACTGTGGCGGAGCTCACCTCTCGTTCAGCTTATCATGCAAAAAGAATCCAAATAACCCAATAAACACACCAATACAAACACGCAAACTCATAGAAGCACCACTACCAAAACACAACGCGTGGACTCAAAGACAACAGACAAATAACATCACCGCAACCACACCCACACCCACAACCCGGGAAAATACACCAAAACCAACACTTAACTCACACGAAAAAGCTGACGACGCAATTGCACTCATGATTGGGAAACTATTCCTAACATTTAGCTCGACAAACCCTACACTCCAACAAACACAAAGCTTTTTCGAACAAACAAACGAACTTACAAAACTTTTCCACGCACGCAGACAATGAATCACAAACACAACATTAAAATAGCCTATTGGAATGCACAAAGTATAACACACAAAAAACATGAATTACACGTATTTTTAGACGAACACCAAATAGACGTAATGCTGCTAAATGAAACACATCTAAAACCAAGTCATTCATTAAAAATACAAAAATACAAAACATACAGACACGATAGGCCGGTACAAAAAGGCGGCGGAACCGCTATACTCGTACACGAAACAATAAAACACAGCGAACTTGAATACAAAACACTCGATAAAATCGAAAACACAGGCATACAAATAAACACAAAAAGGGGACCGATAAACCTTTACGCAAGTTATCTTCCCTCCGGATTAGACATAGTAGAATCAGACATACAAACGATCTTCAATCAAAACACACCTACAATATTTGCGGGAGATTTTAACGCGAAACACCAAAACTGGAACTCGAAAGTAGCAAATAAAAACGGTAAAAAACTAAAGAAAATAGCACAAGACAACAACCTCAATGTAATCGGGCCTGTAGAACCCACACACATACACATACCAACGGGCACTACTGACGTTTTAGACATAGCAATACTTAAAAACATAACCACAACACATACAATAGAAACTATAAACGACCTCTCCTCAGATCATTTTCCAGTGATATTAACGCTTGACATGGACACAACTAGAACGAAAAAAACATTTAATAAGACAGACTGGGAAAAATTTAAAGAATCCCTAGTACTCTGAACAGTAAAAATTCACAACGCGAAAGACATCGATCAAGCAGTGATCACACTGGAAAATGACATAAAAAATGCAATAGCACAAACGACAAAAACTAAAACCATCGACACAAAACTTAACATCCCGACTGAACTAAAAATAAAATTACGACTCAAAAAGAACATACTTAAAGAATATAAAAGAACGCTAAATCCGGTAATAAAAACAAAATTAAACGCGATAACAAATGAAATAAAATCTGACATGATCGAACACTTTAATAAAAACTGGAATAACAAAATTGAATCCCTTAACACGCAAGATCAAACACTCTGGCAGATGACAAAAGCCCTAACAAACAAAAAAAACAAAAGTCCACCGCTAAAAACAGCAAACGGACCGGCAATAACTGATAAAGAAAAAGCAGACGAATTCGCGAACGCGTTAAAGAAACAATTCGAAACGAACCCAACAATACCGAAGCATAACACATTCACAAACCAAATTGAACGGCAACGAAATACAAAAATCGATATAACAGATGGAGAAATCGACGCCACAAATACCGACGAAGTGGAAAAAATAATTAAAAACCTTAAAAACCGAAAAGCTCCGGGAGCGGACGGGATAACTAACATTGCAATAAAAAACCTACCAAAAACCGGTATACAAATTATAACCGACATAATAAATGGAATAATAAAACACGGACACTATCCCGCGATTTGGAAACACGCGCAGATAATAATGATCCACAAACCTGGAAAAACAACAAAAACAACCGCAGATTACCGGCCAATAAGCTTACTTCCGTCAATAAGTAAACTGGCAGAACGCGTAATACAGACAAGACTTGAAAACGAAGTCGAAAACAAAAACATAATCCCAAATTTTCAATACGGTTTCCGGAAAAATCACTCTACCACACAACAGGCACTAAGACTAACAGAACACATAACCGAAAAAATGAACATATCGACATCAACGGGCGCAATCTTTCTCGACATTGAAAAGGCCTTCGACCGGGTTTGGCACGCCGGCCTCATACACAAAATGAAACGTCACAAAATATCAAACACATTAATAAAAATAACCGACAATTACCTAAAGAACCGTACATTTAATGTCACAATCGGAAACGAAAAATCGACAATCGAACACATAGCAGCAGGAGTACCACAAGGATCCGTTCTCGGACCGCTCCTGTATAACATATACACTTCGGATATTCCCACAATAGAAAAATGTAATATCGCACAATACGCAGACGACACCGCTATATACATAAGTAGCAGACGAACATCGTACATACACAAGCAGTTACAAACCAATCTAGTCCTCCTAAAGGACTGGTACGACAAATGGAAAATTAAAATTAACCCACTAAAAACCGCGGCAATTTACTTCCAACACAGAAAACGACACAAAAGGCCGGACGAAGTCAAACTCGAAGGCCACACAATACACTGGCAGGATAAAGTTAAATACCTCGGGGTCACAATGGACTCACAACTAACATACACGGCACATATTAAAGAATTAAAACGAAAAATAGGGTTCACAACACACGCACTGTACCCGATACTAAACGGCAAAAGCAAACTAACACTGGAAAATAAAATATTAATAATAAAAACGATAATACTCGCGGGCGCAACATATGCCGGAGAAATATGGCATCAAGCCAGCGAAAAGCAAAGACAATCGGTACAAGGGAAAATAAACAAGGTAATTAGACTCGCGATAAATGCACCGCGATACATGACAAACGCGCAGATACATAAAGAGACGAAACTCGAAACACTGGAAACAATAATATGCAAACGAACACTAAAAACAATAGAAACAATACAGTCACACGAAAACCCCACAATAAGAAAAATAATAAATCCAAAACGGAGACTAATTAAAAAAGACGGACTTAAGCAAATTAAAAGACGCGCAGAGGATAACGATATCCAAATAGCCGCGAAAAAAATCAAAAATTAACAGATAAACAGAGGTCAACACAAACACACAAAAATGTAGCAAAACACACAGCATTCCATATAGGATAAACAAACGTAACACACAAACACACAACTACACATAATTACACAAAACATACACAACCCCGGGTAATGAAATTGGAGTGGAAATGGGGGCAACTCCGACCACCGAACAAAATCAAGAGGAAATCAACGCACTCTTGAAGTTACCATTGCAACGAGAAGATCCTCTAGAAAAAGGTGAAAGTGATGTCACCGAAACGTCAGGAAGAAAGTTGTCCTTCTCAGGACGAAATCATCCAAACGCGGCGAAATATCCCGAAGAACAACGCTTCATATATATATATATATATATATATATATATATATATATATATATATATATATAAGTGATTAGATAATTTCTTAGCCGTTCATTAAATATAACATTTGATAAATTATTGGAGGTTTTCGGCTTTTATATGAAATATTTACAAATATCAAGTTAGTATGTATGTAATTGCAAAGTAGGGGGGGGATGTAAACATTGCTGTCTACAAATTACAAAGTAAATCATACGAAATTTTTAATTGAATTGACATTTTTTCAATACTACATATACTGGTCAGTTTATAAGTTACTGGATAAACGACTGAAAATGATCAAGGGTGATTTCAGTCCGTTACAACATCACCTTTCCTTAGAAAAAGAAATAAAACATTCCACGAATCTTTACTTAAAATCAAGCAAAGTACAAAAAAAGCAAAAGTCACTAACTAAAAAATTACACATGAATTCAAAAATCTGCAAAAGATAACAATAAAATGTAAATGATATCACTATATCACATCAAGACGAACGCAATATAAAATTACGAACAGCAAAACAAAAAAAAAAACTAACAAAAAGGAAAACAAAAGAATTAAGAATACCTTGCGAAAGATGACCAACCACCAACAGAAACATCATCAAACCTTACTATAAAAACCGTATCAAACGAGGTCAAGGAAGAAAAACGTTCCTGAAGAAGGACAATCAACAAACGAAACGTCGGAACACATACGATTCCAACAAAATCACAAACAACAGAAAACAGATAATTTACAGATAACTTCCGTCCTCCAAATGTCAAGCAAAAAGAAGTTCAAATGGATTCGTGAGCATAAGAATAGCTAAAATGCGTGGTTGATGGAAACTAACCAGCTTGTAATTTCTTCATACCTAAAGAAGAATTGACGGAACAGCAAGCTCATTTCGAATGATTCGATAAATGCCTTTAAAATTCGGCCACGCCAGTGGAGATACCAACACAACAACAAAAAACCCAAAAACCCATTGATAGCCGCATGTACAATTTCCATGGGAAAATTGGCTACAGTTCGAACTAAAACCTGTTTCAGAGATTAAATATTTGGATATCGTTCGTGGTCTAAAACGGTCCATAACTTGTAATCTAGAGGATTCAAATCAGGAGTTGCAGCGGGCCAACACTGTTTAAAAGCCACGTTTGAGTTGTTTTAGCCTTATGGCCTGGAGCAGAATCCTGCTGGAATGTCCACAAGTGATCTTGAAAGACAGTATAATTAAGAGGTTTCACAACATGTTCCAGGACCGTTAGTTGGAAGACTCTTAACTCATGTTTTCGCCCCTTTTTCACAGAAATGAAGCTCTGTTACTCCATCATAGGAAACGGCCCACCAAACCATCACTGCAGCCGGGTGTGACCTTTTTCTATCCTTTGAAATACTTCAGTAAATGATCTGGCATAAACCCTGTCATTTTGTTTGTTGAGGTTTTCCTAAATAGTAAAAATTTTCGCGTCGGTAAAAAGGATTTTCCTGTGCTTCGTCCTTTGCGTACTTGATAAACAAACCTTTCGATTTTTCGACACGGTTAGTAATTGTCCAGTATGGCGTTTGAAGGTCCCAAGATTCAAGTCTTCTTTCAAAATGCGCGCTTATTGATTTTCGCGAAATATTCATTTCGCCGGACATAACTTTTGTTTTCGCAACGGATTCCTTGCTAATCTAGCCTTAACAGCTTTGATAGCTTGTGGCGCGCGTACAGTTCGCGGGCGCCCGGATCTTTTTCGGTATTTTTTGTCCCCAGTTTCCTCAAACAGTTTTATGCAACGATATATAAACATTGCACTAATGCCGAGCGGACCAGCGTCTTAAAAATGTTTGATTTTTCCACATTTATAATTTGGATATTGTGTTGTGTGTTACCATTCCATGGTAACACACAACACAAAATCAAATTCTTTCCACTGTAAAGTAATTTATAGGTTAACTCGCGATTATCTAAATTCGGATACGTTCATTTGTATTATTTTTATTGGGTGCGTTCATTATTGTAAAAGTATTTATGTCCCTACTAGGTACTTTAATGTAAAAAAGGAGTTCATGAAATGTTTAATAACGCAAAACATTGACATAAAACGATTAAATACACCAACGTAGTGTGGAATAATTTGATTTGATAGTAAAAGTCATGGTTTTTCACAAAAAATTTCAAAAAATTACAAATATTTTTTATCGCACATTTTCAATATTGATAGTCTCGTGTTCCTTAATAAATAATTGACAATACAACATTTCTGTTTTAGGGTTATCTGACGAGTATCAGTGAATTTCTGACCATCCTATGTATACATAACTAAGGGACGTAGGCTCTGAGTTTGGTAAGATCGATAACACAGGTCTACAGTGATTTTGATGTTTGAAAGCTGTTTGCTAATTTGTATATGTTTGGGGGCCCTTATTCCAAAATACGCCATATTTTTGCTCTATCACGTAAATTTTTTTTATGGCGCTCTATATCTTAAAAATGTTAATTTATTAATATACATACCTATGACAAGAATATGTTTGTTCCATCTTGGGCATTATTTTTAAATGAATTGATTTTTATGAAATTAAATGTGATTTGGCAACACTGGTTAATATTAGATTTCTCAGCAAAGCAACAGAGTCGGCGCAGAAGCGTCAATACAACGTTGAAACCTGCTTATGTGCAGTTTGGTTGTGTTAGTCGCCGTGCTACTGTGTCCGCGCGCTTGTTGTCTTCGTTGTTGCGTATTTTAAGTGTTCTAGAACGTATAAATATGGAAAGAAGACATTGTGTGAACAATCCGAATAACTTTTGTTATATCTGTGGTAGTTATGTCGTAGTAAAGCAGAGGCAAACTATAACTTCGTTTGTGAAAAATGTATACCACGCTTATTTTGGTGTAAAAATTGGCGACCAAGACAAGTCCTGGGCTCCTCATACTGTTTGTTCCGTTTGCGTTGAAGCATTAAGAAACTGGCAAAAAGGTAGGAAGAAATGTTTAAGCTTTGGTGTTCCTATGGTATGGCGAGAGCCTAGAAATCACAGTGATGATTGTTATTTTTGTTCGTGTAATGTTCAAGGATTCAACAGAAAAAATAAGAAACAAATTGTGTATCCCAATCTTGACTCTGCTATTCGACCAGTTCCTCATGGACCAGATGTACCGATACCTACCGCCCCAAAAGCACTAGAAAACGTCATATCGTCAGAATCAGAAGAATCTAATTGCGACCCAGATGACTGAGATTTCACACCAGATTTCAGAGAGCCCGAAGTGTTTAACCAGAGCGAACTAAATGATTTAATTAGAGATTTGCACCTTCCAAAGGATGCATCCGAATTGTTAGCCTCCCGACTTCGTGAGAAACATTTACTGGCACCTGGCGTCACTTCAAGCTTTTGCCGGGATCGCGAAAAAGAGTTATGTCAATATTTTACTCAAGACTAGTGTATTGCAACAATATTCCTGACTTAATTTCAAAATTAGGAAATGTGCCGTATGTAAAAGAAGAATGGCGCCTGTTTATTGACTCAAGTAAGCGTAGTTTAAAAGGCGTTTTATTGCACAATGGTAACGAGCTGACCTCGGTTCCCGTTGCCCATTCGGTACATTTAATGGAAACGTATGAAAATTTTGAACTTCTTTTAAAGAAAATAAACTACCAAGAACATCAGTGGATGCTTTGTGGTGACCTTAAAGTGCTGTGCATGCTACTAGGACAACAAGGAGGTTATACAAAATTTCCGTGCTTTATTTGTGAGTGGGATAGTCGGGCAAGGGATAGACATTGGACTCAAATAGAATGGCCCTCTAGAACAAGCCTTACACCTGGTAGCAAAAATGTATTAAGAGATAGCTTAGTTGACCCCAAAAAAGTTTTACTGCCTCCTCTCCATATCAAACTTGGCTTGATGAAGCAGTTTGTTAAAGCCCTAGACAAAAAAGGACAGTGTTTTAAATATTTGTGCGAGACATTTCCAGCCTTATCCGATGCCAAGTTAAAAGAAGGTATTTTTGTTGGGCCGCAGATAAGAACATTATGCAAAGACAAGGATTTTCAAAACACAATGACCAATGTCGAGAAAAACGCCTGGGTTTCATTTAAAGAAGTAATTGATAAGTTTCTTGGGAACTCTAAGGACGAAAACTACGAAAATATTGTTCAAAATATGTTACAACACTTTCATCGTCTAGGTTGTAATATGAGTTTGAAAGTGCATTTCCTGTTTTCACACTTGAACTATTTTCCTGAAAATCGTGGAGCAGTTAGCGAAGAACAGGGAGAGAGGCTTCACCAAGACATTAAGGAAATGGAACGGCGATACCAAGACAGATGGAGCATAACGATGATGGCGGACTACTGCTGGATGTTAAAACGGGATATGCCCTTAAAAACATACAATCGAATGTCCGGACAACGCAGCTTTCTGGAAAAAAGACAAAGATTTCACTTAAAAAAGACTGAGTAAAGTATTTTTTTCCACTTTTTTAACTTGTATTCCACCTTTTTACTCAATAAACAAATAAATTTTTTTAGAA
The DNA here is from genome assembly GCA_935421215.2 of Melolontha melolontha. Taxonomy (NCBI): domain Eukaryota; kingdom Metazoa; phylum Arthropoda; class Insecta; order Coleoptera; family Scarabaeidae; genus Melolontha; species Melolontha melolontha. The sequence goes on along the minus strand of OW285239.1, from coordinate 2,429,527 downwards.
ATATCGTTTTTTTTCATTTAATATTTGCAAAAAAACCTTACGTGATACAAATAAATGCATAGAATTTTTGAAATCAGCCTACCAAAATTATATAAAATCAGTTTTCAAAATAAAAACATCTGTCAAAAAGTTTAATTTTGTAGACCTGTGTAATCTATGTTTTCATCAGTACGTTGTTTGAAATAATTTTTGAAACTACTAATTTTAGATCATAACCGCTTTTTTGTAATTAAAAAAAAATATGACAATTTATTTCATACGCATACGCAACATACTATATATTAAATCAATTATCTACTACCACAAGCATGTCTTCCTCAATGATTGCTATTATTAAGTTTACCTGTTTGAAATGGTATTAATGCTTCGTTTTTAACAAATCTTCCTTCTTCATTCAGAAACCTAGTGGGGTCAAAATTTTCCGGTTCCTTCCATAGGTCTTCATTCATATGGACAGCCCACAGTAATGGCACAATCATGGTACCTTTTGGAATTCTGTACACATCAATTTCCATATCGTCTACGACACCATGAGGTATCCCGGTTGGTACTACCGAACGAATTCGTTGAATTTCTGCCAGAGAAGCTTCCATGTAAGGCATGTTATTTAAATCTTCCACATTAGGTTCCCGGTCTCCTATAATATGATCTATTTCTTCTTGAACTTTTGCTTGGACGCGAGGATAGTTGGCCATGTAAAGAAGATACCACCTTAAATAAGATAAATTAAGACCAGCAATTAATAGAAAGTTGAACTGTGAGCGTTAAGATGAATTATATTTGTATCTTCACTTTTATTATACCTCAGGGTTGTTAAGGTTGTGTCCAATCCAGCACCGAACAGATCCGCCAATAAATGCTTAAATTGTTCGTTATTGTAATATTTTTCGCTAACATCACCTATTCGTTTCTCTTTCTCCAGCAGGAATGCTTGCAAAACATTATCGGGTTGAAATTGCGGATCATTTTGTATTGATATTTGCATTAAATTCGCCTGTTCTTCTATAATTTTCATGTAAACTTTGTGTGTTTCTTCTTGTCCGTTAATTAGAAATGTCATTGGCTTTTTGAAATGCGGTATAAATCTAAATACAGACGACAAAATTAAAATTAAATGAAGCCATTGTTCTCAACATGTAAGACACGCGCTTAAGATTGAGAATCACTGTCCTAATGTAATCCTACTCGATGAATGAATAACTTACAAAATCTTCTATTCAATCTTCCTTGGAGGGGTGCTTTTAGATTGAGAACTAACTGCACTTAATTAACACAAATAAACATTAATCTATACAAGGTCTCCCATATCGTTATGTTCAAATTTTAGGAGTGTAAAATAGACTTCATTTTAAGTAACAAAAACGCAAAACTTGCATATCCATTTTTAATTGTTTCAAAGTTACAGATCTATGAATGTGATTGTCAGATAATGAAAAAAAATGTAATCCTAAAGACAATAAAAACTGTTTTTATTTAAAAAAGTTCATTTAATAATATTTTCGAAATATCCACCTCCTTGTTGAATGCAGGCTTGTGCCCGTAAGCAAACAGAAGAAGTACTTATCCGATTTTCATACTTGTTTCGTCGGATTTGCTCGGCAGCCAGGTGAATACGATCCAACAACTCTTCTCTTGTATTCGAAACTTGCTCGTAGACTAAATTTTTTATGTACCCCCATAGGGGATTAAGATCGGGTGATCTGGGTGGCCATGCAACAGTACCACCTCGACCAATCCAACTTGGATAATTGACGTTAATCCAATTTCGCACAGTAATTCCGAAATGTGGTGGTGCCACATCCATGTGAAACCACATGTATCGTCGAATATTCAGTGGGACATCCTCTAAAAGACCTGGCAGTTCGTCAATAAGAAATTGAAGGTAATTGTCCGCATTTAACCTCCCAGGAAGAAGGACAGTACCAATCAACAAGTCATCGATTAGGGCCGCCCAAACGTTAATAGAAAATTCATGTTGAAACTTAGATGGGCGTAGAGCTTTGGGATTTTCTGATGACCATCTGTGCATGTTTCTCAGATTTGTAACACCACTTCTCGTGAACGTAGATTCATCTGTCCAGAGGACTGTTCTGCAGAAATTAAAATGAAGCCGTGACTGTCTTAATATCCAGGTAGAATAAACTAGACGAGCATAGTGGTCTGCCTCAAGCAAACCGTGTCACCTGCGATAGCGATATGGATATAATCCCTCACGTTTTAAAATTCGCCAAACTGTCGTTCGCGGTACTCCTAGCTGACTAGCGATTCGACGTACACTGAGTGTTGGATTCCTTGTAACAATAGCCTACTACTTCTTCCTCTAAGTCTGCTAGCAAATTTACTTCTCGGTTGAAAAGATAATGACGCAGTTCTCATTGCCGAAATTGTCTGTGTACTTCCAGAAAAGTTCTGTAATGAGGAATGCGCCTATCGGGAAATCGATGTCGGTATTCAATAACTGCTTGACGTGCACTGCCGTTACAGTAGCGATACACAAAACTTAAGTCCGCATACTCTTGAGAAGAAAATCGGTAAGGCATTTTGAATAATGGAAACGTGTCCACTCACTAATAATCTGTTGTATGAACTGAAACGTAATGTAATCCTTTATTAAAAAATGCAACGTTAACAGTCATCTGAACATTTGTTTATTGTATGATATTCATGGTTCAGCACTTACGAAATAAGTAAGAACCTTCTTTATCATAAATCAATTTCTAGAACTCTTTTTTGTAGATCTCCAAGAAATTACTGTATGCACTACGACACGTGTTTATTTATTTTAAGATGACATTTTATTATGCGACGTTCTGATAATCACATTAATAGATCCTGTAACTTTGAAACAAATAAAAATGGATATACAAATTTTGCGTTTTTGTTACTTGAAATGAAGTCTACTTTACACTCCTAAAATTTGAACATAACGATACGGGACGGGGCAGCTTCTATAGTTTACGGATTGACCAACTTTTTGTAACATCCTGTACATATTTCGACAACGATGTTATGATATTCAACTTAATACTTAACATCAAGATGACAGTATACAGTTTGGTCTTTATGTTGCATAATACTAAATTATGAAAGTATTAACTAAAATTATATAAAACAAAAAGAGTTGTGTATTTGTTATTGTAAGAGTAGCTGCGAAAATAGTACTCTTATCTTTCTATTGAAACGCTGCAAAAATAAATTCATACTATATACCATCTCTAAAATGTAGATTTGGAAAATATAAAATTTAATCAAATTTAAAAATTTAAAGTCTTCATTATTATTTTAGAAATATACCTTAAAAATGGCAAAAAATTTAATGGTCCAGCTACTCCAATATGCTTAGTGCCTTCTTCTTGTAAATATAACAACCATTTCCAAAGTTCGTCGTCTCTACGAAAGGATTTACCGAAAACGACTTGATTAATTAGGGATCCCAAGTTGTGCTTCAATGTATCGGAGGGATTTAATATAATTAGATTAGCTTTACGATCAGCATTGTTTTTTATAAACTGCAAATGTAGAATTTATATAGACTAAATTTTTCTTATGTACTGTACCCCGCTAAACTCGAAAAACGCAATATTTTTTGGGGAAGATATGAATTAGTTTAATTATTTAAACCATATGTTGAGTTAAGAACAGCCAATCTTGTCAAAGTAGGGATCAAATTAAAGATAATCTAGTCGACGATAAATATTCTAATCTTGTTTTCCAGTCGGTTTAGTACTTTAAGGGCAATGGGCCAAAATATGAAAAAAAAAGTTTTTTTTTAACCAAAATTAAAATTCTCTCTACCACCAGAGAAAATTGAAATGGGCTCAGCTTCTTATTTTCTGCCAGTAGCTTGCACTTTAACTAAGAAAACAAGGTATTTATGAAGAAAATCTATGTAAAAGTTCCGAAGTTATAACCAATTACGTGAAAATACCAAAATTCAACTTTTTCTCTATTTTTGTATGTGGCTACAAAGTAACGAGACCGTTGCTGTAATTTGTTTTATTTTAAATGAATACATATTTAGTATAATACAAAAGTATTTTTAATAATATAAAATATTATTTAAAATCTGGTGTGAAGGACACAAATACAAGTGCAATATTAATATTTTTGTGAACGTCTCCGTCTTCAGAGACGCAGATTCTACAGATTCCTCAGTACGCCCTGCTGAAGAAGGGTACCCTCACAAAAGGAAGGACTTCGCTATCTCATTCAGCATTTAGCGCTGCATATTGGCAAACGACTGAAGCACTCGCTCTGTCTATATAACAAATGCAGAACTAACGACGTGTTTCCAAAGATGGTACTGCCGTATCTGTAGAAACTGTATCTTTCATGCCTTCACGACTCCTTACGGGATAACCGCAAAATATGTTGTACTATGGTGAACTCGATTATCTTTTTGTTAATACTATTTGTGTCCAGATTGGTTATTCCTTAGTCGAGATGATCTAAATAGTCAAACGATCTCCGGAAAAAAAAAACAGAAAAAATCAAAAAAGGATATATCGAAAACCTATTCTCAAAAAAATTAATACGGTTTTCGAATTTAACCGGTGAAAATACATAAGAAGAACATAGTGGTATGCAGTGTAAAAATATCTCACGTTTATTAAGTCTGATACTTCCTCTAAAATTCTTGATTCCATTTTATCTCTTCTACCACTAATTTTTGACACTCCAAATTGTTTCAAACAGCCATTAACGAATTTCCTTTGATCCTTCCATAAATCCTTCTCAGCGCAAATAATTCCTGAAACAATTTTCTTCGATTTTTTTTTTCAAAATCAGTAAATAATTAAGCAATTTAATTAAACAACAAAGAGTAATATAATATAAAGCCTTTTGACAATTTTTGGAAGAAAATCATAGATTGTATTATAAAATATTCTTTCGAGACTGTTATATCCAGCGAAGCCTTGCACATTATCTTCTTCTATATTGCATTTCCAGCATGAACCAAAGTTGTTCGCGCAAAACGCACTTCGAAGGAAATGGTCGCCTGTTTTTTTTTTTTTTGAAAAAGTGTTCAAGGATCGTATAACGGTCAATTTTGAATTGTACCCAACCATTTGTTTACCAGCAATCTTTGAAGAAATAAGGAAAAGGCAATAAATACACACCTCATTTATAGATATAATATACCATATAAAGAATTATTTAAACATTGTAACGTCTTTTCGAAACTTATAAATATTATTGATCCATTTTCGATGACTTATTGTACCTATTTTTCTGGTATTATAACCATTAGATACAATGCTTGATATTTATGAACATAAATCCATCAAAATACATCTTAAACAATATTTTCATTAACTACAATTGTCTATTGTCTTTATATGCTGTTAAACATTGGACTGTTGTTATATGACTTGTTTTCGTCTATTTTTGAATAAGGATTGACCATTTAAAAATCAATCATGTTACAAGTACTATAGTATTAAACCATGGATATTTATTTAAAAGATAAACTTACAAATTGCATATTAGATAGGAGCTTTGTTATACTTGAAATGATCTTTGATAGTTAATTGACGAAATTTACACGAAATTAGTATTTCATCCACCTGATGAAGCCATTGTATGGCGAAACAATATTGTAGTGGTATTTACAATAAAAGAATTTTTTAAACTAGAAGCTTAATTACTTATTTCTTAGCGTGATCTTTGATATACCGTGTGCCCAACGTCGTGCGATTGATGGATATATAAGTAATGACTGGCCAACTGCAAGTATATTGGCCTTGCTTGAACACAATGACCGACTGATAGGAATATTCAATGTGTTAGAGAGAGATTATTTTATTCGTTCTTAGATCGTATGTAGAATGTGTTGGATAAAGAAAGGGAACGCCCGTACAGTTAGACAGTAGAACCCGATTGAATATACTCTCTCAACCCTAACCACATAAACTCGCTATTCGTCTTCGTCTTACTACATTGTGGTAGATCAATCACTCCCCGGCGTTCGTACGGTATAGTTTATTTCAAATTATAAGAATATAACTTTGAACGGCTCCAATGCTTTTATTGCACCACCTTCTGTGATGATAATTATTATACCTGGTCTCCTTATTGAACGTGTACGGTTTACCTATTTGCAACGTATGAATCTAGGGGCCGTATTGACTATAAATTAGGGCCCTATAATATAATAATAAAACGCTGTTAATTTCAAGTATCCATTTATAATTTATAATCAAAGGTGCTACTATTTTGTACATGCGCATATATTCGTTCTCTTTTGCTATTGCGTGTTTAACAGCATTTTTCCAATTTACAGCAGTTATATGTTCCATAGCATTTGTGATGTGTTACACTGCTTTCACTAAATTTCGGTGTTTGATTTGTTCGTCTTATGGCATTTTTCAGCTGGGCCCATATCAATTCAATGGGATTGAAAATGCAATGGTATGGTGGTAGACGCAAAATTGTATGTCCTGCTTCTTTGGCTCTGTTATCCACATACTAATCCTTTAAATATTCTTTTATCTTCATCACCTCTATTAATTGGTTTTTTGTATAATGATCCTCAAAATATAAATTATTTGCTTCTAAAAATGTTTTAATATCTTTCTTATTGTTACATTTTGTAGGAACTTTGGTATGCTGTCGAGAATGATACGGAGCGTTGTCCATCACTATCACACTATCCTTTGGTAAATTTGGCAGCAAAGTGGCACAAAACCATTCTTCAAATAAAGATGAGGTCATATCTTCATGGTAATCTAAATTTGAGGATTTAACATTTTTAGCAGATAATAGCGGCTGTCCGATCCATCCATTTTCTGACCCAGCATGAAGAATGATTATTCTCTTCCCTCTCGAAACCGGAGCGTCCAACTGACACATACTTGAACTATCCACCCAACCTTTGCAAATTGTGTCATGGGTGTCATATCACGTCTCGTCTAAATAACATATGAATCGTCCTTCCTGTCTATACCTTCTAATTGCCGTTAAGTATTCATATCGATGTTTCTATAACCTCGGGCTTTCCATAATTGTGCGACGTTTGTCTATAGTGCCAAACTTAAAACCAGCTTTCTTTAGCGTCCGCCACAAAGTTGCTTTAGAACACTGAATATTTATAGGCTCATCACTGATTCTTTTATGTAAGCAGTCAAGTGTAGATACAACATTTCCTCTGTAGAAGGAGTATACTTGCTGCCTAATAGTATCAATTTCATACTCTTCAATTTTTCTCGGTGCTCCTTTGTCACTTGTTTGCTTTCGAGGCCCTGCGTTATTCTTAATTATTTTATATATTGTTCCAAAAGGCACCTTGGTTAATTGCGATGTTCGTTGAATGTTATGGGTTTGTAGTTCGTTATTTTCTTCCATCAGGGTATGATAGACATTGAAAATTATCTGTTTTGCATTTTCTGATATATGCTTTCTCTGTCGTGCTCCAACAGTATTATCACTATCCACATCATAATCACTAACACTTTCAGCAAAAGGTCGCCACATGTTTGTTAAGTAAAGAGAGAAAAATCAAATATGTATACAGCAGTAAATATTAACAATAAATGATAAATAAACTCAATATTAGATGTAATATATACCAACTCTCCTAACTATATTTACTTAAATTTTGTTTAATAAATATAAGCACTTATTTAATCTAAATTCTAAATTGTAATTTAATGACTATTTAATAACTATACAAGGTGTACAAAAAAGGGATATTTATCAATACGTTTTTGCCGTATTACGCAGTTGTTATATAATGAAACAGATATGCAAAATACATATCCGTCACTGTAAACATGGACAAACACCTCGTATTTTTAGCATTTACGTCTGTTCAATGCATATGTTTCAGCCATCTAGGCCTCATCGGTTGAACTAGTGAAGCAATGTGTATACAAATTAATACAGATCTGTTAAACAACGGATCTGTATCTGTATCTACATTTACGCTAAAATCGTCTCCAAGCTATAACCAGTTTCGTTCTATCAGGCGACACCAATTTAATCAGTGACATCTGACGGAAGAAAGCGACTAGGCCAGAAAAGGCGATCTTCCGCTCGAATAGCAAGGCTATTACGAAAAAAAGCGGAAAAATACCTATATTGGTGCTGTCCATTAACACGCGCCAGATGGCGGTAAATATACAAAAACGTATTGATAAATATCCCTTTTTTGTATATTTACCGCCATCTGGCGCGTGTTAATGGACAGCACCAATATACGTATTTTTCCGCTTTTTTTCGTAATAGCCTTGCTATTCGAGCGGAAGATCGCCTTTTCTGGCCTAGTCGCTTTCTTCCGTCAGATGTCACTGATTAAATTGGTGTCGTCTGATAGAACGAAACTGGTTATAGCTTGGAGACGATTTTAGAGTAAATGTAGATACAGATACAGATCCGTTGTTTAACAGATCTGTATTAATTTGTATACACATTGCTTCACTAGTTCAACCGATGAGGCCTAGATGGCTGAAACATATGTATTGAACAGAAGTAAATGCTAAAAATACGAGGTGTTTGTCCATGTTTACAGTGACGGATATGTATTTTGCATATCTGTTTCATCATATAACAACTGCGTAATACGGCAAAAACGTATTGATAAATATCCCTTTTTTGTATATTTACCGCCATCTGGCGCGTGTTAATGGACAGCACCAATATACGTATTTTTCCGCTTTTTTTCGTAATAGCCTTGCTATTCGAGCGGAAGATCGCCTTTTCTGGCCTAGTCGCTTTCTTCCGTCAGATGTCACTGATTAAATTGGTGTCGCCTGATAGAACGAAACTGGTTATAGCTTGGAGACGATTTTAGCGTAAATGTAGATACAGATACAGATCCGTTGTTTAACAGATCTGTATTAATTTGTATACACATTGCTTCACTAGTTCAACCGATGAGGCCTAGATGGCTGAAACATATGCATTGAACAGACGTAAATGCTAAAAATACGAGGTGTTTGTCCATGTTTACAGTGACGGATATGTATTTTGCATATCTGTTTCAATATATACAAGGTGTGTATAAATTGGCGGACCCAGTCCAAAATCCTAATACGAAAATGTTGTACCATGCTCCATATCTTTGCACGAGGTTCCTAAAGTTCGGACTTTCAGTCTTGAAATAAGCATTATCACTCGATATTTGTTGACAGAAAGAGCTACAATTTAGAAGAAAGAAGAATTGTTGTTATTATCCTTTCGTTAAAGTTTTCTTTTTGATTTTAAAGTTTGTTTTTAATATTTGTTTATTAACTTATTTTGACGAAAAACACATCTGACAACGTTGTAAAACAATAAGTAGGCAGCCTAATGTTGTTTTAGTCAAATACATTACTACTGTCAAATTTTGACACTTATGTAATCTACCTATTTCATTCGACTTGCTTCTTTTTCGTGTTTATTTGTATAATTTTGTTTAGTTTTCGTATTTATTTGTATAGTTTTAATAAGTTTTCGAGTTTTCGTGTTTACTAGTTGTTCAGTTTGTTTATTATGAATTTTACGTTCAACGAATATGCCGATATGTACATGATATACGGTTTCTGTCGTGGAAATGCTAGCATGGCAGGGCAGGAATATCGAGTGCGTTTTCCAAATCGGAGGCATCCAAGTAAAAATGCATTTCGAAGGCTGGACCAACGACTTCGTAATAAATATGTAATCTAAGAAACCAATTTTATTTCGTTTGTTTCTTTTTTAAATTTAAAATGTAAGGTTCACATGACGACGTGTAAAAATGTTCCGAAGATTATAACTAGCACATGCGTCTTCAATGTTGCCAAATGTATGTTTCTTTCAAATTCATTCTGAAGACAAAGGAAGCCTGATACATCGTTTTAGGATAAGGACTTTTAACTCAAAATTTGACCAAGAATGTCGCCACGTGTAGTGGGTCCGCCAATTTAAACACACCTTGTATATTCAAATTAACAACTGTTGGTACTTATATTATTATTAAATTTTATTTAATCTAAATTGCAGTAATTACAATTTACTTAAATTTGGTCATTACAGACCTCTGCAGTTTGTTTGCGTAAAAGATAATCATATTGAGCGGCCAGGTAGTTATTGCCGCAGGTGGTGAAATAAAAGCATTAGGGCCGTTCAAAATTATATTCTTATAATTTGAAATAAACTATACCTTTTATTTAATTTTGGTACCTAAGCATGTATTTTTACTAAGTTTAAGCTATTTATATTGCTAAGTCATAACATAACCAGTAACCTATTGACATTATATATATTTGATATAACATTCGATACATAATATATAGATGCGTTCAAATATAATCAATTTAATTACATTCTCTGGCTATTTCTCTACGTTTGGTTTATCGTAAGAGTGTAATTAAAAATTTCTTTACACGTTTCATTGTCCTTTATGTTCTATTTTATTTATTTAGTTCTCACCAAACTTATTTCACTATGATTTTTTTTTAAATAGAAACCCTCATATTTGTTAAAAGACAAAGGAAAAGAATTGATTATAATTAATATCATTAAAGTAAAGCAAAGAATGTTCCATAGTTAATAGAAGTTCCCTACAAATGGTATATTTAGCTTTTTATGTAGTCTTGTGCATATTTACATCTAACACCGTGGTGTTTTTGTTTGCAAGGTTGATTTTTTATTCGAATTTTTTTACAAAATTTTAAAAATTAGCAAACAAATTCTTGTCTGGAAATGTTTTCAGTTTTAATGTTATCTTTGACATTTCATATAATTTATGACATTGGGAAAAAAATGTACGCAAAAAATATTCACTGCAAAACATTAGAACAAACCAGTTCCAAATATGTATTGAAAATGAATTTTAATTATTTCTTGTCCTAGGTTAGAATCTGCGCAGGTGAGATTGACCAATTCTGTATTCGCCAAATCTCCTCAACTTGCATTTCAACAAGTAAGTTGGTCGACGTTAATTTTTTACGGGCTCACAAAAAGCTTTGCAAATTGGCTACCCATCAGAAATCGCTTTCAACTGAACACGTTATAATGCAGTTTTTTCTTGTACGAACGACCAAATTCTGATTCAAATTTAGAATCGATTTGTGAACGTTCTTTTTATGTTGTTTCATTTATAAAAACTCGGAAAATTACCGTATATGCAAATTTTATGCTTATAGATATGTATTATTTACTGTATAAATTATCAAACGACAGATTTATGTCTAATAATAATTAATTAAAATATATTTCAATGGGTAGTAAACTTAACTGCTGGGAATAATATATGTCTTATTAATATATATTAATAAGCTAATACATACATAAAGTCAAGGTAAATATATAAATAGATATAGATATATATTTACTAATCAGTGCCCTTTGGTCAAATTGCTATTAAATGCAAATAAATAAGAGGAATTATGCACAATATATGTATAGAAAAGTACGAAATAAAACTCATAGGAGGGGCTGTTTTTATCTTCTAGGACTAGCCAATTTTAAATTTTAATACAGTTTCCCATTATGCTTTCTCAAAGTCATATATGTGTTGGTAACTTCTTTATTCCAGGTGATATTAGTATTTAGTCTCCTTTTCAGCATATTAATATATACTATTAATATATACTATATACAGGGTGTCCAGAAACTCTCCTGACAAACGAAGACCGGAGTTTCCTCAGATAATTTTAGATACGCTGAAAAATTTCCCAATCGTCAGCATCCCACTCACTCAACATTTACAGCTCTTCATCAACGATTAAGAGAAACAGGTTTAGTGGTCCCAAAAAATAATGAAACAGGGAGACATAATGATGTAACAGCAGAACATGAAAATGTTATTTTAATGGAAGTTGAGGAAAATCCAGAAATTAGCGTTTGAAGACTATCTGCCATGTACCCCACAATTTCAAAATCTTCCGTAGGAAATATCTTACACAAAGAAAATTTATATCCTTTTCATTTTACAAAGGTGCAAGCACTGCTAGAAGGAGATTTTCCTGCTCGCGTAGAATTCGCTAGATGGTTACAAAATCAGAAAAATCAAGATGAAGATTTCTTCAGGAACATTTTGTTTGGTGACGAAGCTACATTCTCAAAAAATGGAATTTTTAATGTACATAATGCACATTATTATTCGTACGTTGGTGACAATCCCCACGTTGTTCAAAAATTTAAGCATCAGCATAGGTTTAGCATAAACGTCTGGATAGGAGTAGTTGACGATTATCTACTTGGACCTGTGGAATTACCTGCTCGTTTAAATGGTGCTGATTACTTACATTTCCTGCAAAATATTTTACCTGATTTGTTAGATGAGGTGCGTTTAAATATTCGGCAAAACTTATGGTTTCTACAGGACGACTGTCCGGCCCACTTTAGCAGTAGTCCTAATAACTACGAAGACCATTGGATTGGAAGAGGCGGTCCAGTTGCTTGGCCAGCAAGGTCGCCGGATTTGAATCCTTGCGATTATTGTGTTTGGGGATACATAAAAGCATTTGTTTATTCCGTTCCGATACAAAATCGCGCACAACTCTGGCTAAGGATACAAGATGCTTGCAACGATTTTAGAAATAACTTTGGAATTTTTGCAAGAATTCGGCGTTCTCTAAGCAAAAGGGTAAACTTATGCATAGAGACTAATGGTCATCACATCGAGCAACTTTTGTAACAATCTACCTTTGATACTTGTTCTTTTTTTGTTAGTTTCGTTCCCTTGTAATAAATAATTTGTTTTTAATTTATTAAATTAATTTTCATCCATGCCTTGATAGTCCAAGCCAACTTCGTCGCTAAAAATAAGTAGGTACATAATAAATTGAACTTTAATGAAGAAAAAACGAAAAATTTACAAATCGATTTTTCTAAAAAACGGTGTATCCTACCGACTTAAAGTAAGAGTACATTTTAGAACTGGAATACCTGAAAATTTAATAATCTAGTGTCACAAATGCTTAAAAGTTAAAGACAAAAAAGTTATGCCTTAAAATAACCGTTGACTAACCCAAAACGGACGCCTATGACCGGTACTAGAAATTCGCAATTGATGGAATCGATTCATCTCTGGAGGATAAATAAGCATACCAGTTTTTGTTTTTCTAAATAGAAGCGTTCTGGAGGAATTTAAAAAAAAATAAATACAAGGCGCCATCTTCAAAGAACTCTAGCTCCCTTAGGAAGCATTTTCGGACTAGGTGAATTTGGGTTTAATTGTCTTAAAATTATCAGAGGAATCTCCGGTCTTTGTTTGTCAGGAGAGTTTCTGGGCACCCTGTATAATAGTCTACAAGTAAAATTTCTATTTGTTTGTCTATTTTTTCAGGTGGTAAAAATAGTTTTATAATATTTTGATATCTTAAAATTTGTTACATTTTTAGTCAATGTTTCATCAGTTTTCAAGTTGAAAATTACAAAAATTATTTTAATATTACAAATCACCATTTCATGAAGTTATTTCAAAAATTCTGTTAGTACTGTTATTTTCTTTAAAGGTTTGGGAATTACTATTTTTTAAATATTTTGCTGCAAAGTTTTAATAGTTTGTTTCAGGTTATATAAGTATTAGACACCGGACACATCGAGTTGAAATGACATCGTCATTATGACGGACGATATAAATAGTCCACAACATCTGTAAGTACATCACGCAGTTATTGAATGCACTATTAATCTGGCTAGCGCGCACATATGTTTTCATCAACAATTGCGACGTTTTTTGTTAGATATTTACACTTAAATTTCTGTTTTCATGAGCGTAGATAGAAGAGGGCTTTTTATAATTGATTTTATTTATTAGTTTATATTTCGTAAGATAAATAAAGTGCTGTGAGTTAGTTTCTTGTTTTCATAGTTTTAACTGTTAATTACATCGTAATTTTTGTGATATATCCTGTTTAATATCGTTTGATTGAATCTACTTCTCCCAATTATTTCGACGTAAGTGTGCATTGAATTTCGTTCAGTTTCAATAACTTAGGCATACATTTTTAGTTTACATTTATTTAGATCTAGAGCAATGTTTAAGTTACTTTTTCAGATATTATATGGAAGAACGTCGAGAACAGCATCGTAAAACAACGGCGAGTTGGATTGACGGTCATACTGATTGTATGTTCATTGCCAGTCATTCCGAAGTTTATTGCAAAATCTGTAAAATATCGTTAAAAAATTCCATGAAATCGCACATACAACGTCACTTAGCATCACAAACACATACACAGAAATTAGACCTATTGGAATTTCACAATTTTAACGAGGAACTCTGTGAAACTTTAATGGCGGAAAATATCCCATTAAATGAACTTCATAATCCCACCTTCAAAACATTTCTCCAAAAATATACTGGTCGAAATGTTCCTGATGAATCCACCTTACGCAAATATTATGTTTCTAAGTGCTACACGAAAGCAGTAAAACGCATTAGAAGCCATCTTTCAAATCAGTACTTCTGGATAAGTGCCGACGAAACTGCCGATATATTAGGACGCTGTGTGGTAAATGTTGTAGCTGGTGTACTACATCCAACTATTCCATATAACGCATATGTAATAGCAACAAAAGTTATAAATACAGTTGATGCGGAAACAGTTGCTATAACCATTAACGAGAATATTCAAAATATACTTCATTCGGACAACAGGTACAAAGAAAAAATACTTTTATTTGTAAGTGACAGTGCTGCATATATTGTTTAAAACAGGCAGACTATTAAAGGAAACATATCCAAATATGCTGCATATTACATGCACATGCACTTCACAGAATCTGTGAATATATCAGAGACACCTTTCCAAAAGTTGATAGACTTGTATCCGCTTTTAAAAAAGTTTTCAGAAAAGCACCATTGAGTAGCTCTTTACAGGGGAAAACTGCCGTCTTTGTCACTGCCTCCCTCTCCAGTAATAACTAGATGAGGGACATGTTAGGAAGCTACTAGTTTTTATGCAGAGAATTTCGATAGTCTACAAAATTTCGTTGCATGTTTAAATGACGATGCTCGGAGTATTTCTGAGTGGAAGGAACTAACACAAATTCCACATTTAAAAAATCAGTTGTACTTTCTTCAGGAACACTTTGGTAATTTGCAAAAACTAATCACTTATTTTTAATATCGAAATCTCAAATTAAATGATGGTCTAACGACATTAGATGTAGCTATTAATAATTTGAAAAGTATTCCAAGTGACTTCGGATGTGGCCTTCGGCAAAAGTTAGACGCAGTGTTTAATAGAAATCCAGATTTAATAACACTGCGGCAATTGTGTATGGAGACAATACCACATATAACTGCAAAATACGCGGAAATAAAAGAATATTTCCAGTATGCACCTATTACCAATTACGATGTAGAAAGGACGTTTTCTATTTACAAGGATGTATTTCATTCAAAAAAACAAATTTTACAGAAGAAATTCGCCAAACTGTCGTTTGTGGCACTCCTAGTTGTCTAGCGATTCGACGTACACTGAGAGTTGGATCCCTTCTAACAATAGCTACTGCTTCTTCCTCTAAGTCTGTTGGCAAATTTACTCCTCGGTCGAAAAGATAATCACGCAGTCCGAATTCCCGAAATTGTCTGTGTACTTCCAGAAACGTTCTGTAATGAGGTACGCGCCTATCGGGAAACCGATGTCGGTATTCAATAACTGCTTGACGTGCACTACCGTTACAGAAGCCATACACAAAATGCATGTCCGCACACTCTTGAGAAGAAAATCGGTAAGACATTTTGAATAAAGAAGACGTGTCCACTCACTAATAAGCTGTTGTTTGAACTGAAACGTAATGTAATCCTTTATTAAAAAATGCAACGTTAAAAGTCATCTGAACATTTGTTTATTGTATGATATTCATGGTTCAGCACTTACGAAATAAGTAAGAACCTTCTTTATCATAAATCAATTTCTAGAACTCTTTTTTGTAGATCTCCAAGAAATTACTTTATGCACTAAGACACGTGTTTATTTATTTTAGTATAACATTTTATTATGCGACGTTAACAATCACAGGCCTGTTATTGAATCGTATAACTTTTTTAAATAAAATCAGTTTGTATTGACTTTAGGATTACATTTTTGTCATGATTTGACAATCACATTCATAGATCTGTAAGTTTGAAACAAATAAAAATGGATATACAAGTTTTGCGTTTTTGTAACTTGAAATGAAGTCAACTTTACACTCCTAAAATTTGAATACTTTGAACCTTGCATATTGAGAGTTTCTTTTATAAAAAAAAGGAAACAACAAAACCTGATTCCAATGAATATCTGATTACATAGAATGGCACCGACAACAGAAAATTTCGAAGGCCACAAATGAGCCATTATTTACTACTTTACCGAGAAATACTGCCATGAATTAAAAACATCTTAACATGTAACATAGTTAATGTAAAAAAAAACAAATTATTTTTAATTGCAACAGTGAAATCTGGTTCTCGCGATCGCGTAAGTGTTTTTAATAATGACAACGCACATTCAATTATATTGGCACGAGAACTCCACATGCTACGTAACTTTATTGTGTATTATAGAGTTTTTTCAGATCTGCATTTTATTTTTTTTTTGTAGTCGATATAAACTAGAAATTAATATTATATGTATGTAATTTTTCTAATTAACAAACCTCCTGTAAGACCCCTTTTTAAACCCCCTTTCTCCAGTGCTCCAGTAGCTTTTGTATTCCAGTCAAAAAAATCTTTCGATTGACAACTTAGCCAATTATACACTGCATTCTTCACTTCCTCATTAGAGATAAACCGCTTGCCTCCCAAGAACTTTTTAAGTGGCCAAAAGGAGAGATAGTCGCTCGGGGCCGTGTCCGGACTATATGTGGAGTGAGGCAGTACTTTCCAACCCAATTTAACCAATTTAATGAATTGTTCGTTAGATGGTGTAAGTTAGGTAATTGTGACATATGACTTCCAACGACAACTTAACCAAACATTATCTAGTACAACTACAAATCATCCGAAAGCTTTGGGAGCATAGGTTATGCAGACATCGCCAATTGGAAACGAAGAAGGGAGCTAGGCTAGAAGCAACGGTCATAAACCAAAAGATTTTGCTAAACACATGGAAAACATCTTTCGACCACATGATATGCAAGATGGGCCAACATTGGAAGAGACTATCGCGCAATAAAAAGGAACATTCCTACACGTTTTTGGTATAAGGTTGTGCATGAAATTAAAAATAACATCAATGTAAGAAAGCTCCTGGTTTCGATCTCCTAACATAAGAAGTGTTAAAGCAATTCCAAAATAAAACGTTGGTGAAATGTACCAATTTAACTAATGCTGGATTTAGATTACGATATGTAACTTCGGAAAGTGGCGAAAATATTTATAACACCGAAATCTTGTAGACCTCTTCACGAAGTCTTATAGACCAATTTCGTTATTGCCTATCAGGTCTAAACTCTTTGAAAAACTACTTCTTAAGAGAATGCAACGCATCATTAAAAAACAAAATCTTATCCCAAATTATGAGTTCGGGTTCCAAAATAAACATTCCACACTACACCAATTGCACAGAATAACTCATATTATTTAAAAAGCATTGAACGAGAAAAATGTTTGTTGTGCAGTGTTTCGTGGCATAGCTCAAGCGTTCGATAGGATTTAGCATGAGGGATCGCCACCAAAGTTAAAACGCCCTTTTATCAAATAATATACCGACATATTAAAATCCTACTTAACCGAGAGACATTTTAGGATTATACCAGAGGAATCTTACTCTAAATTTAGCGAAAGTAGTGTTCTGGGTTCAGTCCTGTACCTGCTCTAAGCGTATGATTGAAAATCTTGGTTACAATTTTTTCAAACAGTGGATATATGATTTAATAATTTAATAATATAACAATTTAAAGAATTTGTAGGCTTACTATGATTTGTAAACCTATTCTTTTTCAAACAAACCTCGTATTGACAAAATAACAAAACCATGATTTCAATCTATAATGTTATTAAGCCTTGGAACTAAAATCGTACTTTGTGGCTATAAAACAACTGAGGAATGAATACGATTTAATTGAAAATGCAAAATAACTTATTTTTATCTGGTGATTTCAATGCTAGAGTAAGTGAAGTGCATACTGATGGGATCAAAAAGAAATTAAATTCACTACACTATAAAAAATTTGGTTAAATGTCAGAAAACTGAATCCTCAATCAAAATAGTATATTATAGAAGCTCATACTATAGCCGAGCATACATTTCGCTGTCGAGACAGTAGAATGTGTGCAATTAAAAGGCTTTCGCTGCCGTGTATTGTATTATATACTTTTTTTCAAGTGTTTAATTATTATTTGAGATTTTTTAACATCATAAAAGACTATAGGAAGAAGTATATGAGTAATAAGCCAAGGCCCAACACAGAAAGACATGACACAGAAAAAAAAATGCAAGAAATAACAAGAGAGGAGGCTTAAGAAGCAATAAACAAAATAAGAACGAGAAAAGCATACGGAGAAGATGAAATAACTTCGGAAATGATCAAATGGATGGGCAGAGAAGGAAAGGAATGGGTGTGGGAAATATGTAAGGAGGCATGGGAAAAACAATGCATTCCTAGAGCATGGGAAAACAATCTGATAATACCTATATACAAGAAAGGAGAGCAGACGGAGTGTGAAAACTATAAACCAAATGTTTAGTCCAAACATCCTTTAAGGTATATACTAGAATAATAGAAAAGAGATTAAGAATGTATGCGAAGCCATTATTGGAAGAAGAACAAGCTGCTTTTAGGCCAGGTAGACAAACGAGCGATAACATATACGGTGCGTCCATAAAGTATGGACACAAGCCCGTAGTAACGTTATTGTGCATTATTTGACAAAATGCAAAGATACGTCGATTAATGATTTTTATTAGCTATATTCAGATGCTACCATTTTGTTTTTTCCGTCGACCTTGAATAAGCTATGACGTCATTGATATTTTTTTTAAACGTCAACATCATTTTTTTTATGGATTTTGAAAGCTTTTACAATTCTTATTCGATGTTGTAAAAATTTTGGTATGTTACATTAGAAAATTTTTGAGTAAATTTTGTTGTAATTCTAAGTTTTATTTTTGACATTTTCAGTATCAAATTTATAACAAATGCTCAAAATGTTTTCCTTCATTTTGTTGACAAAATCCTAAGCGATGATAAATTCCATTTCGAACATTTTGTAATATTTCGGGAGTGATTAGTCTGGTTTCGTAGATGATGCGTTGTCGTAAAACGTCCAAATTTTCTGGTTATGTCGCATAGACTTTTGATTTTAAGTAACCCCACAAGAAGAAGTCCAATGGGGTTAAATCTGGCGATCAAGCCGGCCATTCAATTGCCCCTCTTCTTCCAATCCATCTGTTAGGAAATGTGTTATTGAGGTATTGCCTTACTGGTAGCGTATAGTGCGGAGAAGCACCATCCTGTTGATACCAAATTCTACGATCTGGCAAATGTGGATCCTCATTATTAGGAAAAGGAACCGCTAAAACGGGTATCAATTCATTCCTCAAAAAATTCAAGTATATTTCCCCAGTCAAGTTTCTATCAAAGAAAAGCGGTCCCACAATGCGATCGCCGATAATCCCTGCCCATACATTTAGTTTTTGCGGGCATTGGGTATGTGTCTCTTGCATCCAATGAGGATTATCAGTCGACCAAAATCGGCAATTTTGTCTATTCACAGTGCCATTCA
Source organism: Melolontha melolontha (assembly GCA_935421215.2). Lineage (NCBI taxonomy): Eukaryota > Metazoa > Arthropoda > Insecta > Coleoptera > Scarabaeidae > Melolontha > Melolontha melolontha. Next base: position 2,409,900 of record OW285239.1, on the reverse strand, counting down.
ATATGAAAGTAGCTTCGTCAGAAAACAAAATGTTGAAGAGAAATAGAGGGTCATTATCACAAATTTGCATCAATCGTTCACAATATTCCAAACGCCGAACAAAATCATCCTCAGACAACTCTTGAACTAAATTCATTTTATAGGGATGATACTTTGATTTATGCGACTCTACCCCTTGCTACGTCAGATTCTCGACTAAGTTGCCGTGTGCTTGTGTGAGGACGTTCTTGAACTGTTAACAAAATGTCAACTTGTCTGTCTAGGGCCGTTGATGGACGTCCACTTTTTGGTTTATCTCGAACGAACCCTTCTTCCAAAAATTTTCTGTGGATTTTACTTACAGTTGAAAAACCGATAGGGTCCAGTTCAAGATGCGTTTCATTAAACAACTCCGCTACTTCCCTAACACTTCGACGTCTATCTCCAAACCCAATCATCATGAGCACCTCAATGCGTTCCCGTTCATCTAAATCCATCTCAGAGAATGAATAATTACAACACTTTACACCAAAAATTAGGATTAAATAAAAATGTTGTGATTCGGATTATTTACAATCTGTCAAAGAAAATTACCTTGTCACTTTGGGAATGACAGAAAGATGAAAAATATTACTCAAACATTTTCTAATGTAACACACCAAAATGTTTACATCATCGAATAATCAATTGTAAAAGCTGTCAAAATCAACAAAAAAAAATGGGGTTGACATTTAAAAAAATTATCAATGACGTCATAACTTATTCAAGGCCGACGGAAAAAACAAAATGGTAGCATCTAAATATAGCTAATAAAAAACATTAATCGACATATCTTTGCATTTTGTCAAATAATGCACAATAACGTTATTACGGGCTTGTGTCCATACTTTATGGACGCACTGTATATACTGAGAAGACTGATGGAAAGGAAGATAGAGGAAGGAGAAAAATTATATATGGAAATACCTGAAGGAAAGAGAAATACCGACAGAATTAATTAAAATAATAAAAAGCACATATGAAACAGTAAGATGTAAGATACAGATTTGAGGAAAAAGATCCGAAGAATTTATAATGAGTAAGGGAATAAAACAAGGGGATAGTCTAAGTCCATTGCTATTCATACTAGTTATGGATAAAATAATTAAAAGAATAAAGGAAAAAGGAAAGCAATTAGAAACAATAATAAGGTATAGGAATTTGCAACCGGTCAGAATGAGTAGCCTGTTCTATACAGATGACATAGTGTTGTTTGCAAACTCCAAAAATAAAATGCAGAAATAGGTAAATATATAGAAGAGCGAAATTGTAAGAAGCAGAATGGAGATTAACGTGAGCAAAACGAAAGTAATGATAATTAACGAAAATAAAAATGATAAAAACAACAAGGAAATTAAATGTAAGGAAGAAATATTAGAAAGGGTATCTAAATAGGAATACTTAGGCACAATGATATCAGAGGAGGGGAAAATAGACGCAGAAATAACAAATAGATGCAACAAAGCAACAAAACTGTATTACTCAATAAACAAAACAATATTGGGTCATAAAAATATAGATCTGGAAGTTGAATAATAAAATAACAGTACCAATAATAACTTGTGCAACGGAGAGTTGGGCAATGCAAAGAATAATTGAAACATACATGAGTAGGTAAAACCCCACCAGTTTTGTATAATACAAAGGTATTTTTAATAATATAAAATATTATTAAAATCATGTGTGAAGAACACAAATACAGGTTCACTATTAATATTTTTTGTGAACGTGTCCGAACATATCCCTCCCCAGAGACGCAGATACGTATTTCGCCTTTCTACAGGCTCATCGGTACGCCCCTGCTGAAAAAAGGATATCTTCAGACACATTCACAAAAAAAACCACATCGCCATATGACAGAAATTATCCAGATCTAGCGTAGAAGTAAATTAAGCGCTGCCTGTTGTCAGACAGCCGAAGTACCTCGCCCTGTCCACATAATCAATGCGAACCATTACACATGCGGTTAGTCCGTAGTATGAGTGAAGACATAGACAAAATGCAGTTTCTAGAGACACGGCTGCGCCATCTTTAGAAGGGCGTCGTTGGTTCGCATTGATTATGTGGACAGGACGAGGTACTTCGGCTGTCTGACAACAGGCGGCGCTTAATTTACTTCTACGCTCGGTCTGGATAATTTCTGTGATATGGCGATGTGGTTCTTTTTTGTGAATGTGTCTGAAGATATCCTTTCTCCAGCAGGGGCGTACCGATGAGCCTGTAGAAAGGCGAAATACGATACGATATGTTCGGACACGTTCACAAAAAATATTAATAGTGAACCTGTATTTGTGTTCCTCACACCAGGTTTTTAATAATATTTTATATTATTAAAAATACCTTTGTATCATACAAAACTGGTGGGGTTTTACCCACTCATGTATGTGTCAATTATTCTGAAAAATATAGATCTGGAAGTTAAAAGAATAGTACATAATAAAATAACAGCTTATGCAACGGAGAGTTGGGTAATACAAAGAAAACACGAGTCGAAAGTAAGGGCAATAGAGATAAAACACTTAAGAAAAATATCAGGGAAGACGATATGGGACAAGTATAAAAATAAAGAGATAAGAGAAATGACAAAACACACATCAATATTGGGAAGAATCAGAAAGAAACTGCTGAAGTGTTATGAACATAGTAAGAATGAACCAAGAAAGAATTACAAAAAGACTATTGGAGGTGGGAAAAATAAGGAAAAGGGTCGGTACTAATAAATCGCAAAACATATTTATCAAAATTTGTAAAATGTGTAAGCGCGTTTACGTATATCTACAAAAGAAATATATAATTATTATTGAAGCAATAATGCGATAAATTATCATTTTCTAACAACGCAATAACGATCGGAACGGAATGTTTGTGCAAACAAAATACAAAGAAAACAAGTTATTATGAATTGCTGTTACATCATTTGCATTTTTAATTCTTTCGGCTTATCAAACGTCCTTGTTAGAAAATGTCACGCGCTTCTAATCTGTTGTTAATTTACGGATTTTTGCAACTTTATATCAATTTTAAATCGATTAATAAAGAGTGGAATGTTTTTACCAGGAAGGAAATGTCACGGTCAATCATCTACCTTTGTATTACCATCAAAATCAAATTATAGAAGGAATTTATTAGAGTCATTGGAAATGATCGATTTTTTTTTTCGTACTGTTACTAGTGCGCAGAATGTTTTTAATTATTTTTTTTTGGCATCAAAATCATTCGGTGTTCAAAACTGCATTTCAATAGTATAAATGCTTTTGAATACGATACGTCCTCTTAATAATAGTTAATTATGTATCAAGTCAGTAAAGTGATTCTTTATTGAACGAGCCTGAGATTATGAACCGAGCGAAGCCAGTAACAGGCGAGTTCGATAAAGACACTTTACTGATGTTGTGCATACAAAAATTGTTCGCCAACCGTAAAAATTTATAATTTAAAGAAATGGAGATACTATAACTTATCACATTTTATTATAACAAAGTAAACAGATAGCAAAATAATAACGAATACAAAACAAATCTACTTATTATTTGATATATTAAACGTAAACGCATTATAAAAATTAATTCCTGAATAACTCAATTGATTCAGCTTTTACTTGATGAAGATCCACAATTAGAATAGAAATAAAACTACGTTTAAAATCTTCACTTTTTAAGAATTAATCGTAACACGACAATTGTTTCGCCAGCACGGTGGCTTCATCAGGTACTTACAGCTAAAGAGTACGTTACAAACTAAATTAAAAAAATGTAAAACGAACAAGGTTAGTATTATTTTACTACGTATTTAAAGAAATCTATGAATTTACACAAATATTGTAGGTAATGAGAAAATGTGTCTCATTTGGTAGCCCTAACTGTTATATTATAGGGTACTAAACATGTCTAAGCATAAAATTTGCTTTAGTAACTAAATGTACATTTCTATTATCGCGTAAACATGTTTTAAATTAATAAATTTAACGAAGGCGAGTTAATTAAATCTAATTGGTGATTAAGTAAAATTTGTGATTATTTTAATTTATTGATTCCTAAACTTTCCAGCAAATTGATTTATTGCCTTTATTTTCTAAATGCAGAATTTAAAAATCTTTAATAGATGATTCGCAAATGTGGAATCTTGTTTTTTATTTCTAAACGACGAACAATGTTCGGCAATGCGTTTTTCAAACGATCTTCCTGTTTGACCAACATATGTCTTAACTAACAAATCGGAGACTGTGGCTTATAAGTGAATAAAATAAAATTAAAAAACTATTCAGAAAGTTAAAGATTGTCGACTGGAAGATGGTGCCATTTTGGTTTCATTCGATGTAACGTCCTTGTTTCCTTCAGTACCTATCCAAGAAACGTTAAAATATTTGTCTGAATTACTTCATAGCAATCACGTTGAAAAGGAAAAAATAAATTAATATTTGCAGTTAACAAGCCTTTGTACGGCCCAAAATTGCTTCCAATTCGAAGGCAAGTTCTTTGAACAGCAACAGGGTACAGCCATGGGTAATTGCTTATCCCCATTTATCGCGAATTTATTTATGAGTCACTTTGAGATTGAGTTTAAAAAGTCAGCCAAATATTTTCCAAACATATGGGTCAGGTATGTAGACGATGTGTTTGCAATTTTTGATACCAATAAGTGCGACTTAGATTATTTTGTAACAGAATTAAATTCAAAATTTCCTAGTATTAAATTCACGGTTGAAAAGGAAACCAACGGAGGTTTGCCATTTTTAGATACCTTAGTAATTAGGAATGACAAAAACTTAGAGTTTGATATTTACCGAAAAGAAACCAACGTCAACAGATTTATAACCGCAGATTCAAACAATACTTTTCAGCACAAGAGTGCCTCTTTCAAATTTCTTATCAATCGTTTGTTAAGCATGCCATTGACAAAGGATAGATATGAAAAGCAATTAACTTTAATTAAGAAAATCGCGAGTTACAACGGTTTCGATTCAGAAATAATAAACAAGCTAGTTAGAAAACATAAAGTAAGAAAAACAATTCAGGATTCCATATGTTTGCTACCTCAAATTGATTCGAGCAAAAAATTTATTATTCTACCGTTTCACGAAATTACGAAAAATTTAAGTAAAACCTTTAAACAGTATAATGTTCAAGTAGCATTTCGGTCGAATAACTCCCTAAAATCTCTCTTAGGCAACGCGAAAGACAAAGTTGAGGTAAACAACAAATCTGGTATCTATGAAATAAATTGTAAGGATTGTGATAAAAAATATGTCGGCCAAACAAAACGTTCGATTCTAACTCGTTATAAAGAACATGTTTCGCATATTAGATTCAATAGACCGGAAAAATAATGTGTTGCCCGACATAGTCTTGGATCAGATCACAACGTAACATCTGACTGTCTGAGATTAATAAAAAACGTCACACGCCCCCGCGAATTAGATAGTTTTGAGAGCATTTTTATCTTTAAAAATAGGAATAACGTAATTAACGCAGATTTGGGTCCTATACCAGGTTCTTCTTTATTTGAGTTAATTGACAGTTAGATGTTATTAAAGCAAGAAAAATAGGAAAACCATTAAAAAATATTCGAATTCAGGGAATTTATTTTTAAATTCGTTTCATTACAATATTTGCCATTAAAATATTCTGACTCAACATTAATTTCCAAATTTATATTTCAACATAATTTAAGGATTAGTTTCATAATTGGATCCTTAATGTATGTTAAATTACAGCTTTTATAATATTTCTAAACGGTTTTTCTATAGAGTTTACAAATAATGGTTTAATGCTCTTGCATGAATTAGGTGGGGTTTACCAAAATGTAGGTAATTTTTGTAGCATTTAAGATTGAAGATTTTAGTGTTAAACTAGAAGACGTTCAGAGCAATCCTTCTGTGAGTGTTTTTGTGCGTTCAAGTGTTACACTGTTTTTTCTACTGAAGATGACAACGTGGTTGTAGAAAGACGTATTTAGAATCATTAAATTCTATTGTGGTAAGGATTTTTTAATTTAATTTTATTCACTTATAAGCCACAGTCTCCGATTTGTTAGTATTAATCTCGTTATTTTTTAGCCACACCTCGTATTAAGCACACATTTCATACGAGTCTGAAAGGAAGAACCTTTATTTTTTTAACTCCATTAATCATCATAGTTAATAAGAATATAATATATACTATCCAGCAGTATCCTCAGTAGCAGGATAACATGAAAATGTAGGGAAATATTAATAAGTCGCGCGTGAGAAATACTATACAAAATGTACAATGTAAATACATAAATAACTAAATTAAATATAATTTGGAATTTAAAGAATATATCATGTTGACGCAGAAATTTGCAGCATTTTGAGTTTCTAGGACAGCAGTGCCTTGCAAAAAAATTAATGTCGTATTTTTGTTTAATTCAATAGTTTTTAAATTTGTGCACAGATTGTATTAAATACATATTGATAAAATAAATGGAACGTTAAACAGGGAAAAAAGAGCATTTCCGACATATCATTTTATTCGAGTTCAAAAGAGGGGTGTAGACTAGCTCGCGTCCGTGACAAATTACTACACATGCACCCTGGGTAACGCTAAATGAGCTAGAGCAAACTTTAGAGAAAATTACAAGAATCATCGTGTCAACATTTGTACGTATTTGTTGGCTCGTTACCGTTCAGCGCGTCAACAGCGTTGACCGTTTTTGTCCTAAATTCTTAATGGTCTCAATTACAAAATAGCAGAACGCAAACAATAAGAAACAACTGATATTCCAACGCCAAACAGCCTAAATAATCCAGGCCATTCGCGGTGGAGAAGGTAGATGATAAAGGACTGAAACACAATAAATCTGGCATAGCACTTAGATTCGGCTGAATCCACCCAAAGTTCCTCAAGAACTGTGGATGAGTAAATTCTATTCAGACATCCTATTGGCAGGACATAAAATATAACATAAACATAAAATAATTGCAGTCCCGAAACCGAACAAACCCAAATATATGCTTAAAAACTTTCGGGCGATAGCCCTATTAACTTCATGTTATAAGCTTCTGAAAGATTACTATTAAACCAACTTAACCCCTTGATGTTCCCGTTGAACTTGTTAGGTTGAGGCTTAACCGTAGTTATATTAACCAGGTGCTCACCTTAACAACCGTACATCGAGGCACGATTTCGAAAACGGCTAAAGACAACTGTGGTGTAAATTGACACGACTGCGACTTAGGATAGGGTTTGGAGAGCCTTCTCTAGAAATTTCTCAACATAGTACCATGCACCGGAGCAGCATCCTTATTAAACAACATGCTTTGTGACAAGCCCTTCCAAACAATAACTTCTTAATAATGGATTTCAAGGATCAGTACTTGCACCTGTGATATTTCTGACATATAACACACAAATTCAAAAAGGTTTGAACGTGCCAATGACCTGACTCTTTTGTTTCGGGGCAAAACCATAGAGGGAGCTAATGATATACTTTCAGAGGACCTATTCATGCTGGGAAAATACTTGGCTGATTGGAGAGTAATCCCTAATATGAATAAAGTGTCGCGCTTTCATCTCAATAATAAATAAGAACGTGTAGGAATCCCGAGTGTGCTTCAATAATAACTTGCTATGATATAATCCTTACCCAAAATATCTAGAAGTAACAACGGATCGAACACTTTCAGATAAAAAATCATCTAGAGAACACTCCAGTTAAAATAAATACTAGAAATAACAATCACTAGTTGAACAAAGGCTGGAAACTAGACATCAAATTAAATTTCAATCTGCTCAGATTCTGTCCCTCAATCCTTATTACTTTAATCGTAAAAAATGTGAATCCATAAAGATCTTAAAACATTCCAATAATATCAACTGTGATTATGGATACCCTCTACCCAACATCTAGCAAACCCTTCTTTATCCAAAATTCAACCGCAACCGTCAGGCTCCAGTAACCTAGAACTACAAACAACAGCTCCTATAGAACCCTATCCCAAAGTAGTAGCAGCTCTGAAGATGTGGCTTGCAATTATGGCCGCAACGTCGGCCAGGAAGGAGCCATGCCAAGAACGCGGTTCCATGCAAGAATCCAAAAAACAATCTTAGCAATATTCATTTTACACCTATATAGCGGCAGTATGCAATTTGTAAATCAATTAATAAATGAATGCCAATATTAAAAACTTGCCCTTTATTTACAATACATTGACGTTTCGATGTTTACCTATCTTCACGTAGAGCTGGTAACTACTTATAAATTTATTCTAATCAAAGAACTTTCTAATAAACTGCCACAATAAATTAGAGGAATATTATTAATGTAATGTCCTATATAGTTTTATGGGAGCGATGAATTCTTACAAGTTGGTTTATATTATCGTTTATTTATCAGAAAATGACTTTAATTTGAACATTTTAACTCTCATTCCGATCAACCTAAAATAAGAGATCATGCATGTGAAACAACTAGGGAAAAATCATTTTTGTCAATAAAATAACTACAAATTCCCTAAAGATCTAGTGTGCGTTTGTTAATTATATGTCATTATATGTCATTAGATACTAAAAGGGTATCATGAGGCACCTAAATGATGCTGAAGTTGTAAGAGCCGTAACATGAATCGAAGAAGGATACAGTTTACGTCATGTTAGAAGATAATTTAATGTAAACGTTTCTGTGATGTGTAGGGTTTGGAATCAGTACTAGAAGACAGAAAGATATGTTGGAAGAGCTAGTCAAGGTCGTAAACGTGAGACAACCGCTGAGCAAGACAGATATTTGCGCAATTGCACACTTAGACGGCGCACATCTACTGTTAGAGACTAAGAGTGACCTTAGAAGAGCAGCGAGAAATCGAGTTTGTACGGAAACCGTTCGAAAAAGGTTGCGAGAACATAATCTTAGATCGAGGAGACCAGTCCGAAAGCCATGACTGACTTTGGCTCATAAAAGGAACCGATTGGTATTTGCTCAACACCATGTAGATTGGGAGATGGAGCAGTGGTCTTCAGTGGTTTTCAGCGATGAGTTAAGATTTCGGTTGACACGTTGTAATGGATGTCTTCGAATTCGGGCGCGTACATGTGAACTACATCGTGAAGGATTTGGTTCAGGAAGTGGACAGGTTTGGAAGAGGATCTCACATGGTGTGGGCTGGAATCTCATTTCATACTCGTACAGACCTTGTTTATATATCTGGGCGAAGGAATGCTGCCCGATATATTGAAGACATACTTACGATGTGATACCTGCTAGAACTCTTATAGGTCCTAGATTTCTGTTCCAACATGATAATGCAAGACCACATGTAGCAGGTCGGACACGACAATTCCTGGAAGAACATCAAATTCAAGGTATAGATTGGCCACCTCTTAGCTCAGATCTAAATCTGATCGAACATTTGTGGGATGAGCTGAATCAGAAGTTCAGGAGTCGACCTGTGGCTCCCTAAACTCTTCAACAGCTTCTGGTGGCATTTCACGAAGAATGAGTTACCATACCCCAAGAAGACATCCAGAGGTTGATCGAAAGCATGACACGAAGGTACCAATCTCGATTATTAGATTACCTTTAAAGCTTAATTTTCATTAATTACTTAAGTCTAATTTGTTAGTTCATTAAATTTTTTTTTAGGTTATTGTAATGTTTGGCAGTGTTTGTTTGTTTATTGATTTGAAATGTTCAAATTGAACTCATTTTATGATAAATAAACAATAATATGACCTGCTTATGAGATTTCATTGGTTTCATAAAACTATTCAACACATTATAACTAATAATATAATCTTAGTGTTCCTCTAATTTATTGGAGCAGTGTATTTACGGCGATGATAAAGTAGTCCGCCTTTTAGAACCTCTTCGATTAGATAAAATTTTTCACGCCACTGTACATTTGAATTTGATTTACTTAGATAATTT